>PTEX01000033.1:1800354-1823170 GCA_003342815.1 Eudromia elegans
ATATATATATATTGCAATGAAGCAATGCCAATGAATACCAAAGAAGCCATCCAGTCTCCCTTCTCATGCAGTGGAAAAGCAGCAATCAGATGAGGAGCTATAGAGTGTTTACAGTCTTCTGCAAGGGATTTTTTCCCCTGCCTCCATCAGTGCTGGAGAATTACTAAAAACCCAGCAGAAAGGCTCARGTACCTTCACTACTTCTGCTACCCCCAACGATTTTTTTCCATAGTCATAAAGTCCTCCACTACTTCTAAAGACAGAAGCATCACAGAGAACTAAAACTGTACAGAGCAGTTTGCTGCTTCAGCTTCCCAAAGAAAACGGTCACACAGGGTATAATCCGATGGCCCCGGGGCCAAGCAGAGGACAGTTSTTTCATTGTCTCTTATCCTGCAGGACTGCCAGCACAAAATCCTCAACATTCAGAAAACAGCAATGTGAAGCAAGGACAGGAATCAGCAGCTTTCAATGTGTCTTTTCCCTATGAACTGTCATATTCTACAACATTCCTCAGAAAAAAACAGGTTTGTTTTAATCCAACTCTTGTTTTTCAGGTTTACAAACACAGTAAAAAGAAAACCTCAATATTTAAAATACMAACAAAAGTATATTAACAAAAACAGTCAAAGGTTCTCAAGCAAGGTTCTCACCGACTGCACGGTGGCCTGTTCACAAACTTCWTATGTTGCTGCTTGTACAATTCTTGGCTTTCTTTAGTACCTCAAAACTAGAACTGTTAYGTAAGAAATCTGAAATACTCATGTACAAAACAGAAGGCAGAAACTCTCCTAAAAACACTGAAACCCCTGAGTAACTAGAAGTCAAAACACAGCCGTATGTGACATGGAAAGTATTTTATAACTTTTCCGCAATATCCAACATAGAATATTGCTATCCTTGACCCACACTTGCACCCCTAAATTACAGGGCAAACAATATGTCTTGCATCCTACAAATCTAAAGTTGTGACATTTCCAGCCATTTCTTAGAAAACAAAGTGCCTCAGGCAAATATGCTATTGGTCAAAACAATGGGACTAAAATGTAACACCGTTTTTAGCTTCAATAACAGGATTCTGAGGTAATGTTTATATGTCTGGAAGCCGGGCTAAKAAATTTCCATTATACAGATGAGCTGAAACAAAGTGTTATTTCCTAGAGTCATTTATAAATTTTAAGCATCTCCAGGATCTTGGCTCGAATATTCCTCACGCCCAAGATAAACGTCCACAATGGTTTGTTTTAAAAACAATGCTTGGAAACCAAAAGCAAAAATAAGTGACAAGTGATAACAGAAAGCTGAATAAGYATCAACACTGTCTCAGTGGAGCAAGAGAAGGATTTCTAGAGAAGAAACTTGTGAAGCATCCAACATCTGAAGACTGCTGCGCAATACAGCAAGTCCAGACAATGTGAAAAGTTTTCTAACAAAAACTCTCTAACAAAAAATCCCATGATGAAGTCTCATGAATGRGACACGTTCTCAAGAAAGTATGTTTCTGCATTTATTTCATACCTGGGCTTCCCTCCTTCGTAAGTGCCACCAATATCATCCCTTCTTCACATTTCCATCTCCAAGACTACTACATTTTTCTTGTTTCCCCGTTTTCCTATATCTCAACAGCCTCAGGAAGAAAAAACATAAAGTACAGAAACACTGAATATGATAATAAAATGGAAGAAAATGAGAAAAAAATCTGAAGTTCTTCAGGAAGTTTATAAACCCAGTGATTTGTAGCATGTGAAAAAAATTACCTAAGGAAGGATTACACTATATGAATAYATAGACCATGCAGCTCAACAGCCTGTCTCCAAGAGTAGCCAAAAACCAAGTACCAAAGGAAGACTACATGAAAAATATATAGGTTTCTTCTCCAGCTATCCTTCCCAGACTCTGCTCATTCCTCATATAAATCCTCGTATAAATAACTCTAAATGTTTAAAAGTAACACTAGGGTTATTTTGGAAACAACTAATGTTATCAGAACACTGTATACAATTAGTTGTATAGTTTATTTCTTTTAGGTAACAAAAAAAAGTAAGGCGGAAAAAAAATAAGTGCCTAGTGTCACATAGGTGGTAACTGTACCTAACAGTGATCTGTATCTTCATACATCTTCGGTTTAATTYGTAAACCTTAACCTACATGAAGGTAAGTGTAAGCATCAAAGCCATAAATTTAAATTAAATTATGCTGTAAAATTATTTATTTTCCTCAAATCTTCACACTGTAAAGGAAAAATGAGATGCATATTAGTTTTCCTAACTGGCTTCAGGTTTCAACAGAMTAAAGTGGGAGCTAATGGGAGTCCTGCCTACTCAAATGGACTTTGGAGCATATTCTAGACCCTTATATGATCTAGAAACTAAAATTCTCAATTTCCCTAAAAAACAAATGGGATTCAACAGAAATGCCAGTTTTAATGTACATCTCAATAACGTTTTCTTCAGATTAAGGACACCACAAATCCAAGATATTCAGTATTGTCTTCAGATATCAGTACGTTAATGTAGGAATCTCAAGTCTACTTGTCAAAAGGATTTTCTTTTTCTTCCTCAAATAAAGCATTCACTTATTTCTTGCTCTCTGACAAGACAGTGGCTGAGAGCTACTCAATATTGCGACAACAGCTCATACAAAGCACAGGAAACACTGACCAATTCACAATGAGGAAGATTGAGATATACACAGAACTTTAAAAATCTGTTTTGTCATCCTCTCAGAAACCTACCCATCAAATGCTTCCCTTGGGATTTCTCATCTCCTAGAACATCTTGTCCAAATATATCCAGTACCGCAGAACTATGTATGCAAAACAATTCCAGTTTTAGTCTGGTACACTGAATGTACAACCTATCAACTTATGTCCAAAGCAATTCTTTCCATAAGACACATCACTCATTTGGGAAGTTTCTTTTAAAGTTTACTTGAATTTTCAGTAGGCATTTATTTTAAATGTGTTTTCAAAACAGTTTCTGACTTGACAGGAGCTAGGTTCCCACAGCAACAATCAGCATAACTAGAATATATAACTAGAAGAGACAACAAGTTTGGAAGGGGAGGTTGGTTTTTTTCAAGTCTTTTTACTAATGAAATTATTCTTCAGCACTGTTACTGTAGCAGCTACTTTGTTAATTAATTRCTCTCATGCTCTTCTTCCCTACACCAAATTTCGGTATTATTTGAACTTTCAATATTTTTTTTTTAAACACTAGAAGTTACTTTTACCTAATGAGATCTCAAGTCACACGTGCCAGCAGGCTGAGACTCTCCCTCAACTCACACAATATTATCACTGAGTTTACGCTGCAATGGAGAACCTACATCAGACAGGGGAAAGACAGCGAGGTTCTCCATCCTGGAAGAACASGAGGAAGATAAAGAAAGCACAGATAAGGGAAAAGAACAAGCTGTATCAAGGTTCAGGGGAACACAGCCACAATAAAAGGCACCAAATGTCACAGTCAAGCAACAGTAAGTGAGTATCTAATACACACAGATGCACCACTGTACAACTACAGCACATTGTACCATTTATTTTCTGACTCGCTGGGTACCAGGACAGACTTCAGAGCAAGARGAGACAGAGTTCTTTGCAAGAGCTGCAGTAATATTGGTCCATTTTGAAGCTATTGACACAGAAGTAAASAGAAGAGCCTGGAAACAAGGTTTGAAATATTAGGGGAAAAAAAACACTACACAGAATAGCCTTCAAATAGAAGTAGCAATTACAGATAAGGGCTTCTTGCATAAGAGAAGTTTATGCATGCATGTTAACTCATATATTCTTACTTCTTGCCTGTTAAACTCCCACGAGCTGTAACATCTTATCTGCATAAGGAATTTAAACTGGTCTTAAAAAAAAAAAAGTTTTGTAGACATATCTATTTGAAAAGTTTCAGGCTAAATCAGCTGTCAGCCCATTTAGGCAAAAATAGACCCTCACCACAACACACACAAGGCAGAGGAACATTTGTTTAGAAAAAGAAAAGGATAGAAAAGGTTTTATTTCAGATTCACTTCCCAGGAGGAGAGGTGGAGACCTGAAAAGAGCCCTGTTCCTCTACGGAAGAAAAGCGAGGCCCTAAGAACTCAAGTGGAATGACAAGAGGGCTAGGGAGATTTCACCTATAGAGGAAGCCTAGACAGCACCCAAGGTTATCCTATGTGTTTAGAACAGCCTATCAGAAGTTGGGGAAAGGGGATGCAGACAGTCATTCCATGTTGGTTTTGCTCCCTTCCCAGTAATTCAGGAGCTGGTCTGCCAGTATGTTACTGCTACAGGAGTAACCTCTACACTTGGGCAGCCTCAAGGAGGGCCTTTCGATTGCCTGCTACCATGATCCACCAGACAGCACGTGCCAAACCTATCCAAGGCTTTCAAGAATGGCATCGGCTCGAAGATGCAACGTCGCCTTCTAAGGGGACCTCAGCTGGCTTTGGATGCCAGCAGGACCACCAAGGACTGCCAAGGGCAGTGCTCACGTGCTCCCATGCTCTGCTGACAAAACACTCAGGTTTCTGGTAGGAAGAGCTTAACAGCTGAGAAGAGTATTATAGTTTTGAAGAAAAACTCCAGTAAATGCACTCATTGCCCATTTTTATGGTTTTTTGTTTTGTTTTCTTGGTAATACCACAATAGTATTTCCTCTTATGTGAAGCTTTTGATTAAAACTCAGGTGTTTTCAGTAATATGGCACAGAAGTTAACTGCAGAACGTTTTATTTCAGTAGCACAGAATGTACAAATTTTGTCCTTTCTAATCTAATCTAAGCAGAATTCCAGTCCTCAGCACAGCGGAGCAGAGCCCTCTCCCCCTTTCTCCAGACAAGGGGCATGGTTTAGTCTAGTAGGCAGAGGAAACTTTCTTCCATTCCCTCCTCTGATAAGCAGTAGCCTTCTCCCACAAGCAGAAATATTTGATTTTTCTCCTTGATTTGATCACAGGTAGAAGCAACACATCAACATAAGTAGGAGAAAAATCTTTGCCCTACAAATTTAGATTTTGTAAATATTATCATTATCCTAAGTTCACAAAGCATAAAAGTTAAAACAGAAAGGAGAAAAAGCAGTAATGGGAGCAGTAATAATGGAAGCAGAATCAAAATTACTCCTGGTTTATTTGTTTTAAAAAATAGAGAGACTAAGTTGACAGGACAGAAATATTTGAAGAACTACACAAAATAAAGTTAGAGAGGATCAAAATTACCAAATCCAAATGTTCAAGCCTCTAAAATATTTAAGTGTGTCAATATCAGACATTTAAGTTTGAAACTTTTGCCCACATCTAGCAGAAAGTTAAGTTTCAAAGATCCCTTAGCAGCATTGTTAGAAGATCCTTTAAATTGCTACTATTTTCAGTTATTTGCATGACATCAGTAGGGTGTCCAAGCGCCTATCTGCAAGCTGTTCGGACACCTGTCTACTAGAGGAGGTAGGCTAGAGTTAAGATGCTAGGTTAAAATCAAGAAAGTGTAAATTTGGTTCTGCTTCTGTCCCCGAGTGCATAAACAGACAACATATGGCAAAGTAAGCTGTCACAGTATCTTCAGACCTCCCTCAGTTTCTATTACAACAGCATTTGCAGCTCTCTTGTAGCCACCTTGCAGAAACAATAGACAGTTCTGCTTAAAGCAGGGACTGCATGTAAAACTTACAACCTAGACAAAGGCGACAAGGCACAAGCCAGGAAGGAGTGTTTGTCACTCAAAGACGCAGAGCAGTAGTTGCTAGAGTCAGGTCTCCTGCCTAGCGTCCTGTGCCTGCATAGGACATGCTGCCCCTGCGAGTGTCACAAGCGACCAGCCAAAGATAAGACAAAGTCTGCAAAAACAAGTTAAACAAAATGTCAAGAACCACTCTGCTGAAGGCACTTTGCTGAAAGCCTTCCGAGCTAGTTTCACTTCATTTAGCAGGCAGCTTTTAGGAAGGACTGCTGCTCAGCAGTTCAGGATACTCTCTTCAGTACCAAAGCATCTCACTCTGACATCTCTTAAAGCTCAAGTCCTCCTTACAAGAAATTACTTGTTCCTTAGTGCAACCTCTYCAGGTTTATCCTGCTTGACACCTCCTCTGCTGTCTTGTTTTACCTCTTTCTTAAATATAAAACCTTATTTCTTTCCATTAACATAGTAGCATTTCTTCAAATGAAGAACAAGTTACCCGCCATTAACAGATAAACTTCACCACAAAACTTCAGATATCCACAACTGAAATGAAGTGCTCTGACTTTTCCCCCCTCACTATTTTCCCTTGGTAGGCACCTACCTCTCTAGAAGGTAATGCACATAGACCAATGTTCTAGTGAAGTTTCATAAATCGTTTAGCACGGAGTGAAAGAGCATGTGGTTCCTTCTCAATGCTGCAGRAGCTATTTTTGAATTTCATTCTAAAAAGAGCCACAGAAGTTTTTTAAACTAAGCTTCCCCCTCTGCCAYGTGCAGACGAGGTTCCCTGCAAGTTTGGTTCCACTTGTACATGAGAGCTCAAAGATGACTACAAAAATACTGATTTAACAAAGACAAATTATTATGAAAGCACCACCAACCATTAATTGCAAATGATTGAAACAATTGACAGAAAAATAAGCAAACAAAAAACTCACTAGTTTTATCTATAAAGATTATTAAAATCTAGGCAGCTTAGCCAATTATCACATTTTTTAAAACTCAGTTATCTTTCCTGTGAGATACTACTACTTGGTCTGTGCTTTACTTTGAAATCAGATAAAATTTATGCTTTGATATGTTTATAAACAGTCTTCAGAAACTGGATGCCAGGAGCCCAAATTCAATGTAATTTGCAAATTACTACCCAGGAAGAGATTTGTATCATTTGTAACACTCCTAATTCAAACTCCTCTCTGTTATTCCGAGAGAGTAAATCACCACTCTCACACTAGGAACAAGAACAAACAAAGCTTTCTCTRGATTCATAATGCATAGGCAGGTTATTTTTATACATAGTTTAAAAATTATAAAATCTCATTAAAAAAAAGCAGAGTGATGAGTTTCATAATTTAATTAGTGTTAAAATAAAGCCTTAATCTTACCGAGCAAAATAGCCTTGCCTTCGTTCCTTCTTGTCTTCCTTGGTCTCCATTCTGTGCAGTTAAATGGGCAAGGTGGACGGCCAGGCGTTATGCTCTTTTTCCCTTCAGTACCTCATATCCAGGCAGAGTCCCCTGTATACAACATTTTAAAAACAGGAAGTTCATAAATCAACATGTCAACAACACCTACACACACATGCACGGTACTGGAAACGCAATTAACCTGGTGACAAAGCAAAGTAAAACTTTAACCAGTGAATGCTTGCCAGGCAGCAGCACTGGAGGGTAGAGTAAGACAAGGGACAATAAACACACTCGAGCCAGCTTMTCCAGCAGAGAATGAGGCATGCATCACAGGAGAGGATCCAAAACCCCCTAGCAAGTTTTAAAGCCCYGGAAGGATTAAAATCTTTTGCAAGTGTTAAAGAGTTTATACTGAAAACTTCTTCCTGGTTCCACCTGCATTACAGATGGGAAGATAAAAAGCAAGCTCAGAAACAACCAGCACAAACACTGCAACRAGGAAAAATACATAATGTTCACTTCATAACAGTTTTGTTAAATAGTAAGAAAGCACAAATTTTGAAATATTGCAAAGGAGTAATCTACATGTTGTGCACAGGTTTGATTTTTGTGAACCATTAAACAGAGAAGCAGAAACATGATGGACCAACCTCCTGCTTTGCCAGAGAAAAAGCAGAGTTGTCAGCAGTTTTTAGTAAGTTTAAAACACACTCAGAAGGAGACCTCAGTAACACTGGACAGGTAATGTCAAAAATTTTTATATGAGCACACAAAAACGTTAGTACTTATTTGCTTCTGAAACCAAAATGACAGTAGCCTTGTAGGATGCAGTAAGCTGGAAGGTAGCAGTTTCAGAAGTGCACGGCAATTACTGCAACCAGAGCTAAGTCACCCCCTAATCACTCCAAATAACCTTTCCAAGATCATTTTATCCTCTTCCAATCTCCGATTCATATTCACATTCTGGACTGTTCTTCAGCACGCTAGATTTAAGTTTAAACCAGAAGTTACTACTGAATATTTTAGTCTATAAGAAAGAACAGGAGTCAAACCACACATATAAAAAGCTGAAAAGTTACTCTTATAAGTCAATGAATGTTGCAGTCTCTCCTGCAGGACTTTGCAGGACACATTTCCCTGGCAGCAGGATGARAGCAGTATCAAGATGASTMACTCTGTACAGATGCTCGGTCTCTGTTTTGGCTCACCCTCTTGCCCCCTGAGGTTCTCAGARGCTCCACAACCTTTGCTTTGCTCACCCTCCTGCTACAGTCACAAGGGACCTCTCCCAAGCTGAGCTAYCACTACAGCCACCGAAGCGGCTGAAGGAAAGAGGAACCACCCTCGCCTGCTCTGCATCGCTGCCGGCGAGCGCCCTTCAGCGTGCGTGCACGATGGACCGCAGTCGAGCCCCCCAACGCTGACACCAGGGAGCAGCAAGTTCCTGCACATCAGTGAGATACTACTAGACCCACGGACACGAGGTGAGGGGGACCGTGGGACATGAGGAAGTGGGAAGAGCAGGGGTTCTCCTCACCTCACTGAAGCATGACCAGCCAGAAAGCCCCAGATCAATGGAGGGAACCAAGAGCTGCCCTTAGGAACCTCACGCTGCCAGAGAGGCGGTGGCTGCTCCTTCCACCATCCTCCTTCCTCCCCGGGAGCTGCTGAACCACCCAGGGCAGCACCCACTCTGCCCTGGCACTTTGCTGGCCATGAAAGCAGCACTGCTGAGCACGGAGCCGGCAGGAGTAGCGGGCTGGAGGCAGCCGGGACRCCAGGCAGGAGCTGCGGAGGCACCGAACCACTGTGTCACTGTGTGGTTTGCAATTTTGTGGTTTGTCTTCACTAATACGATTCAAAGCTCTAGCCATGAGAAGGTAGGTGTAAACCCTGCACTTCCCACCTCAGCTGTGTGCACACGCAACCCACCAAAATCCTTCCCAAAAGGAAGCAAACACAGAAGAGCCACCACCCCCAAGAACGATGAGAAGACAGCAAAACCCTGTTCAGAACTGACAGCCACTCCAAAAACTGAAATAYTACCACAGAACAAAACCATTTATAATAATAAAGAAGAAAAAATAACACAGGAATATCATGTCCAATAGCTAATCAATGAAAATTTGCATGTATCTTAACATCAGGTCCACTCTGTCAGCTTGTAAAGGTTACTTAGCTCCCTTGCTTAGAAAAGAAAAAACGCTGTTCTAGGAAGGTATATTTAAGACGGAAAAACGCACTTTGAAAATGCTTTCTTTCAGTACTACTATGGAAATCAAAAYGACTAGGAGGGCCAACTTCACATCTGCAGGTTATATTTTCACTGCTTGGATTTTTTTTCATGTATTAGCTTTAAAAACAAAATCCTGGAAGGTAGGAGAATTACAGAGCAACCTTCAGTAAYCACTACCAAAAACTAGTATTTTGAAAGGCTAATTTCAGCTTCTAGGTCTTTCAGTAATAACAGCAATGTTTACTTTAAGGGTTATTGATGACATTTTAAAGTTACTCCAAAACACCCATCCCATCTTAGAMACAGATAAGAAATTCCAGATATTCTGAAGGATGGGTGATTAGAACGAGTATTTAAAAATCTAGGTTTCATGGTTCATCTTTTCTCAGGGTGTTTGAATCACACCAACTGCGGTACATATTTAGGGAATATTTATATGTTGGGAGGTAGATGGGATACTCATATCACCATCACCGTCCAAGCTCAAATGATGATAGAGCCAATTACATTAAAAAAAAAATCAGATTTGGACAATTCCCATGTAAACTTTAGCTGTAACATACAATGAAAATTTTGTATTACACGTCTAGAGCAATGCTAGATTCTTTCATTGAGTAATTTCAAGACGACATGCCTTCCTGACAGGCATACAATTAAGGACCTGTTAAAATTTGTTGCTCTCAAAACTGAACCAGTGTTAGGGAACATCTCACCTCCCTGCACACACAAGAACAAAGCATACAAATACAAACCGTATGCTTTTTACTGTTAGTCTTATTGCTTTGGGCTTTTAACTTATATTAGCATCCGGGCGTGGGYAGCAAGGAATATTTACTCCTTCTTCTATTAAGGCACGTTGTCAGGGAGCTACTGAGGATGATGCTGGGAGCTGGGGAAAGCAAAGTCACACATGCACACACCAAAATAAATAAATAAAAATTTAAAAAGAACGAAAGACAATGAGATCGACCGAGCTCCTGAGTGGCAACCACATCGCTGCGACCGCAGCCCCTCTCCCCGCGCCTCCTCCRAAGGGCTTGGTAATTCCACCTGGAGCTTTCCCTCGTTTCTCTCTCTCATCTCTCACACACAAAGAACTGCCGCGTGCAGTTTAAGCAGTCAGCTTGCTTAGGAGATGACCAGGCTCGAAGCTTCACTAGCTGCGCCCCACAGGCTCTGCCTGCTGCTGCACTTGGCCAGTTGGGAGCACTACTCCCATTCCCACGCACACGCTGGGCAGCACTAGCAATGGGAAGCCAGGGCAGCATCCGAGTACTTTTACAACATTCACTGGACTTGATAGCCAGTCTCCAACCATCTGTACCCAAAGTGCCAAGTCCTGAAAAGACTAATGGTAGTAAAAAAACCCATGCCTTAGACTGTGTGATTCTCTCTCTCTCCACATATATAGTTAAGACCCTGCAGCACTAGCGTCTCAGGTTCTGATAGGTAGGAGAACGTTGTAATCCTCTGCTTCACAAATGGGGAACTGCAGAATAGGAAGCATCTCCACAGTCAAATGAGAACGGAAGGGCAACGCACATAACCAGCCTTGGTGTAGCTTTAATTCAATCAGCACAGATAACACGCTGCAATAGGGATGACAGAAAGAAACTAATCTGTCAGGGAGCCAGTTATCATTTTCTGTGTAATACTTAAGCTGACACAAGCTATGCAGACTATGCAGACTCTCACACTTGTTCAGCTGTGCAGGTGCTTGCATCAAAACTAATGCTCACATCCACAAGAGACCAAAAAAGCCTCAATTCCTCCCTGCCCCTGGACACTGGCAGCTCACTCGGTGCTCTCCAGAAGCCAGGCCCRGGGTAGCATCCTGCACCACAGCCAGGGTCCCCACAGGCGAGCAGCCCTTGGGCAGCAGCAGGCAAAGTACAGGAAGAACACCAGGAGCACGAGGGGCCTGTGTTTTCCGTAGCTGAAAAGATAGAGGTGGCATGGGAGCAGAGTCCAGGCGGGGCAGCCAAGCAGAGAGGCCAGACACGTGGCAGCGAAGCCCTCTGTGCAGGGTGAGCAGCACGATGCCCAGACCGGCCTGCAGTGCTCGCTGCGCCTGCTCGCTGGCACAACACCTTTCAGGAGCCAAAACACAAAGCTCGTTCCGGGTGCTAGCTCTGTCTGAGGCTGCAGGCAACCAACAAACGTCTGCTCACACGACGACACATTTCCTCAGCACGGACTGCTGCAGCGCAAACACTCGAACGCTGCCACCAGCCCTTTTGAACACAAAGCGTCACCGACGGCCCTGCTCGGCCCTGCTGCGGTGCTGGCAGGGCACCCTCGGGCTCCTCCAGCAGCACTCCAGTCCTCTGCCAGGTCACGGAGGGGCATATGCTCTCAAAAGGAGTTTATCAGCAGCTCAGTGAGAAGTGAGGAACTTTGCGGATAAAACTTGGTTAATTTATGCCCCACTGACTGGTCTAACCAGATAAAGTTTTACTGGTTTTTACCTCATTTGGTGTAAAAGGTTTGATTATGTACTGATATTACAATTACCATGTAAATGCACGGGTATTTCCAAGGCATGAATAAGCTCTGTGTCTACAAGGCAGTTCAGGTCACCACATACAGCAAGGAGCCCTAAGCCAAACTAGGGGAGCATCTCCTCCGTGCTCACACTGGGGCTGATCGCTCAGCTCAGCCTTGGCATAGACGAACAACCCTCTTCTACGCAGGCAGCTCTGCTCATCTTGCAGGTTTTGTATCATAGCAAGTATTCTACTGGTCACGTTTCTTGTACAAAAGACTGCGCTGCTTAGAATCCCAATGAGAAGGCAAAAATTAAATGACGGACAGCCAATTTGAAGACAAAGGAGACTAATTCTTTTTTCACATTAAACACAAGCAATCTCCGAGCAGAGAGAAAGACAGATTTGCTGTGGCTGGTCCATGCTGCGGACTCCCAATAAGATGATCAGAAATTGAGACTGTAAAGATATGATCTGGAGACAAGATACAGAAAGGAAATCAACACCCTTGCTCCTCAGGTCTTAGCTGGAAGCATTTAGGTGGTTGTTATCCCCACTGTAGAGATATAGCAGCTAACCGAGCATTTTTGTTCTATTCTACTCAAGGAGAAAAAAAAATAAAGAAGGGAAAAAGAAGGAAACACACAAACAAAAACAGGCTATGCTTAGATCACCTTCAACACACTAATTAGTTCTGCAAGAGCCTGTCCACATGACTAGAGTTAAAAAAAAAAAAAAAAAAGGCAGAGAACCCAAGAAGCCAAACAATAACAAAGGACTGATTCAGCGCCAGGCTCCCCAGCTGAGTTACTTTTGGCTTACTTGGGAGGAGATCTTTACCACTATATCAGGAGGAGACTTTTATCACTAGTCAGGCTATCATGGTTCACAGAAAATAAGAAAAAACAAAAGAGGTAAAATTCCAGGTCCTAAGYGACAGTTGTCAAGAAATAAAAAAATCATCTAAATTTAATCTTCTATTTTTGACAGCTAATACTAACAAATGAATTTTCCATATGGAATAAATGCATTAAACTGTAAAATGCAATTGTTGTTAGAAAGAACCAARTTAAAAAGCACAGTATGGAAGAAAATTATTAATAGGCAGAACACTACGCAGTAGGGACCGTGAAGGGGCAGAGCTGTCTGAAATCAGGCCATTTTGCAAGGTTTTTATTTCTCAGTCATTAAGAACATTGCTGCAGCATTTCCTGCCTATCAAAGTTAGAAAAGAACCAACACCTTCATTCTCTTGCATCCCCATTTTAGCTCATCCCAATTCAAATAAGCATTAAGCCCAAGTCACTTGAATCTGGAAGCTTTTCAGGCTCGYGTTATACAAGTTTGCATAACGAAATATCAAAGCCTGTGCACTTTATGACTGTTGATAGAAAATACCAGTCTCTTCTTACCAAATACTGTAAAAAGGATACAAGGCAGCAGCAAACCATTACCCTTTGTGGAAACAGAATGAATTGTGTATGTATGTGTACTTACTCACTTAAGTAAGTACCTGTGAAACTGCAGAGTACTGGTGCCTGTTAGCCCTGAGATTTCAGCAGTTTTAGCCTTAATTTAAGCTTTAATTTAACAAACTAGGCTTTTCCAACAGTCCTGGGCAAAAACATTACTTTCAAATGAAAAGTTCCGTTTTCCAGATGCAAAAGAGAGAGCTATACTTCATTCCGCAGAGCTGCGACAAACCCCTCCGGCGCCAGCCCCTGCTCCACCACCGTGCCTGTCTTTCTCGGGACCCCTTTGGCGCGAGGTTGCCCGTGCTCACACCACACACTGCTGCAGCTCGCGCTGCCCCGCTGAGCCAGGCTCCCACACTGACAGGCAGCATCCCGGCCGCACAGCCAGAGAGCAAAGGGAGCATGCAGCCTGCCGCGTCCCTGGAGGACAAGGCCAAGGCCAGGGCTTTCCCGCCGCGGAGCGCACGTGCACACTGAGGACTTAGCTGGGCGCTTCGCAGCACGCCGCCTCCATGCTGTGTTCTTGGGGCTTTCTAAAAARCAGGTAGATAAAAATGTGTAGCACCTTCTACACCTGCTTAGCAGTCAGAAAATCCCTCCAGGATTATATGCTTGTTTAGCAGTTGACACCAGCACGTTCTTTCCTTTCCTACTTTTATGATCTGTTTTTTTTAAAATCATCTCAAAGACAGCCTGCACAGGCACACTTTGACCTTGTCGAAACATGTGCATGGCAACAATGGCATTAACAGAGCTGATGCCCTGGGAGTTCTCTACAAGTTCTTCAGGGATGCGACCGCATCCCGCCTAGATTCTCCACCCTGAACCAAACAAATCAAGAGAAGCAGCCAACAGAGTCACTCCATCCTTCTCCTGCTATGCGGTAGGGCCCCTAGATCCACAGATCCACCCAAGCATCAATGCTGCTCCCGTAAATGAGCTTATACGGGGCTTTTCCCACCCAATAAAGGTATCTAAATGGAAATTGAATAAATCAGAGGCAGGGTAGAAAGAAAGAGATGTTCTTACTTAGAAGGATCAATAAAGAAATACAACCAATAACGGTGCAGCTCAATGCTTGCCCCAAATACATGCAAAATTAATTACTTTCTCATTATAATTACTGCAATTACTCCTGCTCCCAAAATGCTTACGCATAATGTTAAGTTTACATTTTCCATTACACTCAGTAAGATTTAGCAATCATATTCGCAGTGCTTTACAGAATAAGGCCAGGCATCAAGAAACTGTTAATATATGTATAACATTATGAATTTCATAGGAGGTATTGGAACTGGTCAATGGTTTTGTTCTTAAGTTAAGTAGGATTTCCAATAAAATTTATAATCATGCCATGAAAATTACAAGACACTTTTTTAAAATTAAAACTTAATTACCATGTTCAAGTTTTTAGGAAAAAAATAGCCCACTGAGACTACACTGATTAACATTTAAATATTGCCTAAATTAGAGAAAAAAAAAAAAAAGGGTGGGGGAGGGAGGCAGGATACAAGAGAAAACTCCACAGGAGAATTACTATTTTCAAGTCCCACCTCAATATCCTTTTTCCAATCAACGCTGGTTGCAAGGGCTCTCGATCGTGCAAATCCTGGGTTAGGGCTTTTCCTCTGTCACCCACCTCCTACCCAAGACCCAGAGCAGCAGAGAAAGGGCTGCGAGGGGAGAGAGGAATCTCGCAGGAATGCAGTGCAAACATTTTCCTATCTGAAACACAGTTAAGAGAATCAAAATGCCAAGTTTCCATAGCAACCTTAACTGTGCCACATTGCATACGCTCTATACTAAGTAACATATTGAACAGTTTAACCGTTCGGAAAAATCCTGCAAGAATTAACACTGGAAACCTTCACCGGGCCTTTCTTAGCTCCTTAACCTGAGACCTTCACTGTATTCGCAGTGCTTTGATAACAAGATTGCACCACATCCACACGCAGCGACCAACAGGTGCCCGGATACTGCMGAACCAGGTGCGTTAAAACGACAACGCGCTGACCCACTGCATGCTCTGAAGTCCGTTTCAGAAGCAGCAACGTTTCCACTCACTTCATTCCTCCTCGCAAACGCCTTTACGCWCTGTGTAACGCGGAATCACTTAATTCTCCTGTCCTTTGGCAACATCCTCAAAATCTTTACTCTCTAACAATCTTTCCTTTCTCCATCTCAGGATTCCTGTAGAACACACATCTTTGGCCCTCCTACCTAGAAGAGTGCCAACCCATGCCACACTGAAGGCAAAAATCCCTATCTGAAACTAAGCTTGTCATGTAAGCATGCTTACACCTACCTGCATAGCTGCAGAACCTCTGAGGAGCTACTTGCTTCTTCTCAGTCAGATTTTTTCTGCCTTTCTGTGATCTAGCCATCTGTGAAGAGCTGAGCCTACTCAAAATTATTCACGCAAGTACAGTCAGCAACCTTAATATTAGTCAGAGGAAGCATGCCCACATCTGCAGGGACAAAACGGTTGTGCATCTTCAGATAACTAATCACTAACGCCCGGAAAAGCTGTCCTTGCCAAAACTCTGTGGAATTAAGGGCTTAAACAAACTATCATACTTGCTTTTGTTATCACCACATTTTCCTATCTTCCGCTGCTCTCCCTTCTCTTTTCTCACCCTCTCCAGTTCTCAGAAGGGTAACAAAATTATTTGGTTTAGAAGGAAGTGGGGGGAAAGGGAGGCTATTTCTATGCATGCARAAAAGCCAGAACAAATGACCATTCACAGGCATCAGTTATACACTGTCCTGTCCTTGGCATATTTGATCTGGACTTTATTTGCTCACCTCTGGATATGTTCACTCTTGTGAGATGGTTCAGGGCTTGCTTAACAAAGAGGAAAAAGGAAGTTTGAATCAAGGTTCATTAAAGTTGAATTAAAAACAGAAACACGRAAACTTTATGCAGGAAACAAAAAGCAACAAACATTTTACCTTCAGATACCTCAAGTGTTTTAAAAATTTTTATTAAACTGAGGTATTCTTGTTAAACAAAGCAAGCTGACTTCCAAATTAGAATTCAAAGCATTTCACATCGAAAGCACCAGCACAAACTATCTCACGGTTTCTGAAGCTAAACATTCCTTTTTCTTTTTGTAGAATAGAGGGAATAAGAAAAGAAAAAACTAGTTTTACAAATAATTGCAATTATTCCAGTGCTGCATTTTCACTGAAGAAGTTTTAGCCACATTACTAGACACCCAGTGTGTCTGAACTCTGCACGAGTGGAGGGCACCAAGAGCATTCGGAGGCACTGCTCGCTGAACACGAGCTATAGGTGTCATTAGCAAGCACACACTTGCAGAACCCAAGGATGAGAATTGCTAACTTTCCCTTCCCTTCACGTTACCTCTTACATGGCTGGTAATGGTGAGCATTTCGGACTGCCCACTGTGTTCTAGGAGATAAACATGTCTTCACTTGTTTATAGCTACATCAAAGTAACTGCTTGGGCTGCCTCGAGCTGAAGTCAGCCAGAACAGCCTATTAGCCTATTAAGGACAACATTTCTCAACCCGTGTTAAAATCTCTTTACTGAGGTATTGTGCTTCCATGTCTTGGGTCAAAACCTTAAAATCTGGCAGAAAGAAATTCAGATCTTTTTGCAGACTCTCTGAAATTCTGTCCAAACATGCAATTCTGTCCAAGCTGCAAGCTGTTTATAAAGGGAGG
Organism: Eudromia elegans; assembly: GCA_003342815.1. NCBI lineage: Eukaryota > Metazoa > Chordata > Aves > Tinamiformes > Tinamidae > Eudromia > Eudromia elegans. The sequence continues at coordinate 1,817,320 of PTEX01000033.1, forward strand.
AAAATGCAGTTTATACCTAACGAATCTGCACGTGTTCCCAAATTGCAGTCAAAAAGCACTCTGAGGTATTATCCATAGGAAATGTATCATCCCAGGCCTAGATACATCAATATCAATAACAATTACAAGGCTCAAGATAAAGAAGCTACTGTTCAAATCAAGAATACATTGCTGGACTAACCCAATAAGCCAGCAATAAATACAGGGCACTGGCTTTATACAGGTCAGCAGAGCTTTTCTGAGCTACCTCCTCACAGAACTTGTCAAAGTGAAAAAAGGAAAAAGGGAAGAGAAACTGGAAGAAAGATGCATTTCAAGGCCAGATAATGCCTCATGACAGGGCCTTTCCATGAGAATCCACAGCTTTTCTAAACCCTCACAGCAAGTTTGCAGTTCACAACTGTGCAACTGTTCACCTGTCCTCACAGTAATAGCCAATCTGCAAAGGCTGAGGAAACAGTAAACAGAAGAATTCAAAGCAAATGTTAAATGAGGTGAAGAATAAGTCAAAACTTAAACAGTTAAAAAACACTGTGCCAGGTTAAGCTTCTGCTTTAAATGCTATATAATGCCGATAGTAAAGCAGTTAAGTGCTAAAACTGTGAAATACTGCTGAAGGTAAAGTCTGGATTTCAGTGACATCCTCCACAGTTTGATCACTGATTTCACTGATTTTGTTTTCTATTCTAAATAGAGGAGAAAAAATAACAAATAAAAACAACCAACCACAGAAAAAAAAATTTACATCCAAAAGAAAAAGTACTTTTTGAAGGCCAGCTAACATTTACTGAGCGATGATGATCATTTTGCCAAAGAATATTTTCCTTCTTTTTTTTCCTCTTTTCCTTCCTGTAAGGGCTATAATACCATTCAAAATCTTATACTGTTCCACACAACATCAACAGATCACAATTACACAAGCACAARGAAATACACACAGCCACCTTCACAAGGAGTTCACTGCTACAGGTGGCCCCTTCAGCTCTGCYGGCTTCCTCTTTGGAGACCTCCTTGGCTTTCTGAGAGCGTTTTCATGGACTATCCACAGTGGTCATCAAATGTACCTGTCTCCTGAGGGAGTGAGGCTGGCTCTGCARGGAGCTCTGCACAGCACTTCACTTCCTGTGTAATTTGGGCCTGCCTTAATAGTAATGGAAGGAGCCTTTCTTGCTTTTCTCATAAACTTAATCTGGAAAACATTCAGGGACGACCAGAAGAAACAGCTTTCTTCACAATACGTTTTTTCACAGCTCTTTTTTGAGCGCTCTTCAATAGGCATCACTGCAGCAGGTCTGGCTGTTTTTCTTCCCACCCTTTTGTAGAGTTCCTTGAAGCAAAATTCCAGGAGAGAGAGCCTGCATGGAGCTCCTGAATACTCCCCAGTCAGAAACAAGGGCAGATTCTGAACAAGCCTGACCTCAACAACAACTCTTAAAGAAGAGAGCTATGTCAAATGGACTTTTTTCCTTAAGTATATATTAGAAATAGAATTCCAACAGCATTTGCAGTAGTAAAAAAACGAATCAAAATCTAAAAAACTCCTAGGAGCATTTGTTGAGACTTCTCCTTTAATTTGCTGACGCTGTAAAGGGTGCTTTGATTGTGGTGTTTTGCTTTCGAGACCAGTCCTTGGCCAGTCCTTTCCTCTGTAAAACTGGCCCGTTATCAGCCAGGTTCAGCCCCCAGACTGATCATTTTGGTGGCTCCAGACTGGGAGCCACCACAGCAAGGACAGGAGAGCACTGGTTGACAAAACACTGAAACCTGCTACTTGCACAGCAGTGTGAAGTGCACACTGTCAACAGCCTGGGAGAACAGAAAACTTATCTCCCCATCCTTAATCTTTTTTAATGACAATGCATGTGTTACTTTTGACAACAGAAATTGTGTGTTACAAAGGGAAACGTCATTTTCAAAACAAACAATCAACTTCTAAGTTTACCCACTGCATGATCAGCCAGAGGAAGTCATACTGACTCCATTTTAAGGTGTCCAGAATTCCTGTATTTAAGAAAATAATCCTGCCTCAGCAGGATAACATCAGCAGTAGAACAGCAAGAAAAATTTTATTCCTTGAGCGTGGCTGTGGCCTAAGGCAAACCCAGGTGACCACAGAGCCTCACCAGGCCTCTGCAGAGCAGYGTAACAGTGGTGGGCATCTCCCAGCACACACCCCTAATAACATGCACGAGGCCTSCAGAATAATTCACTGCACTAAACAAAAGCCAACCTTGTCTTTCCCTTGTGGTTCATAATTCATCTCCCAACCAATCTGATGATTCATCAGACCTCTTGCTACTTGATCCCTCATATTTTGGTAGGCAGAGAGCTTTCCATATTAATCAGCTGTTAATTATTTGGTCCTTATCTGCACAAGTGACTGGCTCAGGCCAGGACAAGTCAACCTTTCACCACACACACGAACAGAACCCAGCAGAGTTTTCCAGAACAAAGTAGGAGACAAAGGTTTACTTGTTTGGTTCTCTACCCATTGCCACCAGGAATGGCGTGGTGCTGGTGGCTGTGGTGCAYCTACTGGAGCTCTCCCCCAGGATAAAAGCTGTAGGAGCTGGGACAAATGCAATCGCCTGGATTTTGTGATACAAACAATCAAATTAGCCCTGACAGGTCCGAGCTGCTACCTTTAGTCCTCAGTCTTCAGCAGCTTTGCTGGAATGTGCTCAGTCAGCAGCCAGGATGAGGAAAATAAACAAGCAAAAAAAAAAGTCCAATAACAACAACTCTCAGACACTACTTATGTATTATAAGGGAAGCAAGTCATTTTTAAATRCACATTCTCAACAGCATACAAATCAGCACAGTGTTCCCAGCCTACCTGGCTTTGACTGCACACARCCCAGCTCTTCAGCACTTCTGTAAGGGCCCAATGTTTGTGAGGAGCCGTCAGGAAAAGCTGAGGCCGCTCTCCAGTCTACAATGGTCCACAGCACAACAAAAATCTGTGCAAAGTATCATGCCCAGCCCTGCTAGCAGTGCCAGGGCAGCTAGAAGGACCACAACTACCTAAAAACATTACAGAGAAGTGCCACTTTATTAAGCAGATGGTAACACAAAGCCCTGYCACCACACTGGGGCATTGCTTAAGCGAAGGCCAGCAAACTAACGCTGCCGGCTTCGTCAYTGAACCTACTTTCTGCAGAGCAGCCGCTGCCCACGAGCGCTGGCAGGGCCCGGCCGTGCCCGGCTGCTCCTTGTGGCAGCCCCTCCAAGCAGCRCCCGGGCAGATCCCGAGCGGCTCCCGAAGCTGCCGGGCCAGGCGGGAAGCCCTCCGGACCTGTCCCAACACACGGAGGTGGCGACGCAGGGGTACGAATATTTAGAATGAATATTTATAAATTGATGCTGCACTTAGGGCATTTATAAAAAAAACAAACCAGAAAGCAAGACAGATGGCAYGTGGGRCAAAGAGCAGAGGAAACAGAGGAGAGTAGCTAYAAAGAGGCAGCAGTGATAGGAAAGGTTACACTTAGATGGGAACAGCATCAGGGGATAAAACACCCTTTCTTTAAGGCAAKGCTGGCCTCAAGTAGCTCTCACACTAAATTTCTGCAAAACAAGGCTATGACTTCCCATAACTCATGCACTGGGACAACTGGTCATCTGCCCTARAAGCCCTAGATTTTGGGGAAATGGCTTTCAGAGATCTATGGAAGCACTAAAGGAAGCTCCAAAAAGCAGCCACCTCCAAGTGAAACTACTGAAAGAAAAATTCTTGTCCAGAAACTTGTAACTATCAACAAAGGCTTTCTAATTTCTACTCAGCGGATAAAGAAAAAAAACATAAATATTCCCAACTTGACAGTGCAAACAAAAAGTTTACAGTTTATACAAAAAAAAAAAAAAAGGAATAAACAGGCTTCATGCCCTTGCTGGACTCTGATGATGCCTGTTCTCATAAACAAGGTTGATACAACCACCACCTGACTGTCATGGGCAGTCAAGACTACAGTTTCAGAGAAACGATGTTGAAAAAATGTTAAAACATACCAAGATCAGCCCCAGCAATGGCAACAATAACAACGAAAGGCCTCTCGGTAGCATCTGTAGCATTCAAACCACACAGCGCACTGAACAAGAGGCCTGAGCAGGTAAGTTCACAACCACGCACGTGTGTTACAGAGCAACTGAAAGCAGGGACCACCTTGGTCTAGCTGACAAAGCCATGAGACCGCAGAGAATTTGAGGCATGGAATTCCAGTCAAAAACACTGCACACATTAAAACACACCCACAAGACAAATAACCWTTAGAAGGGCTTATTAGGACTATGATGAATCTTCTATCCATTGAATGCTCCAAGCCATAACCGCAAGACTTCCTGAAYGATAAGGTGTGGTTCGAAGTCCAGCTATTAAGTCTTCAATAACTACAGTGCACCTCCCAGACACGGTGGTGCCGCACCGAGACACCGCTATCAGCTCTCAGAGCCTGGCCAGAGTGGCACCAGGGTGACAGCAAATCACAGCACCTGAAGTAACTCACCCTTCTTACCGTTCACTCCCAGCTTGTGTCCCACAACCCATCATGAGCTCCCAAGAGACCCTATGGAGGCTCCTCTCGCCAGGAGGGRCTCCCTCCAGGTGGCCAAGGAGAACCCAAGTRGCAGGTTTGTAACTGGGGACCCCTGGGCACTGCAACGTGCCTACAGCTTCAAAACAGAGCAAACAGAGCATGATAGCCTTCATGGCAGCATAGCAGCTTAACGTTTCCACCAGGAACAAAGTATAGTTTCTGCTTGCGATCAAAAGGCTTTGCAAAGAAAGAGGAACATTCCCATATATATAAGGGAAATATAATCTCTTCAGCTTGCTATGAACTTTTGTCACTGCCTTATTGTCTCACGAACAGGCTGGCTAAAAAACACAGAGGAATGAAGAAACTACTCAGATTAAAAAAAAATCTGAAAAACTACTGCTCTCCTCCTCTTCTCTTCCTTGTCAAAGGTGAACACCCAAGTGCATTCCCCGGAKGCAGATTTCAATTCTTAACTGTTTTAGAGATAACCCTCTCCTTTTTTGAAAGTGATATTAAACCACAGGAGATGTTGGGGGCGGCTGTATAGCCAGAGCATCTCCCTCAATGAGGGAAATCAATCCCGAGGCCTTTGCTCTTCACACGCGGGAGCAGTAACAAACCCAGGAAAAGACTGTCATTTCCACCATCAATACCAACCCAGTACATCAATACTTCACTAAAACAAGCTGCACCTGTAAAGCCTTAGACCTGCTTTTCTTATCAATGACGAGGAAGAGACTTGTCAGCTTTTCATGACTGCTGTGTTTGGCACCTGCTAAGCAGCCCTCTGATAAAAAGGGCAAAACTCAGACACAAGATAGGAGTTTTTTACCATTCTTCTTATCATTAGCTGTATCCCAGCTTCCCTTCAACACCTCCTGGAATGCAAAGGGAAATTGGGTTCTCCATTCTCTACACTCCTCTCTGGCAGGAAAGCGGCAGCTGTAGCAGCACCTGTGGCAGCAACTCATTGGGTCAGGTCATGCTCCAGAGGTTTACACTATTTCCCATCTTTGAAACACTCACCCAGAYTGGTAATTACAGAGAGTCACTGCGACCACAGTTACTTATCTAAAGGATTTTGACAATTTTGATACTATAATTTCTGAAGAAACGCTATTCTCTAATCCAAATCACTCTCCAGATAAATTCATCTTCGTTTCGAGTACGGAAACTTATTCTCTAATACCATGACATTTGCAAGTTGTCACTGAAGAGGTCATGACTACAAGTTAGCCAAATATTTACACAGCCAATTCTGCTTGTATCTTCCAAAATCTTGAATACACAAAGAAAGAAAGGAAGGAAAAAAAAAA
>PTEX01000033.1:1824195-1847910 GCA_003342815.1 Eudromia elegans
CGCGGAGCGAGGCCGCAGCGCCCTCGCGGCCCGCCCGGAGCGGGTCCTCGCCCCCGAGGCCCGCCCGCCTCCCGCAGCCGGCCGCGCCCGGGCCACCTCCTCGTCCGCGTCCCCCGGCGGCCGCGCGTTACGCGCGTATGCATCAGCAGCGGCTCCCCTGCCCCAGCAGTGCTGCAGGACCCCCGGACCGCCGCCCTCCAGCCCCCCGGTGCCCCTTTGCTCAATAACGGCCCCTGGGAGAGCGGGAAGCTGCGGGGAGGCCTGGGGCCTCCAAGGCCATGGTGCCCCAGAGCCCCGCGACAGGCCTGTACCTGCCCAGCTGCACGCTCCCCAAGGCACCCGTACACACAGTGCCCAGAGAATACCCGGGCCATGTGGGGTCTTGGGACGAGGAGTCTCTTATTTATTTATCCATTTATTTATTTCTTACCATCCAATCAAACCTGCTTTAATTGCAAGTGGGTCAGCAGACATCCACAGAACCCCCGTCAGGCCCGAGCGCAGCGCTGGCAAGGGCAGCAGCCACCCCACTCCCAGCGCGAGTCCCCAGCGCCGGTGACCGGCGCAGTAACGCTCCCTGCTCTCTGAATGTTACCCTGTTCCTGAACTGACTGTGTACTAATTTAAAGCTYCACAACACATCTGCTAATACTTACATATAATTTTAAGTCTGCTTTTACTGGAAAAGTGGAATACACAGTAGTATGTAAGAACCTAGAAAAGGCAGCCTTCTATCCTCACTCGTGTAGTTCTCTACTGCAATGTTTGTATCATTTCTAAAATATCTACTTATCTCATTTTTACAAGGTGCAAATTTTCCTTAAAACAGATCCTCTTGCTTAGTATCTGTTTCAATAGCACATATTTTGACTGCATTGCAAATCTACGATATTACCTACACAAAAATAACGAGCAAACCCAAAGTTATTTTGGTTAAWACGCAAAGGACTCAGTGGCGCTAGGCTTCTTCAAAGCACAGAGGATTGCAGGGCCTTGCTCTCAGTCACTCCCTAGGCACTGGTTAGGTAACAAAAACTGGAAGAAAAAAGTCTGAATTCCTAAGGTATTACCTCTCCCATGATTTCTTTTGTATTTGCCAACTATCAGTGTAAGATACACAGCCCTACCTACCRAAGTGATAGGAAAGCTGGTTCCCTCTTAGCTGAACCCAAGCAACAACTGTGACTAACACCCTACATGAGCTCCAGGAAAAGCTGTCTCTCTCTGTGCAAGTTTACCACCCATCAGTATCCCAAGCACCTCACCTGTAGCATTAAAATCACAGTGTGGTGGGACATATCAACCTGTGTTGGCAGAGGAGATCGTGAGTGYGCCCGAGATGTGACATCCCGTGTCATTTTACTGAGCCTGGAAGTAAGAGGCAGCACTATCTGCTGCAGCAGTGCATGTGATGTAAACACACAGCTTTTGAGATAAAACCTTTCAAATAAAATTAATCTTCAGTCTCTCTGTAGCATGGAAGATAGAGGACAGGCTGAGTGCTGTTCTTGATCCTGTGGCAATACGTTATTGTGGCAATTCATTTGCATACAAATGATTCAACATTGTTTAGCYTGTTCTTCATTACTTAAATGCTTGGAATATCTTTACATAAGAAAACCTTAAATCCATGTGAGTCGTTCATTTTAGGATTGGACAAATCTGCTTTATCACTGACTGCTCTATTTTGAAGGAGAGAAAAATGCAAGAATGCCTTTTAAATTCTTTGGAAATTGTGGATCTTGAACCTAGGAAAAGRTTTCTCTCACACACACATACATATAACACATGGAAGATAGAACAGTTAAGGGACACTAAAGAGCAACATCTGAATGGGTTTTGATATCCTACTGAATACTTGCTGTAATGTGTATTAACAGAATGGCATACATTACAGACACTAAAGTTAGAAATTTTTTTCTTCTGCCATGAGTAGTGAARGTAAGTGTATGGCCTGCATACAAATAGGCCTACACATGTATTGGGGGGAAAAGAATAATGTATTGTTCATGTATGGCTTATGTAACTGTTTTAAATATCTGTACCTGTTATCTTAACATTTATTTATTAAACACAACCTGCAGCAAAAGATTACCTTGAACCTGAATGCTGTAACAGTTCAGYTTAGAAAAGATTGTTCTGCTCTGTGTTCTGCTCTGGTTTTTTTTTTTCCAGTTATTTACTCCAAAGTAGTCATAAAATATGTTTCAATCTGAACATGCACTTGGGGCTGACTTCTTTAACAACACATTACTATTTTTAGCCTGGTTCCTTAAGTTTATGTAATGAGAAATTTTGTGAGTCTCCCAGACAAAACCATAACTTTGAACTGACCAGCTAAATTAACTCAGCTTGACAGGGTATTGAAAATGTGTACAAGCTCCATGAAAAAGAAACATAGAGGCTCAAACTTGACAGTTTGATAAGATGTTTTCTCCTACTTTTCTCCTAGAATCACCTGATTCTGTTCACCAGTTCCTACTGTCTAGTAGAGCAATCCAAAAGTTGCTTCCAAAATGCTCTGCAGAGACTGTGAAAGGAAAGGAATTTGTTCAGATAATAAAAAAGTCRTATGTGTTTCAACAGAGCTCTGTGGACACTTGATGTCGCTTCCTCTGCTCCCCCCACCTCTACCCTYAGCCGTATTTTTGCCCAAACCCCAGAATCATATGGCTCTTACCACAGAAAAAGCTGACACTGTTATTTCTGGRTCAATACAGCGTTGGGGAAGAAGGGAAGGTAAAATAACAGTAGAGTTTAAAAAATATTTATAAAAATACTGTAGGTGATTTTCTCCCTCCTTTTTCCTCTGAATCTTTAAAGAATTTTCTGTAAATAATAAAAATCTAGTCTACACAACATGAAGAAATGACACTGCAAATTCTCACATACTGCCCCCTAGCCCCATCTAAACAAAACTACAAGTCTCCTTACAGCTGTAACAGGGTATTTGATCACGGTGTGTATACACTGCTGTACCCCTTGGACAACGCCTTTTGATGCTTTTCCTTAGATTCTTTCCACAAAAAACACTTTTACGATATATACCAGCACCTATAATAAACAAAAACTAGAATGGTATTTTTTTCCAGAGAATTATTATAGTTTAACGATGCTGTAACCATGCTGACTATACATGGCAACTAAACACAAAATAGCAAAAGACTGTGCGCTGTCCTTTCCTCCCCACCCCTCCTATCCRCCTCCTTAAAAACATGTGAATTTTRAGGCAGGCTACCCRAAAGAAGAAAAGCTGACATTAAGGCTATTCAGATCAGACATATCACTCAGGGGAAAGGAGGAATGCTGAATGCATGCACCATACRTAATTCTGAATACCATTGTCAGCTTCTTTGCACACCAAGCATTGCACCGTTACTGCAGTGGGTACCCCGGGCAATAAGGAGAGCTCTGCTTACCATGACCCAGCAGAAAGGGCGGTCGCCCGGGGAGGATCAGCGCTGTCCCGCGAGGAGCATCGCGGGGACGCGGGCGCAGGCACCGGCTGCGGCGGCGCTGGCAGCAGGCTGCGGCGCTGGCAGCTTCGCTGGTGGCTCCTCTCCCGCTGTAGGCAGAGCAAGGCAGAGAAGAGGCATCGCCTCCTGTCAGCGCAGATGAATTGTGTGTGCGGGAGGGAAATGAAAAAAAAAAAAAAAAAAAAAAAAAAAAAGAAAAAAAACCCAGGTATTCCTAAAAATAACCAGGCAGGCAGGGCAGCACGTGACGCGGGATGCTGCCCCCGGGGGGTCCCACGGGCAGCCCTCTCCGTACGGCAACCAGGGTTCCCTTCCGCACGGAGCCCTTGTTTCAGCAGAGCTTCCTGGCACCTGCCCTAGATTTTATTGCCCTTGTGGCTGTAATTAAGAGCCCTTTCATGGGTAAATGGAAACGAAGCACCGTATGTTGTCTGTTGAAAAGGCTGTGAGAAATCACAGGGTAAGAGTGACCTATTTCTGCAMTTTACAGCATCCTAAAACATGGAGAAAAATTTTTGCCGACACTGCTGCCATCAGCTGGGAGATCTCCTTATGTCGTAGTCCCAACTAGTTTTCTGAAGCAGCCTGGGGGGTATTTCGCCCCCACTACCCAGCCAGCTCAGGAATGAGGGGAGTCACCGTTTTCTCCCTCCRAGGCACCACAGCAGGAATACGCTCCAGGAGCAAGCGCTGCAAGGGTGACCACGACCCTTCCAYGAGGCAAGCCCTCGAGACTGGAAGCGCAGCCGCCCGGCACGGGACCTGCCCTGGTTTCATGCGGGACGTCCCGAGTGCCGCTTGAACAAGCAACACAGCCACGGCAGCAGAAAATTCAATTTCCTCCCCCAAAACGCACCCAAGAGGCTGTCAGCACCCCACGTGGGGCGGCCTGCGCTGCCAGGCACAGCCGTGGGAGTCACAGAGAGTATATCAGTTAATTACCAGAAGTATTAAGCGTATAATGTAACAAGCATAGAGCCCGCAACTGACCTATCTTAACACGGAGTGGGTTTCTTATGTAATTCCCATCGCAGAATTTGAGAAGTGAAGATTTGCTTGCACAGAGCAAAACCCTCTCATGTTATGGGCGCTGCTTACACAGGGAAAAATGCTTTTGCTAGGAGAGCTAACAGACTTATTCTGCTTATGAAATCAGCACGCCACAGGGGAGGAGGAAAGAAAACCCTTAGGCAGCAGACCTCATCTGCATCACATCCCRCAGAAATGTTACCAGGACAGGGGCAGTCCCAGGTTCCCGCTCATGGTGGACGCCCTGTCCAAGCCGGCGGCGAGGCGCCCACCTGGCTCCCTCTCTGCGGATCCCTCACCTCGCATGGCTTTGGCTCGCGGTAGCCTCCGGGCCAAAGACGGAAATACGGAGGATTTGCTGGTGTTTTTGTGGTTGTTTCCCGAGGCTGCCTGYCCCGGGGCACGATTAAAGGGCAGCGGAGGTGAAGCCTGCTTGGGAGCAGGGCCGGGGGAGAGGGCGCACTGCACTTTCCCCCCCTCTGTTTTCCTTTTTCTTCCCTTTTGTTTTTCTTTTTTCTTTTAAAGTATTTTTGAACGGCTGCCTTGGTCCCGGCAAGGTGCCCTCCCGGAGCGAGGAGGGCGGCCAGGCTGAGGGCGGGCGAGCCTCCGCCGAGCGCTCTCTGTTTACAAACGCCACGCGCCGCCCGCGCGCAGAGRAATAAATAAATAAACAAGCAARCAAACAAACAGGAGAGCCCCCTCTCGCGAAGGACGCGCTAGTTATCCGGCATCGCGTCCTCYCCGTCCCCCGCCATCCAGCGGGCCCAGCAGCGGCCCTGCTCCCGGAGGAMGCCGCCGCCATCTCGCCTCCGGCTCCCCGACCCCCTGCCGTGACGCACCCCGCTCCCCGACCCGGGCCGCCGCGGCTCCCCCCGCGGCGGGGCAGAATGGAACACCCTCCCCTACGCGCTCCTACCTTGGGCGCTTGGTACGGGCCGGAAAGGGGGGGAGCCAGGAGGGACGTGGGGCGAGGGGCGGGGCTGTGCTAGGCAAGGGGGCGGGGCGGGCGCGCCGCGCGCAGCTGTTCAGCGGAGGCCCCAAAAGCTACAACAGAGCTCCCTGGTGGTCTAGTGGTTAGGATTCGGCGCTCTCACCGCCGCGGCCCGGGTTCGATTCCCGGTCAGGGAAGYTAAACTTTTTCCCCCTSCTTTCCCACAACGCTCTCTGTTTAGSGTTTGAACTCCTCTCTATCCAGCTGCGTCTGCTCTGGCAGACCAAAGAGCATCTGGTCGACCGGGAAGAGGGAGACTTGCTCGGTCCCACCTCCCCGTGCGCGTACAGACAGACGGACAGGGGTATCCTCGTGTCTGCAAAACCATCCCTGGTTTTGCAAGACACCCAATCTCCACCCTTCGGGCTCCCGGGATCCAGCGGAGCTGAGCCGTGGTTATCCAGGGGCTGCCAGGTGTTCCGGCATCATTCACGCTTTCTTGGAAAACTTGGGKTTTTTCACATACAGACTTAATTCTGTATCTCTGTCATTAACTGCTCTTTCTGACTGTCTCTACAGAGTTTTAGCATTATATTAATTCTGCCTCAATATAATTAATATTGAACATAAACCTTTGCCTGACTCTGAAAATTAATAGGATAAGGAAAATTGAATATTCCCTTTTTTTTAAAAAATCTTTTTATTATTATTATTTATTTATATACCATGTGGGCTTTTTTTTTAAAAAAAGGCATATTTTCCTTTTGCTCTCATATTGCACTTCTACCTGAAGGACATACTTAACCAGCTACGTATGCGTTGGATTTATTTGCACCTATAYAATCAGGTGACAGTTTATCACCTTTTATCTTTTTTTTTTTTTTTGTCTTTACCGTGGAAATGAGCACGGAGGTAAAACAYTATTCTAGAGGAAACTAACCTCTTGCTTACTGACAAAACCCAGCATTTTCACGCGCCACAAGGTGGCATCCCAGGCGCACCTCTCTCTTCCACAGACTCGTTGACTTCTTCATAGTCCGATTGCTACTCGAAAGAGTTATAATTTGATTCCCAAYGTCGGCACCATTTGCTTAACTCTAATGCGCTATACACTTCGGTTTGCCCAAGGAATTTACATGTTGATTATCCGCATGTGCTGTCACTCGAGCGACGAAGAGCCGTGTGGCCTCCGGTGCCAAGCGAGGAGGAGCTGGGGCTCCAGGGGTGGAGATGGCTGCTGTAGCCTCACAGCAAGGTCAAGTGTTTATCAGCCTGGGGTGGGACAGGGGAGAGAAAGAAGGTCTCGGGCAGGAAAAGCCTTYCCCAGACACAACTCTGGAGAAACTTGTTCGGTTTCTGAGTGTTGTCTGGTTTTGTTTTCTCCTCCTCGTGCTCCTTCTCCTAAATATTTCTACAAAATGCAATTAAATAAAAAAAATGATAGCTGTAGATCTCTTTTCAGTAGATCTGCTACACAGGTCACCTGGGATAATGAACTAAAACTAAAAGAAATAGTGAACTGCATTTCAAATTTTTCTATGGMTTTTCCTTGAGAACTGTGTTTGTAAAATTTATTCTGAAGTGGATTATAGGGGAGATAACTTCATCCAAAATGGGACTTAAAAAAAAAAAAAGATGATAATGAAAGTAAAATGAAGATTTAATTGGTAAATGCAGCCCTAGATAGTATTCTCCGAGGACCATTTTCCAGCAAGTTCTTTAAAAGGAGCGGTTGCCGTCGTATTTAATCAAGAAGCTCCCTGATCAAGAAGCAGTGAAAGCTCCGTTCCTTTCAAACGCCTGAACTCTCCCCCGCGTGTCGACAGGGTGTTTTCCAGACCGCCTGCACTGCCTCCTCCGGGCGTGTGGGCCACGACCCGGGGTGCCGCCGCGCCGTGTCTGTCATGCGCGCCGCTGCTCCCCGCCGCCTGCGCACGTGGCCCACGCCCCGCACCGCGCTCGCAGCCACGCGGCGGCCGGCGCCCMCCCTGCCTCGCGCAGCGCTTCAAACCAACCGAGCTGGACACCTAAATATTTCTATTGTATATTGGACAAATGAGAATGTGTCCTCYGAGGTTTCCGTCTTGCAAGGGATTAAATGGTGAATAACTTTATTCACATGAATAGTCCCGCTGAAGTGAAATAGTTCTGTTGAATATGGCTGCTTAGGTCCTTCGGCCCTCTGCAGGATCAGTCCTTAGGTGAATGTTGCCTCTGAACCATACAACTGCTTTAAAAAAGGAACAGGGAACCCCCTTTGGCTGAAAAAGTCATGGACATCAGCGAGAGCTAAAAAATACCTCTCTTACATGTTCAGCTTCTCTTCTCTTAAAGGGTTATTCAGAGAAAATACAGGGGCTTTATTTCTCTTTTTTGTCTCYAATTTCATCCACAGGCAAAGAAATGCCCCACTGCAAAAGCTGGGCATGTGGGGAGGCAGGCTTTCCATATTTATATTGAATTATTGCTTGCCCATTGTTTTGGCGGTGGCTACTGCTATTGGGCATCCTTGGGGTTTGACGGTCACATCAAAGGAGCTGCTCTGGCGTGAGAACCGGTCAAAGCGAGCCAGATAATTCATGGATTTATTACTGAGGTCGGTTCCCATGATTGTCAGTGGGCAGCAGGCACCGCTGTGTCGTAATCCGCATTCTCTTGGTAGAGCAAATACTGCCTTTAAAAAGGTTTAATGATCCAATAGTGATTTACTAATGGGAATCTTTCTTGTGGGTTTACCAGGCCTTGAAGAAGGACAGGGCAGCACGTAAAGGTCATTTTTTTTTTCAGCAGTATCAAGAAGTGCTTTTTTTGTTGTTCTGTTGTGTTGGCAGATTCCTGTTTACAGCGCTGTTATGTGCCGAGCACTTAGTGCGGTAAATGGAAGGGGAAAAGTCATTGGGACTGAGCAGGCACCAGCCACTCCGTAATGTGGGGAGGGAAGGGAGCAGACCCCACTGACAGCAGATCTGGGMTGAATATCTGCAGGAATTATTAAAAAAAAATACCCTCGAGCCACAGTAATCCCTGCAACAAACGGAGAGAGGGAAGGGAGAGTGGGCCAGGCTGGACCGGAGCGCCTGCGGGAACCTCCCGCCGGCTCTTACGTGGGAGGCTGGTTGGCAGCGCAGTTTGGCTGCGGTTTCCTCACAGGGGCCTTGGGTTTTTGTGGAGCGAGGCGCAGAGGGGGTGCCCGGCGGGAGAGGGCCCGGGAGGGCCCGGGAGGGCGAGGAGAGGCGGCTGAGACAGCGGCGGAGCCTGCCCGGCACGCTGCCGCTTTGCTTGCAAAATGAAGCCCGAGACCCCAAACAGRATGAGCTCCTCCAGCAAAGCGCGTGCGGGCAGAGACAGAGGCTGGGTGGGGGAGAGGCAGGGCTGTTTTGTTTGCAAGCCTGTGTATTAAGCCCCAGGGTCGTGCTGGGAGGTGTCACCAAAAACTGTTTGAACTGTCCACGCRCCAGAGCCGGCACCTTGCGAATCTGGTTGCAAATGGGCATCTTAAGGGCACAGTGTTTTGCTTGAACCTCCCCAAGGGAGAGTTCTTCTCCTAAGGGAAAATAAAGTTACTTGGGTCTCTGATACATATGAGAATATGAGAACCATATGAAATATGGGAACCATGTGAGATATGGTTCTTTGATATGTGAAAATAAAATAGCATTTCAGTATTAAATTAAAATTCAGAACAAAAGGGTAGGCCTTATTAACTGTWAATTTGTCTTGGATTTGCAGATTTTGCAGATCTTGTATTAGATTTTCACATACCATTCAGTAATATAAAATTCTAACTGTGGGTGTTTTTTAATACTTACCATGTATTCTACAATATATTTTAATATACTTAAATATATTTTAATATATTTAAATATATTTTAATACTTAACATGTATTCTACAATGCTTAACATGTAATATTTCTTTACATGTAACAGTAATATACTCTCCCCTTGAGAACTAGACTGGTTTAATAGGAGTTCCTGCAATGTAACACATATGAAAACGTGGGCTGAGTTAGAAAGTTTGCAAGTATTAGGTGATCGTGATCACAATTTTAATGTTGCATCAAGATATTTTTTCCTCTTGAAAAGTTTCCCTTTGTAGAAGAGCAAAATAAAATCAACACCTCAGGCAGAGTTTCCTGCAGGACAAGTAATAGYGCTGTTCTATTCTGCATCATTTAAAACATTCAATTTTGCTTGAATTCAGTATCAGCACCTGTAGCTGTGCAAAAAGGAATCTGCATCTCCAGATCAACAATTAATTTCAACAGGCACATTTCCTTATATTTCCCATATTAATTTTCTTTTGCTTCTGAGTTTGGAGCTTCTGGGTTACACTGCCCGTGCATATTGCCGAGCTTTACTCTGTCACCGGAAATGCAGAAAAAAAAAGATCTATTTAAAATTAAATCATGTTGACACCATCTTGTGATGGCGGGCATTGACTTTCATACAGTCCCAAATGCTGAAGTCAGTGCCCATTGCTGAAGGTGCTCATTGCAGATGTTGGCTGGCCTCAGTTTAGTAAGATYGAGTGATGATAATATCATCTTTTTTTTTCATCAACTGATTTTCATATACTATTCTGTCGCTTCTTTAGGCTGCTGAATAGGATGCTGATTCTTTGAAAAAAAAAATCATATTTGAAAATGTTATTAAAGCTCAAAGCTCATTTCTCCACAGATAAGACATGCGAGCTAAGGCAGAAAAGGAGAAATTCGGCCTCCTGGACATGGGCATTCAGTGATGCTTTAAGCAGTCTAGGATCTCCCAGACACCTGYGTAGGGCTGGCAGATGTGACACAGGACGCGAGGGAGACTTGCACCATGCAGATGGGTGGCTGGAGCCCACCTTAGGGTGTCTTAAGTATTTAGGCAACTGAATACCAACTAAGYGACCATATTTACACGTTAATAGCATTTTACAACTTCCAGGAGTAGCAATTACCAGAGGAAGCAAAAACTTCCTTCAGATAATGGTCTGTCAAAACTTGGTTTCATTTGTAAATCGGCAGAGTCTGGGCTCACACACAAGCTGGGATCCCCGCGCTCCTCGGCCCCGTGCTCCTCTGTTTATCATTTCCCGCCGGGCTCAGACGCGCGTTTGCAGTCATTCCTTTTGAGAGCTCCCCACGTGAGCTTCCAGAGGACACGTCCTTGCCGGTGTGGAACGGCAGCAGCAGCGGAGGCGAGAGGCTCTGAAAGCACAGCTTGGAGGAACACTGCTCTCAGGCTCCTGCAGCGGCCTCACATGAGCGAGGCTGTGCACACAGGGCTTGCAAGCAAAGCCGGCACAAATTATCCTTTCTTGATGCTGGACTAAGTCACTTCTGACTGTTAGGCTCTCATCTGTGTGATCTCAGGCTATCTATGCTAATAAAAGTAGATTACTAAGGAGAATGGTGACTACAGTGGTAACTGACCCCTTTAAAACCTTGTTAATGTTTTGAGGAGGCATATTCTGACAAAAAGATGCTTTTGACTTTTTCTTTTTTCATGTTAGGACTTGGTCCTAACCATTTGTCAACACGCAAGCCCTGTGCTTCAGTAAGCGCTTTTATTTATCACATGACACCTGATCTAAGTATTGTTTTTCAGAATAGCTGCAAACAAACCTTTTGAAGGCTCATGCTAAGGAGGCAGCAGCCTCCACAGGGACGCCCTGGCAGCTGCTCAGACAGATGTAACCAGAGCCAGGGCAGGATCATTCTGCTTTCAATCCGTGCATTCAGCCCTCGCTGTTT
Source organism: Eudromia elegans (assembly GCA_003342815.1). Taxonomy (NCBI): domain Eukaryota; kingdom Metazoa; phylum Chordata; class Aves; order Tinamiformes; family Tinamidae; genus Eudromia; species Eudromia elegans. The sequence goes on from PTEX01000033.1 coordinate 1,835,371, forward strand.
TTCATCTGGGACTATCCTTAACACAGGAGTTCCTCCACTTGCAGCTGGAGCAAGGGGATGTCGGGCAGCGTCTCCTCTCCATTTCACATCTTGGGTCAGCTCTCCCTTCCTCTCTAGGGTAATAATCTTCTCTTGGTGCGATGTGACRCAGTCCTACAGCCCCAGCAGCGTAGATGCTTTAATTTGCACTGCTAGGAGTTAAGGGTCCAAGCCTGCTAATGCTGAGTGACAGAATTGTTTCTTAGCTTTTTCCTCTTAAGAAAAACATCCTAGGAAATTGCATAACCTTCTTTGATCCTCTCAATAACTGAACTTTAAGGTTTCAAACCCACACACTGAAAAGCAAGTAAATGCCAGATTTACTACTGTGTGATCTTATTTGCTTTTATTTGTGCTAACTGCTAGGATCTAGTCTTAAATTGTAAATTACGTAAATTACAATTTCTCTTCTTCCTCCAGAACCAAGCATCATTGTATGCGGTGTAACAAAACAGAAAGCAGTTGAAGTATGTTTGCCTGCATAGTCACATGTCCTACCTTAGGATATCAGTCATGCCAAGTAAACAGCTTTCTCTTGCTCTGTTAAAAATTGTGTCAACTCCTCCAGCCCTGACCTGTTGGCACTACTACAGCTGCAGCCCTCAGAAGCCAGAAGCTCTTCCTCTTTGATGTCTTTCCAACAGCATGCGGAGCATATGCTTCCTCTCTGCCCTTCTCACTCGGAAWATCCTCATCCGCCATCCCAGAGGTAGCGTGCTCAAAAAACACCCAGGTCTAAACGGGCATGAAGACTGAGCTCCCGCCTTGTCCTGCGCTGCTTCCTTCGGCTGTGAGGGGCGGCACAGCTCTGCAGAGCTGGTGGGAGCRCGTAGGTGATGCCAGTGCTGGTAATTGAAACAAAAAAACAAACAAACACCCCCATGCGCAAGCATACACACGAGAAAACACGGGAAATTCAGGGTACACGAGGCTGGCCTGTTTTCTGAAACTGAAGAGGGCATGAGCCCCAACAYACGGGCTCCACAAATCCACCCATGGTTTCATGATGTTAAAATAACTAGACTTTAATCTGGTTGTCTTAAAYCTAATTGCCTTTAGGTGTTTTAAAAATATGTTTTCATACTACTATTTTTTTTGAGGCAATATGCTTCATTTGTAACTAACTGGGACACACAGATTGAAGCTTCTAGGKGGAACCAAGTCAGTGGATACCCATTTTTAACCTGGTATGATACATGGGAGACCTCCTACTAGGATCTTAAGAGGCAGGCTAATACTTAACTGCTTAAAGTCAAGTATGCTTGARACCTACTCTTTTTCATGTAAATATTCCCTCTTTTTAATCTGCTTGTGGTTCACCAATGTAATCTTTATTCTTGAAATCTTCTACAGGGAAAACGAACGCTACCTGAAGCAGATGCTGCTAAACATGCCAGCACACCAGTGCAGCAGCTACATCCTGAAACGAAAAAATGCCTAATTCCCCCGCAAACAACAAAACTTCAAAGAATATCAAATGCAATTTACAGCCCAGGGGGTRGAGAGACTTCTTCCCCATCTTTTGTCCTTTTTCTCCAAGGGACAGCATGCTGTTCAGGCAAATCAAAATCCCTCCCTCCTGGGTGCTGGAGACTAGTTCATGCAGGCAGGGATTAGCCAAACTTTTACCATGCAGGAGAAAAGGATGAGGAGGGAGTCTTTGAGATAAGGCTGTATTTTGTCTAAGGATGCTGTTGCACTCTGTGCAGCCGCAGATTTGTCACCTCATTTTGGTGTCTTCGTCTTGCTCTCTGTAACTTKGGCATAATAATAATTTAGCGTTTTTGACGTGGACAACAAGAKTTTGTGCTTTTTCTTACGAACAGAATTTTATGCACGTTCTCCAGATTAGCTTTACAGATCTAAGATGAAGGAAAAACAAACTCAGAGCAGCAGCTGCCTGAGTAGTAACTGGCAATTTAGAAAACCCTAACTGGGTGCAAAAACAATCCTCTCCCATTGTACATGCTTATGGATGCCACTGGGGTAAACTTCTCCCTTTCTAAACACGAGCCCTCAGCAAGACTCCGAGTGSAAGCTGAACCCAAAACCACCAGGGATTCTGAGCACTCACTGGCGTGGGCAGACGGGAACTGCTAAAGGTACCAGTAATACAGCAGCAGTTTTCAAGCCTGAAGAACAACACCGTTGTGCTGGAGTCTTTCTCTCGCTGCCCATTTTGAAGCCTCCTCTATGAGACGGGTTTCTGAAGGARCAAGGGGAGCAGAAGAGAAAGGAGCAGCTAGCAGACTTGTTATTAGCAGCAAAAATGGTGACCTGGAATCAACAGGTACTCCTCACAAGCAAACAAAAAATGGCAACAAATCATCCATAAAACGCAGTCAAAAAGGACTTCGTTTAATTAGTGATATGTAAAGACTTTTGCATAGAAAAAAAGGTTAACAAGGTAATGCATAAAAGATCGACTAGGTACAGTATTTTTAAAACAAATATTTTAAAGTATATTTTGCATAATGTTTAACATTCTCAATGCTTATTGCTTTCTCCACACAGCAGAGAAATCAAGTGCATAATAATACATGCTGTGTCTTATTTTTATTTTTTTTTACATAAAATCTCTAGTTCTTGACTTGATGTATTAAAATACTTAGGTTATTTCAGGTCACTGTAATAAAAAAAATGAAAGCAAAACATTTTATGCAGCACTAGTTGTCTGGGTATTGACAAAATAATTTACTGACATCCCCTTTAATACATTCATTTTGGTTTGGAATCAAACCCACATACAAYGTTGGCATGTTAATAGCCAATTTGAAAATTGTCCCTACCGTAACTTCATTCATACCCAGAGAGATCTTTATCCCAGAAGCTGATAGCAAAGAAGAGGGATCTTGCAGAGAACCRGCAAATGTCAATGTCCAAATGCAGCTAAATAAGTTAATTTGAACTTCTACAATATTGAAACTCTTGTATTGGCACGAATCGGTCACAAAAAGGCGTGCACGCTTCAAATAGGTGGTTGCTTCTGGGCGCACGATAAATTAACTGTACAGGTACAAGCTAGCACCAAATGTGAGCCACAGGAGGGTGCCTCAGGGCTCAGTGGCAGAGCCGGGACGTCCATTAATCCCGGCAGCGATAACCGCTTCCACCAGCGCTCTCCTAGGTGCCACGGGTCGGCAAGTCTGTACAAGGAAAGTAAACTAAGGAAGSAAAACCCTCGGCCTGTGGAGCGGATGCTTCTTTCTGAGCAATCCTCCAGCCAAGCAAGCCTGTCTGCTCGGAGAGCGCACCTTTTCTTGGACACGTGTCGAAGCTCGGAAGTTTAATGCAGGACTCCCTCTCTCTCCTACATCATTCCCATACCTGTGCAATGTTACTTGTTTTAGCAGAACACACAAATATATATATATATATATATATATAAAATAAGGGATTTTTACTATTACTTATTCAAAACGTCAGGCACTTATGTAACTCGGCCTTCCTGTCTCGCCTGGCAGAGGCGGCAGGCACCAGCCCTCACCGCCTCACCAAGGGGAGACGCAGAGCTGGCCAGTACCAGTCCCGGTGTCCACACGTCTCCCCCGGACACCCCTATSTGCTGGTGTGGGCCAGGCRCTGCCCCGGGCCCCGCTGCACCCACTGGGTGCCCGAGGCAGGACGGAACGGGATGGACGCGGCAGCCGTGCCCTTCACAGTGCCGTGGGAGCCGGGCTGGGTCTTGCCRCCCTTCGAGGCACCGCGTGGTCCGGCCATGGAGAGCAGTGAGGCACGCGTGGTAGGAGAGCGGCAGCCCCTAGAAAGCCCCGACTTCAGTCCCCCAGGGCCGGTAGGGTTTGCCGCTGCCTCCGCCGCCCGTCTGCGGCGGGCTGGACGTGGCGGCCACGGCGAGCGGCGGCGTGATGGCGGTGGCGGCCGCCACGGCGGCGGCGGCGGCGCTGGGCGGCAGCATGGGGAAGGCTCCTGTGAAGGACAGGGGGAAGGTCTGGGCGGCYGCCGTGGCGGCGGCGGCGGCCGCGTGCACGGTCGCCGAGAGGGACAGGAGGGAGGTAGAGAGAGGCGGGACGCAGGGCGCGACGGCGCCGGCGGCAGGCACCCGCAGCGCGGCGTCGGCGTGCGCGAAGGTGGCCGTGAGCAGCGCCGAGCCGTGYGGGGGCAGCTCCGAGGAGAGTCTGCACGGCGCCGCCTCGGAGGAGCGCAGCGCGGCCGGCGGCAGCAGCGCCGCCGGCACGTGGTGGAAGGCGGCCGTCCAGTGGTGCGGGTGCAGCGCGGGGTGCTGGTGCTGGTGGTGGTGGTGGGCCATGGAGGAGGTCATGGCRGCCGCTTCCCGCTGCGAGGCGCACGTGCTCAGGTGGGACACCAGCCGCACGCGCAGCGGGTCCGACGTGTCCAGGCCCTCCACCGAGGTCAGGTAGCGGGCCACTTCGGTCAGGCACTCCCGGAAACCGATGCTCATGAAGTCCATGGCCAGCGAGTGAGCGTCGAAATAACCTGTGAGGGGAGCGCAGAGGAGACGCTGAGCGGGGAGCCGACCTCCCGGCCAACGCGGGGTGGCTCCCGGCCGAGGTGACCCTCGCTTGGCCACCGCCGCCAAGTCTTCCATGTGGGGGTTAAAACGTGCAGTGGGAAAAGCTCGCCCTCTGATCTGTAAATGATTGTGTGACCTTCCCTGTAATGCAATAGGCTACAGTTGCTCTCACAAGCAGCACACAAGTGAAAAGAATTAAGACCATAAGTAGTCCAGAGGCTCCAAAATGCTATACGATGCCTCCCCTGAAATTCCTCAGCAAGCCTCTGCAGAGTAGCATGGAGCCCATATGTGTGAGAGGGACACTCACACACACACGATGCACACGCACGAGAAGCAGGCTGCGGGTTAGACGGCTTGCCCTTCCTTCGCTACGCCCTCACTCGGCCCAACGCGCTGAAATTCTGCTTCTCGACGCCCTGAGACGGTTGTTAGAAATGCTGCCGGGGTCTCATCTACTTTGCAGAGTCATTAGGACAGCGTGACATACGGTGCTGTTTAACTACAATCTGAAAACATCTCGTCAGGACTCTGCACACACACTATAAAAAATTTTGCTTGAGAAAACATTTTATGCAAAGCCACTGCTCATTTGGAGATGCAAGACTGACAGTCGTGCAGCCCATGAGGTATTTCAGCAAACAGAAACCGGAGCTCCACAGGCAACGGGACAAAAAAGCATTYGGGGGAAAAAAAATATTATTAAACGCACATGAAAGATACTCGCTTTCCAAAAGCATCAAACCTGGTGTTTAAGCTGTGGCTCTTCAACTAAAGAAAACTCTTCCACTTTAGTTTAAGGTAGTCTCTTTAGTCAGTAATGTCCTATGTATTCTCAAGTCTGCTTGATTTCAGTGGAAATATTAAAATATTTAAGTATGTGGGACTGTGGTGTTTCTTAACATACATCGATCAAGTAAATTTATTAATAGAGGACTCTGGTAGCAATACTTATATTTAAGACTTGCACCTTCCAGCAGCAAAAATACCTAAATCTTTTTGAAAAATTCCACCAGTTCAGAGGGTTATTTTCACATTTATCAACTTCCAAGCTGGAAAAGAGCCTCTCTGTTGCTGCACTTACCTGCACTGCASAATTAACTCGGGCACATTTATAGGTGTTGCCCCAAACCCTGTCTGCCACATACCGGAATTAGCTTTCCTCTTAAGAGACATTGCCCGAAATCTCCTGTCTGCCACACACAACTTCTTGCTGAGTCCTGATGATGCTTTCAGTGCAAGCTACCTTTCTCATTTGACACCATTAATGAAACCCAAGAAAAATCAGCTACGAGACTCATGAGCAGAACTAGTCAAGGATTTTTGTCAGAAAGCACCAATTCCTTGCAACTTTTGCCTGCCAGATCTACTGCACTCAAATAGAGAAATTGTATTGGTTTGAGTGAACTTCTGACAAAAAAAAAAGCAGGAAATCAGAGGTGAGCTAATAGGATACCTGCTTAGTTGCCTKACAGCTTGGCATGAAGGGAGTCTCAGTGCTAGAGACTTCTGGACTTCCCGTCAGTCCAGCCTGTCTGACGCAAAGCCAAAATCCCAGGTCCCAGATCTGTCGAGGACTTGGATCCTGGCTACATCTCCGGGAGTTTGCATCCTGACAGTGCTCCACTCAAGTGAAGGTCTCCCAGCTCTCCCAGTGAGCCTCTCCTTGCACACAACTGGAAATGTGGGACAAATCATTGTCTCCAGTTTTCCCAGAGTTCAAGCTCCCGCCTCTATGGTAAGATGTCCTAATTCCCTGACTATTCTCACTCCCTCCGTGTCAGTCTTTAACAATGTGGCTGAGACATGATGCCAGAATGGATAAGAGCTGGGATTTCCAGGCTTCATTTTGCTACAGTTGGCTAATTTTGCAGGTTTCTCCCTTCCACAGGAGATTTAAAACGACTGTGTTTCCTTCCAGAGACCAGGAGCATCCCCGCCAGCCGCGCTCACTCACGCGCTGCAGTCTTGCGGAGCCTGGAGATTCCTGGGTGCCGCTGGGCGGCACCAGCAGCTCACCGCCTCGGCAGCCAGACCCAGGCTAACCACCCCAAAACTGCCAGCTCCTGACTGCGCTGCCGCGATGACCCGCGGGTCAGTCACCCGAGCGCGCTCGGCTGCCCAGACGCAGTAAACCTGCACCGAGATCGCGTCGCGCACGCCTTGCTGCCGGCAGATCCCACTTCCTCCTCGCTCGCTTGCGCCATCAGCAGAAAGCRCTGGCCCCAGGCCAAGGCAGCACCTCCACGGCAGCCAAGCACCATCCTCGCACCCACACCGTGCCAGCACGTGCTCCGCGGAGGACTCCGCAGACACGCCGGCTGCCACGGCTCCAGGGCGGGACACGGCACCATCACTTATCTATTTATTTACTTATTTACACTGCCATACCGAATGGTTTGAGTGTGCTATAAAGCGGCATATTCCTGCCCAACCTTTCCTAGGAAAGCCCTGGGGGGTGAGGCATGTCCAGGGTGTGCAAGAAGGGGAACAAGCTCTCCCTGGCTCTCAGCACAGAGGTGCACGGGGCCATCAGCGCCCATTTCTCCCTTCTAAGACAGTAGCTTTTGTCCATAGTCTAAAACGATAGGGCTCCTTTTTTGCTGATCCAAGGAAGCTTCTGGGTCAGAAGTTATGAAGTGGGGCCTTAAGAATACTCTGGGAATTGTTTGAAAAGCTGTTAGTTAGGTTGCAAAGTAAAACATTAAACAAGCAGGAAATGCAGATTTAAACTCTGTCCGATACTAATTCATAAGCCTTTTTTTTTTTTTTTAAGTTCCTTAATCTATACAGTGAGATTACTCTTATCTCCGGGTCAGCAGAAGATAAAGCCACGGTACTTGTGAAAAGCTTGATGTTAGTTCTGACGTGCCACCCACCAGGGACCACGGAGCAGCAAGCCGGGCTCTGAAGGGCACGGAGCCAGGCTGTGGTTACCCCACCAGGGCGGCCATGGGCAGCTCCCCACTCCCTCTTCCTTTCCCAGCGGCAGTAGGAACGCCCGCCACGGCCGCACGCCGCAGGGGCGCGAGGGCAGCAGCGGGTGGCCAAGGAAGACCGTGTCGGGGCTGCTGGCACATCCTGGCCGGTGCGAGGGCCCTGTGGCCTCCCAGCCCCGCGGCCCCCGCGCCAGCATCAGCGGTGCTGTGGGCCGCRGGGTGGCAGCTGGGGTGAGGTAGCCCCTGCGCGCACCTTTCCGGGTGTATAAACCACCGGAGACCTCCAGCTAGGTCCATCTCCTGGCCCTACCACGAGCACTCTGGTACCCAGCTCTGAGGAGAGCTGAAGCCTTTAGAGAAATGAGGCTGGACCACGGCATAGAGCAGGGATCAGAAAGGGGAGACTGAGCTACAGAGATAAGATACAACGAAAGAAAGAAGAATGTCTTTCATCAGTATTTGACCTCTGTTCATCCGTGTCCCAGACGAGATAGACCTTGTGGAAACGCACCCGCCGTGCAATCATGCAACGAAGGCTGCACGGCCACGTGCGTGCGCAAGACCATCTGAACCGACGTTGCACAAGCCCTGTAAATTCTGGCCTTTCACAACCCACAAGAACTCAGCTTTACTGACTGCTTATTATCCTTTAAATGAAATTTCTTTCTGCATGTATCAATACAAAAGTTTTAATTTATTTTTACGCTTAGTTTTGCATATTTTCCCAGGAGTCAAGGTGTATCTGTTAGATGAAAACCAATAGAATTGTTTGCTCCTCTGATAGTATTAACTATCCATAAACATTAAATTTCAGTTGACTGCTAGGAAAGGCCTCAGAATGTCTAGAATACAAGCAAATCAGCTGTGCATTAATTAAAAAATAAAAATAAAAAAACAGATCACCAACCTTCTACATGTTTTCCTATGCCTTTTGCTGTCAAATATATGCTAGTTATAAATTGAATTCTATAATCACTGCAAGGTACAGAGAGGTATAATAATTTGGTCATAGATGAAAATTTTATTAATTTACTTATGTTGTTAAAAGGAAAAAAAGAAGGAAAGGGAAGATAAAAAGCACTGGCAGCCTCTCATGTGGCAAAATGGGGCAGGGGAAAATCKGCTGGTTGCATGAGAGCTCTTTGAAGTGCACAGGTAATCAAGGCTAATGGCACAGGACACGGACCGTGCTTGCAGACAGCTAGCGAGTTTCTCGCTCAAAATACGTTCCAAAATCGTGACTATACAGAATGCCTCGTGGGTGGCTGAAATCACTTGGCCTCGAGCCTCGGGGCTGTCAGCTTGCACAAGCGAGGCGGGCAGGATGCCGGGCACGGCTCATCTAATGGGTCAGCCAGTGCAGCCCCTGCGTCACGCCGGCACTGAGCAACGCGGGGCGACGGACACACGGCTCCGGCATGTCAATACGCGTGCGGATTGCACTGCCATCAGTCTGCCCGTCTGCTTTATCTGATACCTCGAGCTGCRTACAGCAAGGCTGGGGTCTCCTCTGGCGAACAAGACAGTCTAATCTTGCGTTTTAAAGTCTTTCCAGAACAAAGAAAATGCATAAATAATATTGAAAGCTCCTCTCCATCCACTTCCTTTGGTATAGCTGCCGTATACCGAGTTTTAGCGTTGGTTTTGTGCTGCACAATTGTTGCCACAAACCTCCTGTTTATGTTTGGTGTTTGTGTATTTGTTTTGTCTCCCTGTGCAGATTTCAGTGCTCTTTGGAAACCCCAAACAAATCTCTGACTGGGCTGCCTGTGAATGAAGCCTTTACTCCCACAGTGTTATGAAAGCAAACACAAGCCCAGGGTCAAGTGCTTCTTTTGTCCCAGTAGTTCTTTCCCACGAGTTCAATCCTGCCATTAGCATTGATTTCCACTCCTTTAATCTGGAAACGCCCATCACAGCTCATCAAAGCACTACWTTTTTGCAGAGATTTCCCCAAATACAAGGAGGGAAAAAAAGTGCTGTTTCCTTACCTTTACCTCCAGTCGCCTGAAGCATCTTCAGATGATCCACTGTCATTTGCAATATTTCCGCTTTTTCTAATTTGGCAGATCCCTTCGAGATAAGAGACTTGTATAAATAAAGGCTTACAAGTGGCAGAAACTTTAACTTGCTATACTTGCCGCTGAGATCAACCTTATGGTTTCAATTTCTCCCTATCGTTAGGACCTTCTGAGCTTAATTCCTGCGCGAGCATCTGCGTCGCAGACTTTGCCTAAGGCCCGATGCGCTTCGTGCCTGGTGACGGATGCAGCAGCACGACAGCCTTGCTCTATTACGGCTACAGCTCAGAGCGACGTCGGCCTTGAGGTCTGCAAGGATGCAAAGCCTTCACAGACTGAAATACACACGCAGCTTTCGGCAATCTCCCCCCACACACATGGGCAACCAAAGGAGAACACCACCACGGCACGGCCGCTCTGCAGGGACATTGATAACAGCCCTCCGGCAACCTCGCTGGCTGCTTTTACCGGTAGGTGTCCCTGTGGACACATACCCAAAAGCATTCCTGCTTCTTTAATAGCCCATTAATTTTTGACATGTCCTTTGGCGCCTGGATATTGTATTCGYGCTCCCTATTGAGAAAAAAAAACARTCAGGCAGTCCACAGCTTCTCAGATTCTGGATAGGCCTCGTTCGCAGGGCTCTGAGGCCGAGCACTGTGGGAAGGAAGAGCTCAGCTGCCCTCTTGCTGCCCCCAGCAAGGCTCTTCCGCAGCCGCGGCTGCCCCACCGTGCCGGAGGCGCGCAAAAAAACGCGACTCTGAAAGCAGCATCCATCTGCAGATAAGAGGATGCTGCGTGGCGGCCRTTCCTTGAGTGCATGCCCAAACGGCATGTACTGCCATGCCCGAATGACCGAAGAGAACTCCGAAACACTCCTCGAGCGGAGGAGATAATCCACTGGCACCGGATAAAACAGGCTCCTCAGAGCCACGCAGGCTCCTCGGAGCCACGCAGGCTCGGGCCACAGGACGGTGGCATCCAGTGAGCCCAGTCCTGCTCCGAGCGGCCGTCCGCGCAGCCTCGGCAGCGCCGGCAGCTCGGGAAGCTCAGCCTGGCAAACAAGGGGGGAGCTGCACCGTCCTCCGCAGAGCCACAACACAATCCTTAATTCCCCAGGAAGGGACCGTGCAGAGTGGAGCGGAGATCAGGGAGAGGAAGCGGACCTGAAGCTAAACCTCCCACYGGGAAGCTTCAGGGAGCCCAACGCCACTTTGTCCTCCGCGTATCACAGGAAAAACGATGGGGTTTCTCCAACAAACTGCATTGCACGCTCATTTTCACAAAAACACGTTTGTAAAATTCAGTTATTGCTTTCAGCGTCTCATCATGCAAATTTTGGTGCGCTCGTGAATTTCCGGGTAGAATTTTTGTTTCACATGCAATTACATCCTGTGCTTTCCTCAGCCTCAGTCTTTTCCATAGACACAGTACAAGGCATCTCAGTGAGAGTGACTAATAGCTAAAAACTGCATGTTGCTGGGTAATTTCCAAGGGCTTTGTAGGACTTGTTTTATAATGTTTGTGGTTTTCAAGAAGTAAACAATAAAATGGGACAAACAACTGTTGTCTCTTGTCCCTGCTTCATCTAGCTGAAAATATCTCTGTCATTCTGTTTTGTCTGAACCTGTGCAATGGCAACATTAGGGCTACTAGTTAATAAAAGTGCATTGCAGGTGACTAAAGAGATACTTTGACTGTGCTTAAAATTTCTTTTTAATGAAGTTTAAAATTTCAGKGCTTAAAATTTCTTTTTGTTCAGTTTCTGTTCAAACCAGCCATGTAACAGGCCCAAGATAACACGGTGCTTGCCGTGCTTGGAYACTACAGAAATTCAGCACCCCACTGTTTGGGTCCTGAACTTTACTTTTTCTCTTTTTGTGTTTTTAATTACACGGAGAYTGACTTCTTAATTTTCAGGTTTCTTTTACCGAAACTTACTGACAACCTTCAAATATATTCAGTAAAACAGGAACAATGTTAAATACTGAAACAAAACTCAAGGAATAACAGATGTGAATAAATAAATAAACCACTTAAATTAAACAGCGTAAGCACGATATACTTTTTACAGCAGGGTTGCTTGCTAAGTCTTTGGTCAGTGATTTTGTGGCTACGGAGCTGAAGCAAAAGTTCACTGGAGTCAGTTGGATCCTTCCAGCCTTCCCAGAGAATACTTCCCCAGTGAACGTCTTTGAAAGCACCGCTCGCTACCCCAGCTCGCAGTGTCAGGCCCATTCCCACTCTTAGCACGCTCTTTCTAAAAAGCCACTTAAAAACTTGAATAATCTAGAGAGTCTAGACTCTGTTTTAGGGCATGGGACTGCTGAGCGCACCACTGAAATGAAAAATAAAGGCTCCTTAAAGAAGCGACGACGAAGGCTGTATTTAGACACAAGGATAATCGACTTACAGGTTTGTTGTTGTTACTTTCTTTTTTTTTTTACTATGGAGTAAAGCGCATTTTTAATCAAAACCACTACTGGAATTCATCGAAAGAACAGAGACAACATGAGCACTGTTACCCTTAAGGGAAAAAACAAGCCAAAGAATGGAAATGTTTTGCAGCTTTATGATGAATTATGTTTCTAATAGTTTTGCCACAACAAAGCATTTTATTGAAATGTCTGCTTTGTGCCAGATCAGGACACACACAATATTATTTTAATGAGCTATACAAGAAAACTAACATTGCCAGATGAGATACAGTATTAGAAAAAAAAGGGGGGGGGGAAAAAAAGGAAAAAAAAAAGGCTTACTTGTTTTTCAAAAGCAGTTGGCACAAGCCGCCTCAGCTCAGATAAACTGTTATTTATACGATCACGGCGCCTTTTCTCTATAATCTAGTCCCAGAAAAACAAAACACGTTAAGTTCACAGGAAAGCGTTGAAGGCCGAAGATCGCAGCACGCACGCACGCACGCGAGCCGCCCGCCGCGCGGGAGAAGCGCCCACGGGAACGTACCCCTCTCCTCTTCTTCCTGGCCATGATCTGGGAGGCCGTCGTGGGGGACGCGGAGCGCGCCGCGCCGCCGCCGCCGCCGCCGCCG
>PTEX01000033.1:1848040-1871176 GCA_003342815.1 Eudromia elegans
GCTGCTGCTGCTGCTGCTGTGGCTTTCACCGCGCATACCCACGCACACGCACAGCCAGGAAACGTCTAGGAGAGGCAGTCTGGAGGACCGAGCCCCGCCAGGTGTCAAGTCTTCACGCATGGTAACGGCAATGGCAGTCGCACGTACATTCGCCACGCAGTACGTGGCATTATACATACGTGTCATGCCACAGCCTCTGCCCGGCCTGCCAGGTTTTATCACCCCTGCCCATCACGCAGAGGCCGATTTGCGCTCACGCAGGCAAAGCGTCACCTACCCAGCGCACAGCCCCTGCACGGCCCCGCGCCAGCAGGGCAGTTTCACGCCCGCGTCCCGAACGCGTTACCCGCCGCGCGGGACCGCTCCTGCTCCCGCTCCCGAGGGAGCCCGCGGCACCTCCCCCGGCGCTACCGCCCCGCACTGCCCCGCAGCCGCCCCCGCACGGGAGGGCACTTCGGCGGGGCGGCCGCTCGGGGCCGCACACGGAGGGGCAGAGRCCCGCGGGCACCGAGGCTTGCGGCGGGGCACGCACTCACCCCGAGTAGTTATTCTCGCTGCCCACGTCTATGGTCTCGTCCATGTCGCTGTCTGAGGTAGTTTCCTCGCAAGGTCGCTTCATGGCGGCCGCCGCCGGCGGGTGCGGGGCAGGCGCGGCGAGATGAGTAAAATCCGAGGGGCCTGCGCCGCGGCGGGGCTCGGCACGGCGGGACACGGCTCGACACGGCTCGACACGGCTCCGCTCGGCGCGGCTCGGTGGGACTCGGCTCGGCTCGGCTCCTCGCGGCGAGCGCGGCCGCCGTGGCTCTCTGCGGCGCGTTCCCACGCCGCGGCCCGGCCTCAAGCGCGACGTCCCGCCCCCGGCACGCACCGCCCCGTCGGGGCGCGGAGCGGGGCGGGACCCCCYGGCACGGGCACCGCGGCCGCCCCGGGACGCGTGTCCTGGGATCGGGGGCGGCCGAGGGGGGAGCAGCGGGGGAGGTGGGAAAAAAAAGGGAAAAAAACAAAAAAAGGAATCTTGCTGGAGGTGGCGGGTCGGGCGGCAGCGGGGGGAGGCTGCCCCGGCCTCCCGCGCGGAGCTGGGGCCGCTTTGCTGCTCCCGGGGCTGAGGCGGCTCCGTATCCCGGGAAGAGGATCCCGAGGGGCCCCGGGCGCCTGGAGGCGGGAGAGGCGCGGAGTGAGAACGGCGGCGGTTGGGAAGCACTGCAGGAAGCTCGGAGGCTCCTGACCGGCGGACCCATAGCAGGCGGGGTTCGTTTTACTTTTGTTTCGGGATTTCCCCCCACACCAGTTTGTTTGTTTGCTTTGCGCGCTCTATTCCGGGTTCCTGACCCGGGGCATCTTCTCCTCCGAAATCTGATCGGAGCCGATAAACGCCGGTGCCCGCCCCTCTCGCCGCGACCCCTCGCCGCCTCTCCGAGCATCCCCTCGCCCGCGGGCGCCGCGCGGCCCCGCGACCCTCCCCGCGGCCTCGGGGCCGGCCCCGCGGCGGCTCCCGCCGGGCTCGCTGCGCCGGGGGCGGCCCCGCTGCCCGCTCCTCCAGCCGAGGTGACCRGCGAGTCGCTTTCCCACGCGACTGAATCCCGCCGAGGACGCGGGTGGTTCTGCGTGTTCGAGGCCGCGCGTGGAGCAGGGACCGTGTTGGGAGAGAAACCCGCGCCGGCTTGCCKGTTCTTTTTGTTATTGTTTTTTCTTTCCCACTAATACTGTCCCTGTATGCGGTTTCATTCGGTGGCATGTGGAGTGTTGGCTCCCTGATGCGGGTGCCGCCGCCATGGAAGGGCGCAGCGGGGAGTTCAAGCCTCCTTGCGCTGCCGGGACGTCCCTGTGGCGCCCGCGGCCACGGAGACGCGGCGGGAGCCGGTGCGAGAGGCGAGGGCACCTTCCCCGCCACGGGCCGCTCCAAGGTATCGTCTGAAATGAAATAAAATAAATAAAAGTGGGGAAAAAAACGAGAAAAATGTTTTAGCGCTTTTTGGGAGAAACGGAGTAGTAGGGAAGGAAGTACACGGTGTCCAAGTTCAGTTTGAAGCAGCACTTTAGACATACGAGAGCAGAGTTAATTTTTTTTTTATTTTTATCTGCTTGTTTTGTGTGTATCGGTGTGCTATTTGGGTGAAGTTTCCTAGTTAAAAATAAAGAAATGCGAGAAGTCCTCTGGCTGCACGGGGGGAGCTGCCCGGCCGGCCCGGGAAATGCCYGGCCGCGGAAGCCTCTTTTCAAGGGGCAAGGTTGGATAGGTCTGCGTTTAAATTCGGAGCACATTTGAAGTCMGTGCCCCTCGCCCAGGCTGCAATTGAGCGAGGAGCGTCTGGAAACCCTTCCAAAACAGGAGGAAGTGCCTGTGAGTCCTCGCTAAAATATTTTGGTCACCCTGTGATGCTTGTGCGTTTCTGATCCACCTCGGAGAAGTCTTTGCACGGAAATCTTCAGTGACATGGGGCAGCTGGACTTGTAATTTCTGCTCACTTTGGACATCCTTCTTGTAGCTCTTCTTTATATAAAAATATATATATATGTATGTATGTATGTGTATATATTTTATATCTTTTTTTTTTTCCCGAGGGCACAACTCTCCCATGCGTTGCTTGCTGCCAGGAAACTTGAGCCTGCCTGCGTTTATCTGCCCAGGTAGGGCTCGTGCCAACACTGTTGCTGTGGGTCCGTCCACGAAACGCTCCTGGCACTGGGCTCAAGTCCCTCCCTGGGAAGCTGCGGGTCGGAGCGCCGTGTCCGCGGCTGCGGTGTTAGCAAGTGCAGCCTGCGCCTGAAACGAGAGCAGAGAGGGGAGGAAGCAAAGAGGGGAGGAAGCAAAGAGGGTGTCGCTCCGATCCTGCTTTTCTGCTGCTGTGGTTTTGTGGCGCCGACGTGCTCGGCGGGGCGGGCAGGAGCGGGTGCCCGGCCAGGTGAGGCAGGTGCCTGCGGCCGGGGGAGGCTCCGCGCCGCCCTCCACGCTGCCCCACGCGGCTCCGCGCRCCGGGCCGGGCCTCACGTGTGCGGGCGCTGCGGCCACCCGGCCCCGGCCCTCATGGGGTCCCCAGGGCAGGAATGCGGTCCGTGCTCCACGTCTCCCGCTGCTCCGCGGCCCCGGGGGGGTTATCCGCTCTGCTAGGAGCAGCTGTGCGCTTACAGCGTGGGCCCGAAACTGCCGGGAGTGCATTGTTTCTGATTTTATTATCTCGATCTGGAGGTAATAATAAATGAATAAAAATAATAATAAAAATGCGCGGACTGGCAGTTACTTTTTGTGCCCCGTCGGGGCTGCCTCATGCAGACACAGGACAGCAGCGCAGCCCCAGGGGAAGGTGCCCTTGCCTGGCCCCGCAAAGGGCGCTGAAAGCGGCGTTTCCTACCCCAGAACCGACGGGCTGTGCTCTGCCGCTTGCATAGTGCGTGTGCRAGGGCAGGCTGCGGCACTGCCCACCGGAGCAGGGCCCGAGTGCGCGAGACGCCAGGCAAACTTGCTTTCCTTTTTCCTTTTCTTCTCTTTTTCCTTTTCACTCTGCTTATTTTCTTTTTTCACTTTTTAGCTTTTTTCCTACTTTTTTAAACTTGTTTTTACTTTTTTACTTTTTACTTTTTTTAACTTTTTAAACTTCTTTTACTTTTGTATTTTTTTAAATTTTTTTTGGTTACTTTTCCCCTTTCCTCTCCTCTCTGAAAGCTGTGGTGCGAATAGCAGCTCCGTGCGGCCGCTGGGCCTGGAGGTGCGGAGGAGGCCACGGGTCGCCCAGGGCCAAATTCTGCTCCTCAGGAGGTGCCGGCAGCGCCTGGAGCCTCTGTGAAGCCCCTGGCCCCAGTCCACGGTTGCACCATGAAGGCCTTTTTTTAATTTTATTTTTTAATTGACTTGCGAAATAAGGAAATTACTCACCAAATCTATAGAGCCTTGCCTCCCATAGAGAAGCAAAGCTCTCTGCGCCCCCTCGCCGCTTCGCTCCCCCTCCTGGAAAATAAATATGACATTGACTTTGGTCGGAGCTTTGCCAGCGATTTCGGGATATGCCCTTTTATGTAGCAGTAAGCTGTTGAAGATTAAGCAACTAGGAGATTTTTAATGAACTCTTCAAAATCGGCATGGCCTCCTCAAAGCGCAGCAGCCTTTACCAACCAGTCTCTCCAAGGGAGTTCAAGATTGTCCCAAGCTTCTTTGTTTGACAAAGAAGGCACTTTTGAACTTGCAGGCGCAGAGCTGCGCGCTAGACTTTGTGCCGTCTCCCCTTTAAATCAAACTTCACCGCTCACTGTTTCCTTGGCTCGGTGAGCAGTCTCTCAGGAGGAACTGCTCTCTTACCTTCAGGTTGCTTACTCTTAACAGGAGGCTTTGAGAACCCTAAGGAAAGGTCATCAGCATTCGAAGACTATGGGCAATGAAACTGCATTTTCATGTCAATTATCTCCTTAACTGCTAGAAAAAAAAAAAATCCAAAATCAGAGAGCAAGAGGAGGAAAAAGAAAACACCCTTCCTAGTTTTGCCTCTCATAGGATTATAAATAAAAGGTTAAATTTATTTCTAGCTAAGTTCATGCCAAGGCAGTAGGCACAGAGTGACGAAAGAGCAAAGAACAGAGGAAACCAAACACTAACACTGAAGGAAATGATGCTCAAAAAAGCTGAAGAGACTTCCAAACGCGTGGCTTTCGCCCAGCAGTGACCACATGCACAGGTGGAAGTGGATATGCGGCATTCCACAGATTTTTTTCCATCGTAGAAGAATCTCTGCCTGTAGCCGCACACTCTGACCAGCCGGTGGGAGCAGGGCCGATGGGTCGGCTGCCCCAGCATTGCCGCAGCAGTCACGGCACCGCCACCGCTGCCCGCGCAGCCGCCCTGCCCCGAGGGGGCTCCTGTCACTCCTGCAGGTCGTTCCAGCTTCCTGCCTTCAGCCTGAGGGAGAAAAACTGTGCAGAGACCTGCTCCAAGAGACTGCAACTGCATGCTGAGTGAGAATGAGGAGAAACGGCAAGCAAGGGGGATGCACTGGGTACTTATAGATCTTTCTCTGTGACACCTTCTAATGGCTGTCACTGAGTTGCACCTCTGCAAGTCCACTGTTGCCGCTATTCTGCTTTCCCGCTGCTGGAGCAGGCTGTCGGGCTTTTAGGCTCATCATGGAAAGCTCCACGCTCCCTGGCATTCTGTCACCCAATTTTCCTGCTTTCAGTGCCTGCAGAGACCCATGACCGCATCCTTCCGGGGGCCCCCATCCTTGGGTGCTGCATGTTTGTGCAGTCCTTCCATTAAATGCATGAACTGCTCCCCTTCACTGGCTGTCACTGCTCTGTAGGTGACAGTGGAAAGGCTGGAATACCTCCCTGGGTCGCACCGAAGGAAGCGAGGGAGGTCGAGCAGCGCCCGCAACACGGACGAGGGGCTGCAGGCAAGGGTGAGCCGTGCGCCTGAGACTCGCACCCTTGGCTTCTGCCACCTTTGGTGGCTTCCCGGGGCACCYCAGGCATGCCGGATAATTAATTCAATTAACAAAAGGTGTAACTCATACACGGCTGTGAACTGTGTTGGACTMCAATTTGCACACTCTTATTTACATCAGAAGTGGCCTCAGTTTGATTTAAATTATTTCACTTTCGGAAYAAAATAACAGTGAATTGAATAAAAGCAGCTTTAATTTTGAATGGATGTCCACATACAATTGTTGTGGTTTATCTAATCCACTTAAAAAAAAATCAACTCTATTTATTTTCCTGGGCATTTCCATCTTGCCTAGCTKACTTTGTCTCCCTGTTTTAGTCTCCTATCAGTATGATGGGAGTAGTAATTGCCTGTTAACAATTTAAGTAATTGTGTTGAAGGGGCTTGATTATTGCAGCATTTTGAGGGATTTTCAGTGCACATGTTATGCAAAAAACTGATCTTGATTTCCCACCCATGTGCAGAATTATTAGCCTGCTAGTATTCTACAAGCCCTGCACAGAGCTGTACACGACCACACCAAGCTTAGGGCCTCCGTGTGCATTTTGAACTTTCACTGAACGTCTCCTTGGCTTTGCTCCTGTGTTTCTTCAGAGACAACAGGCCAAGATTTGAGAACACTCTTAACTCTGGTCGTCTAAATGAATAGCTTCAATGGTGTTAATGAGAACTAGGGCACTTCGGCACTTTCTTTATTAATGGGAGTCAGGTCACTTAACTACTAAGCACAGAACGTAGTCTCACAGTTTTCTGCACACTATCGACAATGAATTTTAATCTGTTTTAGAAGTAGTTTTACTAAAATTGATAGAGCTATATCAAGGATACATTTTTATTAATAAAGAAAAATAGAGTACTGAGACACAGAAGTGAACATGACTTTCTCATTGAAAGCTATTTCTGTTTAAATGAATTTTCAAAGAGGCATAGCCTGGTTTGACTAGTGTATGCTGTCAATAACTACAGAAAGGCTCGATAAACACATCGGGTCCTGGAGAGATCATAGGATTTTTTTTTAATCAAAATTTGATGAATTCTGTACTAAACAATTTCTTCCCTCTTTCTCTTTTTTTCCCCCCTACTCTCTGCTTTCTGTGCCATTTTCATTTTTTACTTTTTTTTTTCACTCCAAATGAGACTTCTTTTGTGCTTTTCAGTTGCCAAAACCTGGAGAATGGTCATTATTTTTTTTTCCAGAGGGCTAGGAAGGAAATAATTTTCACTGAATGCTAAAGAAACAACACTGATGTTAAATGAGCCTTTATTTGTACAAGAAAAGTAAATTATCTTTAGGCTTGAAACCTAGCTATTAATAAAGAAATACATAATCCAGTGCTCTAAAAATAATTCTATTTGTATGGGTTAATAGACTATGGCTATATTAGGAATAAGCAACTCTAGATATTCTGGCTAGGAATATCTAGACTAGGTAAATACAAGGACATGTAGAAAAAGAAAAAGTAGAAAAAGAAAAGTATCAATAAAAACATCTTCCAAATCTATGCTGTAAAGCATTTAAGGCCAAAATGAACACTCAGTGGAAATAAACAGGCAGAGGTTAAGTAAGGAGCCACATAAGAATCTCACTTAAGCTGAAAAGGTAACATGTTTTTCCCCAGAATGAAGGTGTGCAATGCTGCCATGAACATGAAGGAGACGTGAACAGTTATTCGTACTCTGTAAGTTCCCTTTTGTCAATCAATCACATTCATTTTCCTAGGGAGAGGAATTATCTTTGTCTTCCTTATATTCAGGTTGTTCTCGTGTCTTGCAAATACCTATACTTAAATATTTCTGTGATTTTTTAGTTAATACCATACTTGATCCCACAGAGCTTAATCAGGAAGGCTCTTTTGGAAGAGCTGTGCCTAATTCCAGTATTCGTCTCACTTGGTAAATAAAAGGATGCTGTCAATGCATTTTTGATTTATAGAGATAAACATATTTTTCAATCTCTCGAAATATATTATTTCTTCACTACTACTGTAGTTTAAAATCTTTCTGATTAATTTTGTTCTGTATATCCTTTGTTTGTTGAAAATAAATACAGTTCTTATACAATACCGGAAAAAGAGACAAGACGTTCTTATTGACAGGAAAGCTCTGTATCAGGGAAGCTCTGAGTATTTGGTCGGGCCAATTATTGGTTACTTTGAAATCATTCTTTGTGGTACAAAATGGTAAATGGCATGGACAGACTGAAGCCTTTCCAGAATATTAAATGTTTTCTCTTGCTTAGTAAGATGTTTTATTGTGTGATTCTCTCATTCTTCTTTTCTCTTCTTTTCTCTTCTTTTCTCTTCTTTTCTCTTCTTTTCTTTTCTTTTCTTGTTATGTTAACTGAAGAGCAGTTCCACCCACCTTCGAGTCTCTCTTCCCACCAGCCTTGGAGCTCCTGAAGGCTGCAAGCCCCACGCTGAGGCACTTCAGAGTGCTTGACTTTCCTCCCAGGTCACATTTCAGCCAGTGCCACCCCAGGAGGGTTGTTTGCCCCTCTGCGGGTGACTCGGGTTTGCACAATCAGCGGGGACTTTGTGTCCCCAGCCGGGGAATTCCAGGCATTGGCTGCAGCGGGTTGGGTCTGTCAGGAAGGAGGTGAGAGGGATGAGCTCCAGAAAGCTCCTTGCTGCCCTCCTGCCTGGGCTGTGGGTGCGCAGGGAGGTTGTGGGGAAGGTTGGTGGTCCAGGCTTCTAAACAGGGGGCAGCACCTCAGCTAATGACAGSGGTGGGCAAATCTTCCTGCTCTGAGAGCGAGCCTGTTAGTGATGAGAACCAAAGAAAATCTTCATTCAGGTACTGGTTAATGGGAGGGAGCAGCAATGAATCAACCAAGGCAAACACTGTGCCAGAGACTGCTGCTGAATACTTACCTGTCTGAAAGAAGTTATTACCCTTGCAAGGAGTACCAGGCACTTGGATGCTCTGCTTCCAAAGCTGGGTACCCAGTAGCTTCAGTTGCTCAGGCAGTTTCACATAGCCTATTGCGATTTTAAAGAGGCCAAAATCCTTAGCTACATGAGCCTATGGGCTCCCTTRAGAAGTTCTTTTGAAGCCCAGCACTGCTGTGATTTAACTGGTCAAGACTGTTCCATACACAAAATAGCATAAATAATACATAAGAACATAAAAAACATAAATCATATTTGTTTGAGTTTTCAGTAGCGGTCTTCCAAACTGTTATTCTTCAGGAATCTTAGCTATCTGCTCATTAAACTGATCTTAGATAAAACCACAATTATAAAGAGAGCAAAACTGCTAACAGASCAGATGCAAAAAGGAAACTCCAGCAATGTATTATGCTGCAAGCAGGGATGCCTGAGGGATTTGGTGTCTGGGCTGTTTATTTCTTCTGCATAGATCTTAAAACGGGAGTAGCAGACTACTGAGCGATGACAACGAGGGCATCCTAGTGTATTTAAAATTCAGAAGACCTGCCAATGGCATTGAGGGCAGGGCTGTAACAGAAAGGRATCTGGAAAACTGAGAAAGCAGAACAAATACAAGGGAAATAAACAAACCAGCTCRCCTGGTAAAAGACACTCATAACGTGAAACAGGAGAGGTGGGGGGCCATTCTAGCACACAGAAGGTTGCTGAGTATTTTTAATGGCCTTGCACCTATGGGGCGGGCCTACACAGATCTCTGAATAATACTCATGGTGCAACCTATCACTATCACTTCAGATGACCACCTAGGCTGCTATGAAAGTTTAGGAAGAAAAAGGACAGCAAACACTCTTTTACACGAGGTGCTTTGTGTTATTCCCTTCTCCATCACTCTCAAAAGTTAGCAAGCTTTAGGTTGCTCTTCCTCTCACCAAAACAGCTTAATGACTGCTAGGGATGCACATGCAGCATTTGGCTCTAGAAAAAGTCATTTTTCTCTGCATACAGAAGATCTACAGTGGGTACACTGTTCAGAATTCCTGGAGCTTGGGTACCAAAACACACCTTAAAAAATGTGTACAAGCCAGTAATATTGCCACGTGACAAGGTCAATTTATCAATATACACACATATTGAAATATTGAACTCCTTCCCTCCACCAAAGCCTTAACTTCAGCATCTTCCTTTAGAGAGGACTGTTGCTCTGACAGGGGCGAGCAGTCATGATGCATATTAAATAGCTAAYGGGAGGTCAAGAGTAAGGGAGTATGACATGGAGATACAGAGAGCAGACAGAGATGCAGGAACAGAAGTAAAATATTTTAGRTAATTCCTCTTTACAAGCCATGTTCTTTCGATCTAGGCAGCCTTTCAGAACGGGGCAGAAACAGCTTTCTGCTGGCCTTGCAAGTTCAGCAGTGTGTGCCCCCACTAGCTACCCTCCTTGCTGTCCCCAGGACTGCTACACGAGAGGATTTTCTCATGAAAGTCGTAGTCTTTCAATTCAAAATGAGAAATACATGTGGAGAAAAATGCTGGGAGCAGAGTTCCATTGGTACAAACAGTAGCAGCATGGACAGCACCCTTCCATACCCCTGGTGTTACCTGCTCATTGACTTCCCCTTTATCTTGGCTGCTGAGATTATCATCTTTCTTTCYAGCACCCCTTGCCTTTTTCACATGTGTGCCTGTGAGAAGCTTTCTTGATCCAGGCTACTAGGTATGTGGGGGGATATTTTAAGCCTATCAAAAATAATGGAAGAATCTGTTAATTTTCAGGGTAGTCAGTGTTTCAGCTTTGGGATGGCTGGACTCCTGATGTYTTGCTGGGGTTTCATGGTTACTGGCAAATGGTTATGCAAGTATTTCACACAGTTATCTGAGTGAGAGAAGAAAACATCTAAACAGAACAGATTCCAATACTTAAATAGCTTTTAGAAATATCTAATTAATATTTGTGCATATAACTTTACATCATATACAAAATCATAGTGGAAGAGAAAATACATGGTTGACATGCTTTTTCCTACATCATTAAGGATCATGTCCAATAAAGACATGTTGAAATAGCTCTTGTAAGAGACATTGTGACCCCCRAGGGGATAAGGAGTAGTAAACACTTGTTCTCAAAATGATGTAACTGATCTGCTGCTATTTTATACTTAAGTAAGTCTGAGCAGTCCATGGAATGTCTTAGTCAAAGTCCTCTGATATCTTAGTAACAGGAATTCTTTCACTGGCTTTGATATTAATGCCTCAGCATAGCCTCGTCATTAATCACATCATTAACCATTAAATAATTAAACTAATGACTAGGGTTTAAAAAATTGCATCTTGTTAATGCAATAAGTCTGCTTTTAAATGTGGTAGCCATTTATGTTGAAGTAATTTGTTTGTATWTTTTAAATAGTTCAAGCAATCTTCCTAGACTCAAAGTACTCAGACTTAGTGGCTCCTACATAAAAAAATACACACACACATATAYATATTCAAAGTGCAAAGGTGCCAATCTCCAATTCCAAGGGTGAAAATTTTGCAAAGTGATAATAAATGTAAACTTTGCTATGACCACTTGGTGTCATCCAGTCAGAGCTAGTTAGTTTGCTTCTTTCTCTTGACTTGATTTTAGTATTAAAAACAATAAGCACATTTAATCTTGATTAACCAAGACCTAGGGGACCAATACTAGCTCTTATCCTCTCTTCTTGAGCTCCTGAGAGTATTGCAGAGTCATTGGAAGACCACCAAGTTTAACAGCTGTATTCTCTCCTTAGAAAGGCTGACTTGGGGGCAGAAGTAAGCACAGGACTGGGAATTTTTGCCCTAGCTGTAAAGTTATTGTGCTGCCAATGCAGTTGTCCAGCTGAGCAGAAAAGATGAYTATATCCTCCCATGCATCTGAAATCCAACCCTAGGATCTGCTCTTTGGCAAACTGCTCTGTTAGGGTGTGCAAGTGGAGACTCCACCAGCTCCTGTGCATATCCTGCACTAGATAAGAAAGGTTCCTCACTCGCTGTCCGGAATAAGTCCTCAACCTCTTCCCAGTCTACTGGCACAGCTCCTGGCYGAGACAAATAGCTCCGATTCTCTCGGGGAAAGCACATTTTTCAAGAATTCCATGTGAGGTGAAACACTGGCATATTTTCTTTTCCTTTGTAAAGAGCCTCCTCTGTTCTGCTCTGCAGTTGGGCGACTCGGCAGTGGGTTACACCCAGAAAATGGGCTAATTGCTTGGAACTTGGAACTGAGGSTTGGAAAATCTTTTTGTGTTTAAATCTGTACCTAATCAAGTATCTACTGGGTAAGTGAGGAGCAGGAATATAGAGCAGATAGGGAGAAAATTTCACACCGGTGAAAATGAAAGGCACTGTTTTGATTTGGTTTCTTTGCTGCTGTTGTTTAAGTTCAGTTTATTAGGAGACTGATTCACAGAAAGGATACTTCTGAAAGGGTTTTAACTGCTTCATGTGTCAGAGTCACAAAAAGCATGTGGAGAGGAGAGTGGAACTGAGACAGAACAGAAGAAGTGTTAAGTACAATTAATAAAATCCGRCAGATAGATAGCTGGTTACTTACCAGAAAGAAATCGGCCGTACTTACTCAGCATTGTGACAAYGACTTGTTCAGAGTATCCAGATTGATGTTGACAAACTGGAGGGATTTCACATAAAAGTAATTCAAACCACTATTGGACTTCAAGGGCTGGTTTATGGGAAAGATTAAAACAGCTAGATAAGTCTGCCTGTCTAGGTACTTGCATAACAGTAATGAATGTGATATATTATCCTGCATGGGGAAAGACTCAACTGAAGTTGAGGGATCCCACAATCACTTACACAGTTGTAGGCTGTAAGCATGAAGAAAGGGAAAAAATGGGTAAGGATTGCTGAAGGAGCACAAGTGCTAAGATGAAAAGGAGGAAAGCTCATGCCAAACACTTGGGAATATTACCTCCTGTGAGAACTGTTAGGCTGTGGTCAGAAGTTATACAAAACCCCTCGGTTGCGTCATTTACACCAAAYTGCAGAAAACACTCTAGAAAATATGCTGTATTGGTGCAGGAAGGGCCTAGATCGGGAACAACCAGCCGATTCTCTGKTTTCCTCTTTATCCCAAGGGCCACTTACTGCTGGTATGATAGATACTAATTGACTTAGCAAGAAGTAGAGCAGAGATAGCTGGAGGCAAAGAGGGAAAATTTGGTACATCAGTTTTCTGCATCCTGGGAGCTTGGCGTGACCCCTCYTATGCACATGCATCCACCCCACTGATATGGGCCATCGCACTGATGGGCAGGAGTGAAGCACGCTCTGTCCRGCAAGGAGCTCCTATGCCAACTCAGATTTAATCTTCTCTGTATCACTGATCAAAGAAGTCTGCTCAGAAAGGAACTGCCTGAAGATATATTAGGACAAGATGGGGAATCCGTAGCAGCCACTTGTGTTTTATCTGTGTTCATGGCCATTTGTGATGGTAAAAAGGAAGAGCAAGGATAGAGACTTGCAAAGATACATCAACTGTCTGCCCTTGTGTGTTTTTATCTTGCTTTCCTACTGTCACAGGTTTCTCACATTTTTAGTTAAGAAAAAAATAGCCAAACCTGTCACTTCAAACAGCATCTGTAGGGCAGGAGTTATGGTGATTTGGAAGGAARCTCTACGGTAGTTGGAAACAGCCTGAGAAAGTAAGAACGTCATTCTCTTGGGAGCTTCACGAGAAAGCTGCAAGGTGAAAGAAACTGTCGTCTCCTACGTGGAAAATGCTGTGCTGACTTCCTTGGCCTGCTGAAGTCTGACAGGGCTGATATTGACCACATATTGACCCATTACACCTGTCCAGCCACTGGTATTTGCTTTCTCAATGAGCCTTCTGCCCATGCCTTTATCCTCATCACAGCCACCAGTTTGTTCACCTGACTAAAACACATTCAAAATAATGTCTCTAGCATAAATACTGCCTTTATCATGAGGGAATATTTATGGTATCTATAGGCAGTCAATCCTCARCCCATATTTAAGGGAGAATCTTAATTTTTTTTTCCATTTACAAGGATCACATATACTGTGAAAGTGGTGAGCCCATTTCATCTACAGCATCTATCCATCCATCACAGCAAAATGACGAAACCAAAAATACTTCAAAAAAGAATTAAACACTCCATGAACTCAATGTATTACATATTCACCTCTTTTGAGCTGCAGAATTATTTTTACTTGTGAAGAGTATTTTCCATGTTGTTCAGATGGACATAGGATCKGTTAAACACTAGATTAACAAAGAAATTTTGAAGTTTTGTCTCTCACCTTTTCCTGGAGAAACCCCTTCCCCTGAGCTGGGCTCCTGAAGTATGTGGGCACATGATGGGCAAAGGGAAGTATTTCAGGGCAGCAAGTCATGCTCTAGGTTGGGTAGCTGCATGTGTAGCAGACACGGATGATGATTATATGGTGCTTTAGGAGACACATCGTGGGTATGTCTCAAGTCCCAGCCCTTTCTGGGCCTCAGCTACTGACACAGGGCTGCTGTGGGACGTGTTCTGAAACTCTTCCTTGGCTGGAGGTAGACCCTGAACCAGCCCATGCTCAAGGTTCTCAGTAATGAAGCCCAGCCGGTCGCATGTGAGGAGGGCTGGACAGACCGGACCCAGCCCAGAAAGGAAGAGGGAGAGAAGGAAAGGGCAAATCTGAGAGAGAGACCTGGGCAAGAGGCCAGCTACTGATGACTGTGGTTGCATCTCCRGTGAAAGCGGGAGGGAGGATCCCACCAAGAGTAAGTGGTCCAGCAAGGTTGAGCATTAAACAGCTCCTGAGGGCAGTGCCATCACCAAAGCAGGCCACAGAGTTGCTATCTTCAGGACGCTATGACCCTTGTCAGCCTATGATTTTTTTTTTTTCCTGGGTGGTAGCCCAGGTAGGACTCTCTGTCCATCTACTCACTGCCTAGAGGGAAAGGGAAAAGATTTGTGAATTAGCGACACACTGCCTCAAGCAGCTTCTGTGCCAGAAATGCTGGCTCTTCTCTAAATACTTGGGCCTTCTGGTCTGAAGATCTCTTTTCTTGCCATGTATTACAGCAGGGGAGACCAGTCTCAGCTGGAATATTTTTGTTCCTGAGGATGTGGGTTGTAAGACTGCAGGTGGTTCTTCATGGGATGTCCTCTGATGAGGCCTTCAGTTTTCATACATGAAATTTGCTAAATTTTGGCAAAGAGCCATCCTTTCTTACTCTATAGATACTGTAGGCTTGATAGTAAAAAAAATGCAATCAGGTATTTTTAAACTGTAGCTAGGTCTGTGGCCTATTTGCCTGACAATGTGTTTTTAGCAGAATATGATAGGTGTCCTTTTATGAGGAAGAGAAGAAGTAAAAACTCCAGTGAACAAAYATTTTGTTTGTTTGTTTGTTTTCCTCACTCTTCTCCTGGACTCCTGCTGTCGAGAGACAGCAAAATTCAAAGAGATTATTTTGTTGTTTCCAAAAATCTGTCACACAGATTTGACTTTTTTCCTCATATTTGTCAGTGTGTGAGTAAGCACAAGTATTACAGGAAACATGGAACTGTTTGGTCTTTAAAGAATGACTGTGGAAAAAGACCTCCTACTGATTAACAACTGCTGTTTAAATAAAATAATTTTCGGATGTCCAAATTGCTGATTGTTCTAGTGAGGGTTACATTCTGACCAGAAGGGATCCCACCAGCCTCATGTCATCAGCATCATGTCGGAGGGCTCTGGGAAGAGTCTTTTCTGCTGCCATTTCCTGCTTCAGAACAATGAAGAATGCGAGATGCCCATCTTTGCTCCCCATGGTGCAGGGAAGTGTTTAGTGCAATCTCGAGGGTGGCATCGAAAGGGAGAGAAGGATCCAGAAGAGAGTCACTGGAGTGCAAGGAAACATCTTTGTGTCAAAGGCACAACCCACTGATTGATTATGAAGGCCCAGCTAGAAGAGAAAAACAGAAGATGTCTCACACTTGCTGAAATGCTAAGGGTCATTATGAGTGTGTTGGAAGCTAGTTGGAAGGAGATTGGAGGAAGCCAGGAACTTACTTAAAAGTTCACCAGAAGTTTCTCTATTATGAAGTTCTTGCTCRGAGGCAGGGGTCCAGCCCAGTCAGCAGTTTGGAGGCTGTCCTTGTGCCTTCTTGARCCCTGTTGGCACTCGAGGTGCCCACCAAAGCCCTGGCACTGGGYTGTTTTCTTTGTTTTGTTTTGTTTTTCATAGCACATTGTGCAAAGTCAGATGTTCAGCTTTTTTTTTATCTATGTTTTATGTMATTTTGAGCTTTGCTATGAGGTGCTGGTCTAGTTCTGTCCTCCTGGGAGGTAGCCACAGAGTAGCGYCTGCTGGTCTTTCACATGTGATGTGCATAAAGCCAGAGCCAAACTCTTCAGCCTGAACTGCAGCCACGTGTGTGCTAGGTCCAATACACCCACAGCAAGACATGTTCCCTCTGTCTGCTTCTTGCTGGGTACGAAACAGGCCTTCAGCTCAGCTGGGCTGTGTATTCTCAATCCAAGTGGGGCTGAAGAGAGCAAGCTGACASGGTCTCTCCATTTCATTTTGCAAGGCTCATGCCAGCGGATGCCAGGAAGGACTGCGCATTGGCATCAATCATTACCCTGTTGATAGCGCTGAGCAGACTGCTTCAACTGGCCGGATCTCAATCCAGTAAGCATACCACGGAAAACGCACATCACGTTTATTTCAGTAGCTCCTTCGAATTACAGTAATATGAATTCCT
Source organism: Eudromia elegans (assembly GCA_003342815.1). NCBI lineage: Eukaryota > Metazoa > Chordata > Aves > Tinamiformes > Tinamidae > Eudromia > Eudromia elegans. The sequence continues at coordinate 1,864,099 of PTEX01000033.1, forward strand.
GGCAAAATTCTCACTGACGGAAGCAGGAACAGAGATATCATCTGCTAGCATATGTGTAACTGGACTTTATCGCAGAGGCTGCTGTGATTAGGCAGGACAGTGAAGCTGTGTCATAAAGTCATAAAATTATCCTCTAAGGTCCTGCAGTTCAAACGCTACTCAGATGAGTAAAGATAAGCCCACGAATGGTGTTTGTAGAACTGTATTTTGCATTGTTTTCTTGACATGACTTTCCCTTTAAAAAGCAGAAAAGTTTTAATAGGAATAAATAAATTAAAGGCACCAGACAGAAAGAGAGTAATTACAGAGGCATCTCCTTTTACCCAACTCTCTATACAAAATTATATATATATATATATATAAAAAATTAAGAAAGGAAAACAACAACAAAACACAAATCAGATACTTAGTGTGAATATTTTCTGCTGGGAAATGGAGAAATTAATCATCAAAAATACTTGTATAATGCTGACTAATGTGTTAATGAAGTCAATTTTTGTTAAATAGCATCAACATGTTAGATATTACATTGAAAAAAAAATGAGAATGAATAGTTGGCTGAAGCAGTCACTTGAGATCCTTTTTTTTCCATAGCAAATGTAAAATCTGTGATCTTTGTTCAACAGAATGATTGAGGCATGAGGCTTGAGCCTAGGTTAAGTTGCCATGAATAGCACAATCCAGGAGGAATAGAAGTGCTTGCTTTGGATCTTTTTCCAAGGAGGATAAAACTGCCCATTTGCCATATCCCTGCAGCATACAGCATAACTGTTAAATATTAACAATAATTAAATTATGATCTCAACTTAAATGTAACAACTCTAAATGGCGAAAATGTTACTCTTCAAATAGTCTCTCTCTTGCATGTCTGTAGGACTTTGGACAATTTATAAATGCAACATGTATCTAAGTCTTGTTCAATGCTTTTGTATGTAAACAAGATCTTATTTTACATAGGAAATATAAAGGTTTTATAGGGAGAGTTGTAAGAAAGTTAATGTTGGAATACCTGAGCGCTAGATTTTCTGGGTTTGTCACAATATTTCAGATATTGATGTAATTCATTATTATGGGGCCACAAAGCAATGCTGATGTATTTCTGGGTAGCATCTGTCCCCTTAAACTTTGCTCCATCTGAGAAAGGGGATAGAACAAGTTGGGAAGCACAAGATAGATATACAGTACTATATATATGTATATTTAAAAGGTAAGCAGCCATTAGTAAGATCATTGCCTCCTTTCTTGCAAGGAAGGTGTGTGTTAAACCATCGAGAGAGATCTGAGTATGTTTCCAAAGGGAGCACTGATGATATGGAGCAGATGCTCTGCTAGTGCCTGCCCCAGGGGCTTCAAAGGGAGAGTGATTTGAAAGAGAGATCAGAATTAGTTTGTCTTCCATTGTATTGCAGAAGCTTTAGCATGAAATTCTTTAAATGTAGGTTATTTATTAGAGAAGACTCTCACAGAGGTGAGGAAATATCCAAAGACAGGTTTGTGTGTCTAAGTGTATGACCTTCAGGAAGAGATCCATTTTTTGTGMTCTTGAAAATTCTCCATGTCTTTCATATTTTCTTCCTTTTATGCCATCAAAATAATGCAAAACATTAAGAGAAAATGCTCACTTAACTGACTGAATGCAATCTTTTTATTTCAGTCTTTCAGTAATAGCAAGACAAGGCATATAAGTCAAATTGATACTTAAAACAAAAATAATTTCAACTGACTGCTTTTTCTTATCCAGCTTTTTCTATCCAGCCATACCACAGAATTTGGAAATAGTGCAGATTTTATTGATAGAGAACCTCAGTTTTCAACTGTCTTATTAATAATCATAGAAAAATTGTAATGACATTTTCAATTACTCTTTAACTTGATGCACACAGAATCACATTAGAACACTTAATGCATGTAGATTAAGCACATCCTTGTGTGATTTATTATCTTGGTACCTCTGAGCCTGGGCTGAATGTGCCAGGAGGATCATGTGATTTCCCCATTGCACGATGTGCACCTTTGACAATGAAGTTGGGAACACAACAAACTGGGAACCCTGCTRCGTCTTTATCCATGAATCTCTTCTCTGTATAATCTCCTGTTTTAAAGCACTGGTGAAAACAAACAAACAAACAAACAAATCTGTACCTTTCCTATAAAAGGACTGTCAGATCAAAATGGTTTTCCTTGCATGAGGAAAATTTGAAAGACTGGTGTTGTCAAGACTGATTTTCACTCTCTCATGCTCCCAGAAAATGCTAAGTTACATTAATGACAGCTTCGTGGTTGAAGTTCCTGTGCCAAATCTGCAAGGACAGTTTGTGAAGGACTTCCTGGAAATGAAATGCTCACCTAACTGGCTGCACTTCCGAATTTTTCTCTGTCARTGTGCTCAGTAAATGTGGAAACTGGTTAAATTCACCTCTTTCTATTCAGATGCTTGGCCCGGGCTCTTCTCCCAACTGCCAAAACTTTGCTAGGAAAAAAAGAAGACCTAAAAGAATGTACTGTGATGCCATTTTATGGAGGAGAAATGTTCTTTTTCTACCCTGGCATTAAACTGTTGAAGGTGAACAAAGAGGGAGACGTGTCTAGAAATGCACAAAGGAGCTGGGCTAATTAAGAGCGCTCYCATTGCCCCCCTCCATGAAAGCTGTTATGCTTTTGAAACCCTGGGGATGGTTTCAGTGTGAATTTGTGAGGTTAGGAATACAGCTGGGACGCTGAGACTGTGGGCTGGGTGGTATGTATAGAATGTGTTTGATCAGTTTCCCCGTTCGTATTAGAAAGAGATGGTAAGAAAAATGGGGTGGAAACAGGCAGAAAGGATGAAAAGCTCCCCCTGGGATAAGTCTGAACTGATTTAGGTTGTGGGAAACCATTTTCTGTATCAAGCACATTTTTTCCTGGAGATTTCAATGACAAGATTTTTTTCCTAGTCTATGATACTGTCACAGAAAACATTTCAGTGTCTCCAGAGACGCAGGACTGAAACCTAGCAGTTAATTTCTTTGGATGTTAATATGTAGAGCACAGCTTTCTGCGTATTGACGTGCGAACAGCACGCCCATCTCCTGTCTTGCCGTGGTATTCTGCACTACTGCTCTCCGTGCCTATGTGGCCTTCATCAGTATTTTCCATTCAACTCCCAAAAATACTTTCCTTGTTTGAAAAGTACCAGCTGAGTTGTTTCTCAAACACTGCTACTTCTCTGCTAAATGTATATAGTTATATGTGCTGGACAGTGCTTCTTGCCCTGAAACTCACTGAAGATGAAAAACAAATCTTCATTGTACCCCACAAAATCTATGGAAATTAGGGTTACCCAGGTTGACACATCAGTCATATGTGCATGCCATTCTTTCAGTCATGTTCACAGGCAATAATTCCTCAGTTCCTCGGTGGGTACAGTAAGGCCAAGTCCTTTATGCTGTCCTGAAACAGATCTGAACGTGTCCCTCTCCATTTCCTTGACAAGTTGGGCTCTGGTCACTTGATTCCAGCACCAGGGAGGAGGGATTTCCCTGCTCTAAAGAACAAACTTGGCAGAAAGTAGAGAGCATTAATAACAACAGATGTTGTGATGTTTTAGTRTGTTTACAAGACCCCCATGTGCTCCTGGTATCATTCAAAGTTATATTGAAATGATTAACTTGCATTTAATTAGTATGAGATAAATTGTTTGAAGAACAGCTCAAAGCTCCCTAAAGATGCAATGAAAGGAGTCAGGGTCTGTCTGAGGAGTTTGTGATCAGATCTGACTTCAGCCATTAAATACTGGTATTTGATTACATGTGAAATTGAAGTTTTGACTTGCAAACCAATACTCATTTCTCTTTCTTTCCTCTTGGAAAGATACAAACTCCACTGAGATTCTATTGGRAAAATAATACTAATTACAGAAAAATAACCCATTAAAATGAAAGGAAACCCAATTATAAAGTTTCTTTGCAAACAATATACAGTCATTTTTGACTGTCTAACCTTTTCTTTCAACATCTCTTCACTTTGTCTTTTTTTCAGCAAGTCACTTCAGGCTATGGTTTTCTTTAAGTAAGCTGCAGATGAAATTCCTTTGTTGAACTGTTGTATGTTCCGCTCCGAATAACAGACATTTGCTTGTATTAGCACTATGCAAAATTTAATCTTTAACCTCACAAAAACTCTGGGACAAGAGGAAAGGGCTTCAAGTTTCACATAAGTCTCTTGAGGAGGTCTCCATGAGCACCAGACATGAAGGGCACCTTCAAGCAGAAGTAGCTATTGTTCTGGGGGACCCGGACGGTTCCCTGAGCAATTTGTGGTGATCTGGGAAACCTGAATTYCGTGGGCATATGCAACAGAGAAACTATTGATACATTTGGCAAAGGTATTAGATTAATTTTGCGTTTTTTTACACATGAGGACATCACAGTCCTCTTCACGGTGTCAAAAAAGAGATGAGTAGCCAACCTCTGAACAAAGGTTTCTTCCTGCTATACCACGTGATGGTTAGTAGCAGAGGAACGATGGAGAGYACTGTGGCAATCATACCCACAACAAGTGAAAATTGGTTGGGTTTCCAATTTTCATGCAGTACATTTATTCATTCTAATCTGGAGTGCAAAGAGGAAGCTGAGGCAGGCTGAAACAATACAACTTGCAGATTCATTGAAAGACCTGCTAAGCCAGCCCGGAKCTCTTACCATCTTTCTGTTCTGAACACTTCACAGAATGAAGCGAGGAGAAAAGGCAAAAAGTCAGCTATTTGGCACTAACCAGCACCCTCTGAAATAAACTGTTCTTATGTTCATGTACTCAGTGGATGAAAAATAAATACAACATTCCAGTTCAGATGARCACTTTTCTACATATGCACTAGGGAATGAGGAGTATCTGAGTCTACCTCCATCTCCCCAGATTTGCTACGTGCACATAAACATGGCACCATTTCCACCTCAATGTCACCAAATAGACAAATTAAAAAGTCTCTGATGGAGAAGGAAAAAGAGTATGGAAAGTAGCATACACTCAGACCATGCACCTTGAAATACTTTGGTTGCTGTTGTTCCTGTCTTTAAGTCCACACACACCTTCCTGTTGTAAGCAGTTCTCATTTGTAGAGCCAGATACTCACAGTTGTCCATAAATACGCAAGAAAGTAGGGAATGGGCTCCAAATAGGTGCTCAGCAGTTGTCAGGGACATTGTTGACCCTTCCAGTGAAGCTACTGAACTTACTGATGGCAATGGCCAAACACACTACCGGTAAGTGGCCACTGGTAAAAAGTCTGGATTCGGTGCATGGCCTGTTTGGATTCTGTGCATAGTGATAACTTTTTCCCCCAGTCTATCATCCAATAGCTCAAATGGCTTCAGAGACGGTCCAGAAGGTCTAGTTCTATATACTTAAAAGACCTTTTTAATATGTGCATATGTATAAGGCACACTCAACCCCAAAAGCATGAGAGTTGGCAGGAAAAAAAAAAAGTGTCCACAGGAGTGAGAAATGTAGGGTATTGTGTCCTGAGAGGATATCATACAATAAACCATTACATCTTTCCTTCTCTCCTAATGGAGTGTGAAGAATTACACTGTCTCATAACACCTGAGTTGTTGGATGAACAACTCATGAAGTTATTTAAGGCTCAGTGTTTTGTCTCCTTTGACTATTGAGTACCACATCTGTGTCCCTCCTGTAAAGGTGGGAAGAGTCTAATCGGTCTATTCATGAACCCAGCACCAAACCTATGAACGGATGGGGTGGTGGTCAAAACCAGTATGTAGATTCATCAAGAGGGGAGACGGACCAGATGCCTTCAGCTGAAGGGGAAAAATATAAATAAACAAATAATCTGTCCAAGGTGCAGGTCCCAGAAGCACTCTGTGGCCACTCTTACACATTTAGGCCCAGGAAGCTATTTCATCGTGGGGCAGAACTTCCCAGCGCTCACTCCATGATAAGATGGAGYGACTGAGGACCCCTCTGTCGTCTTTCTAGTGCTGGAGACTGACTGGCTGTACCAACCTTTAGCTAGGTGAGTGCCCTAACTACATTACTGCCACTTCTAGCAAAGGGCCAGGAAACACAAGCCAACTGACAGTGAAAACCTGTGCTCTTCTGCCCCTCTTAGGTGAATAACATTTTCCAGGTGGAGAACAACTCTGTGTCCCTTTCAAAATATTCCCGTCTACGAGGCAGAAATCTACTCCTGTCTCATCTGCAAGATTAACAAGTGCTTTCCTGGAACCCTCTCTGAGCTGAGTCATACTGCTTCGACCACCTTTTTTACAGCATGAGAGATGTACTTTTGGTTCTTTACCTTGTACTGCAGCCCTCCACTCTTTCTGTTTTGTCCTCTCCATCCTGAGATCATTCTGTCACCACCAGCAAAACTGCATTTTGCCTACACAGCTAWGAAGCCTTGAGCAAGCTCTACACTCATGAAGATTGAAGTTAACTGGGCACTTAGGAATGTGGAGGCAGGGAAAAYTTGAGTCATGTGCAACTGTACTATTAGAGTGAGACTTTTTGTCTCACTTAGAAAAAAAAAAACCTCAAATTTTAGGTCTGGGGTAATTTTAAAAGTTTCTGGTCTCACTCTCTAAGTTGCAATTTTAAAGCTTAATCCTTCGGGCCCCAAAATGCATAGGGTGCCGTTCCGCTCGCAGCTGCATCACTTACAAGCGCGTGGCTTTGACGTATAGGCGACGCAGTGCTCTGAAGAGCACTGGCGCAAACCTTGGCTAGGGCAGCAACAGCGAGAGGAAGCTACGCTGGCACATTTGGGGCCTGATGAATTGCTGCTCTGAGCTTTGCGGGAACCTGAGACACAGCTTGTGGTATTTTGGAATAAACATTTTAAAAAGAAGGAACAATGTTTTGGTAGGCTACAGGGAGGGTAGGAGAGAAGCYTTGCCATTAGAAGAGGAAGCTGGAAATAAAGGCTTTTGTTTCTTCCTGCTTGGAGAGGTCACTCAGTGTCTCTGAACTTCCATTTACCTTCTATAAAAAATATTACAGCTGTTAATGTGAACCATTGTAGTGCCCAAGTAGAAAATGGGACAGGCTGAATGGTAGAGCTGGTCTTTGGTGGTTTCTTTTT
>PTEX01000033.1:1871240-1896466 GCA_003342815.1 Eudromia elegans
AAGAAAAAAGAAGCAGAATAAAAAGGGCTCAAGTTGAAAGGTCTTTTCTCTCCATTTAAAATTGCTGTAATAAAAAGGGCAAATATATTAACAGCCACATAGAGAATAATACAAGGAAAGAAGGAATGATAAGGCAGCCCTGCTCCCTCAGAAAGAGCTCACCGGGCTGGGTGCAGCATTGAGTTAGYACAGGATTGATGCCTGCTCCCTGCACCAGCTCACTCCAGCTCTCCGCAAGGCCTTACCTGCCCCACAACGAAGAGGACCACCCCACGGAGCCTCATGTGCTCCAGAGAGGGGCCAACCAGGGCAGCTTCTCCAGGACTCTGGGCTTCCAAAATCACACSCAAGAAAGCCTACGTGCACATGAGACAATCCCTACCCTCATCCCCACGTTTGCCTCTCTTGAGGGGCCCACTGACAGTACGCTCTGCTCTGCACATGCCACGGAGAGAAGCCCCTGGCAGGCCACAGTGATGAGGAAGACAGCAGCAGMAGAAGGCTGCCACTTGTGGGCAACCCAGCTGCTTCGCGTTGGCTCTTAAGGGCCCTCTGGGAAATGTGTGGAAAGAGAAGCGGTTATTTTATTTATTTAATTAATTATTTGCACATCCAGGACCTCTGAACACACGCACACCCTTAGGCGGTCGTGCCTCTGATAGCTCCTCCAGGCTCCTCTCAAGTTCTTAGGCAGAGAAGCTGGCATTGACGTTACATTTACTGACAGCCAGCTGCRTCCTGCTTGGAAAGCAGCACTTTGCTTCCGCTTCCCGGCTTCCCAGTCCGCCTCGGCCACAGAAGAACCCTGTGGAAAAAAGAGGCCGAATACCAGGTCTGTATTGTAACGAATATACACCCGTGACTCAGATTAACCTCACATAGCCGAATATATTTTTACACTTCCTAAATTTTACGTGTCTGACTTTGCACCTTATCAATATTCATAGGGGTTTTTCGTCTTTTACATTTTGTTATTGTTAAGGGAATCTCTGACTACCAATTAAGTACTACGAGCAGCCCCAAGGAAACCCGCAGGTTATTGGGAARTATATTAATTTGTTCCAGATCTCACTTATCGCCATTGGTCCTGGAAGCCAGCAACTTTAAAGCAGGGTTGCAAATCGTTTCAGCATGTTAAAGTCCACAGTGGTGTGCAGCTTCGCCTGTGTATGCCTTGTGCCTTAAACAGAGATGTGCATTTTATGTCAAGCATTCAAAATGACCACTTAAGAACATGGGATTTTATTTAAATTTTGGCTGCCAAGTAAGTGTTTGACTACATTTCCACTAAACAATAATGACATCAAGAGCTTTGCTAAATTAACCACAAGACCAGTATGTATTTCCTATGGCTTTCTCAGGGGATGTCCAGCATCATAGTTCTGCCAAAAGGCAACAAACTCAAACATTGCAAGGGCTGAGTACAGTGCAAGACCGTAGCTGATGAACTACTGTCAGGCACTGAAGTCCAGCACATTTAGGATTGTTGCTGCTATTCTGGACTATGAAATAAATACAGCTCAAATTCAACATCAGGCTGTGGGTTGCACGATCACTTTGATAGACTTGTATAGCTAAGGATGTTCTGTTAATGCTGGAACATAAACAGATAAGCCTCGCAGTGTTGCAGTGTGTCCACTTTCCTAACTGTTTTGTACCACCGAGGTTCACATTGACAATGACTGACAGAGACAACGCATGCAAGCAAACACAGGCTGCTATTTTGTGACTGTGTGTGGAAATGTACCTGCTCAAAAGTCCAGCAGAAGTGATTATTTGGACTATCTGTTGATTGAAGATTGGTTGGTCTGTTGATCTGGTAATTATATAGTTGATCTGGAAATATAATGTAAGTTCAGTATAACATGAATAGAATAGTCTTCAACAAACAGTTAAAGTGAATTTCTTGCAAGTAAAACAAACCAATAAAACCCAGAGATTGAAAATAGTTCATGAATGAGAAAAAGCACTGCATTTGTTATCTTGTTGGTCACAAACCATCTACCTAGCTCTGGTGCAGAATGAGGCAGGTAGTGTTTCTGGAGCTGCTGCTCTAATTACCAAATGGTCACTGACTCCAGGAGCTGCAGAAGGTGTCCTGAAGGCAATGGAGTTTGCATAGAGCTTGATGGTGTCCTCTGGCATGTCCTGCCCCTAAGCATATCCACTGTCAGACTCTACTATTTACTTGTGGTGAATGTTCTGGGTACCAGGGTGCAGAGCTGTTTCTGCTTTTGGAGGRAAACTGTCCWGTCCATGAAGCACAAACACTGGAGMCTACCTTGTGAGCAGCGCTCCTTTGTGCTCCAGAATAGTGCCTTCTGCAGAGCATGGAAAAGTAGAGGCAGATGTGGGAACTTGGAAGTGGTGTTTTGATGGGAGACAGAGAAGCAGAAAGGAGGACAAAATTCTGCATGTCAGTTCAGGTATTTGAACAAGTAAGAGTGGGAACTGAGAGGTTGTGGAGTCTCCTTCTCTGGAGATCTTCCAGACCCACCTGGATGCCACCCTGTGCCCCGTGCTCTAGGGGTCCCTGCTGGAGCAGGGGGTTGGACTAGATGATCTCTAGAGGTCCCTTCCAACCTTAAGTATTCTGTGAGTCTGGGATTCTGTGAATGAAGTGAAAGGGAGGGAAAGCAGTTTAGACAAAGAAAGGTAAGCTTCAGTGCTCAAGTGTTTCTGACCTTTCTCTCTAACATTGTTCTGATCCTCTCCTATCTTGTCTACTGTGTAGCAGGCTTCGTCAAGGAAGAACATGRATAGAATCKCACTAGAAAATTGTTATTTTATTTTTTGATTACAAATGGCTAAAAAGAATGCAAACATACACTGACAATGATAAGACACAYGAAAATACATGGAATGTCTAATATGCTGGTGCGGGGTGCRGAGTAAMTAGGTTGTTGCATTGTATCTACTGRGTGTATGAGCTAGTTTCCCAGGGTTTGTTTTTTTGGCAAAACTTTTAATTGGCATATGTCTTTTATCCTGGTAATAACCACTAGAGTTCAAATAAGTTTCTTGGTATTACTTAAAACAAAACTGAAATCACTACGCTTCCAGCAAGTAATTGTAATTCCTTCAATACACTTAGAAGAACCTTATCAGTGATAAAGCATCAAAAYTGTGGTGAGTTCCTAGCTGACAAAATGGAATAGTCCTGCCTTGCACTCAAGTTGCACCATTTTAAAAGATCACTTTCACTCTATAAAGGATAAGAAAGAAGCAGGTAATCATTATCATGTTGCCAAGTRTGTCCTTTCCTGACTTAAGAACAATCTAGGAGTTACACACTCTAAAATAACAAGGTCATTTCAGAAAATAGTAAAGGTCAGTCTTAAGGAAGTACTATGCTTTCCTCTCTTTTTCTGAGGTACAAAATGCAGCCGCACAAAGAGCCTTTCGGAAGGCAGTCTGCATCCCTAAATAGCCTGGATCCTGCTGCCATAGCTGATGCTACAGAAGGCAGATACTACTGGTAGCATCAATGACAACAACTGCTGGCGCCATAGCTGGCTGTCGACAGGTCAGGAGGAGATAGCTGCRTTTGTTTTTCCTCTCTCTGACAACTTTACACTCTTTGCTTCACCAAACACACACCAACTGTTTTATTTTCCTTCCATAACTCCCATAACCCCAAAGGCCTCTGGGCCTCTGCTGTTGGAGTGCCATTCACAGGTTGTGTAAGGTCAACTGAGTGTGCAAAAGCAGTGTCTGTCTATGTGGAGACACATGGTGACTTGATGGTAAGTGTTTTCACTGTTGGGAATCAGCAGCTGCTGACGTTGCCCCTGATAGAGTGGTCAGTATATCAATAAAGTAGATATAGCAGTGGCTGGGAATCACTGCTTTAGGATAAGGGCCTGACGTCCATAAACCTGACTCCACGCTCCTTTGTCAAACAGCCAAGTGAGTCAGTTGTRTGGCCCACTGCAGGAACCAGAGGTCCCTTCTAATTATACAAACAACGTCACTTTCAGAGCACGGCAGCATTAATAAAGCCATTTTGGTAGTAGTGGAAATGAAAGAGAATAAATTTGTTCCATATACCCAAGTGACTCCTCTGTGGGAAAATGTTTAAAGATAGAAGGTGTGCTCATTCCTAAAGCCTCAGCAAAGTGACTGGCACAACAAATTTATGTAACTATATTTCGTGATTTTTTTTTTTTAATCTGGCTTGGTTTAGCCAGGGAATATTGGCTCACTCAGAAATTGCATGACTATTAACAGGGCATCGCATTTTTAGTGACTAGTGGCTGCTTCTGGTATTTGCCCACTAGATGGCTGTAATTGTTGAAGGTAAGTACCTTAAATTCCTGGAAGGGGCTTTGGATGACAAAATCTATGTTCAAATGTGTTCTGAGCAGCTGTCTTCATTTTTATTACTTAGCGATCTTCAAGAACACAAAAGGAAGTAGAAGGGTGGAATTCCTCAGATCAAAGGTGCAAAATCTACCTTGATCTTTGGTGAGGAGGAAGTTGCAGAAAGGGGTCTGACTCTTACCTACTGGAGAGTTATATCAAGCAAGATACTAGGGATGAAACTTGTAGGCTAGAAGGAATGAGGGGGGAAAAATTATCAGGAAAAAAACCATATCTTGGAGCTCTGAAAAAGTATGGACAAATTGAAAATATCAGGAAATTAGGTTCATGAATTAAAGAAAGAAATTAGGTTCAAATAACAATAGGTAAAGAAAGTAATATATAGGAAAATAGAAAAGAAGCAGCATGTCCATGGTGCCAGAACAATATTACACAGGTTAAAGATAACCTAAGTAGCTTGTAAAAGTTAAATAAGCACTGTCTTAGATTTTGATAACGATGATCATGGAAATCATGACGATTATTTGCCTTGAGGTAAAAAGGAGGAAAGTGAAAGGGAATGTAGGTATGTTACCATGTCTGAGGTGGAAACAAGTCTCAAGATACCCAGATACTGTAGACAGCATAAAGAYGTAAGAACTGCCTCACTGGGTCAGACTGAAATTCCACCCATCCTGACTTCCCACTTATGATTAGTCTCCAGCAGACTGTGGCCCAAGGATTTCTGAGTCAGAAGCAGGATGGGGGGCCTTGTAGTTATTAACCTGCAGTATTTCCTCTTTCACTGAATTGTTCAAAAAGGAGCTCCTTGGTTTCTTTTGAAGATCACTGGAAGAGACAGTGAGAAACAGATTCCCATTCAGTTTCTCTATGTCCATTGCACGTGCTCCAGTCAGGGTGCTGGACAATCTTCATCTGCAAGACCAGCCAGGAAGCTGCTCTTCTGGCAGTGAGGATTTTTAGCACAGCTTAAAGCTGAGACGTAGAGCCATTAAGGTAATGGAGGTAAGCAGAAAACAGAATAAATGCTGCCTTGGTTGCATAAAGCATTCCAGATCAACATGAAATCTCTCTTTGAGAAAAATAACTGACCTCCTAGCTAAAGAAAACATAGTAGATTCAGTTTTTCTGGCCTTCTAAAGAAACATTTAGTAATGTGCCACTTGAGAAATAGTTACACTGGAGAAGATGGAGATTAGCAAAAGTTACATGAGCTGCTCACAGAGCTAGTTAAAAGGGAAGTAAAAACATGCTGTGCTGCAAGGACGCCTGTCAGACTGGAAGGAGGTGCCTTGAGACCACTGGTGCCATTTACTGTGTTTGTTTCATTAGCCTTACATAAAAAGCAGAAATAAACTGGTGAAAACTGGGCATGATAAATCAAGAGAGAAGTGTGTCAATACAGATGAAGATCAGACCATCAGATGATGCCTTTGAAGAGATGATGTCTTTGAAGATGACCACAACACAAATGGATTGCTATGTAACAGTAAAAGCAGCAAAACATTACATTTATAAATTGCCTGGGATATCTGATAAAAACTAGGATTCTGTGAGAGGAAAATTCAGATTTGAGTAGATTTGTCCATTATGCAGTAACTTAGGAATTAAAAGTGTTGTTTGGGAGTGCTTGGGAGAAAAAGACTTATTGATCTCTTCTTTTTTTTTTATCAAGACTTGTGTCTTAGAGGTAGAGAGGTGCTATTACAGCAAGTGCTGGTGAGTTTGTGTTTGGAATTTCGTTTTCAGTCTGGTTACTCCATTTCAAGACAGACTAGTTTGGAGCAGAGTAGGTGCAGAGATGGGAAAGGAGAGTGAGTGGGGGACTAAAGAACCTACTCACAACAGGAAAATAGAAGAGGTAGCTCAGGTTGGAGGGGGTTAGGGAGCAGTGTGATTACTTTTGGTAAACAGGTTGGGGGAAGAAGATAAACCAACGAAAACTAACATTGAAAGACACTAAATGCAAGTGTAAGCACAAAAATAAATGACCATAAATTTATTGTGACAAGTTATAAAATACATTTTTTATGGAATTTTACCAGTTCATAAAACTTTATGTCCATCAGTCCACGAAGAACTTCGTTTTGTCATTYGTTGTCATTGAGTGATGTGCCTCTTACTTCCAGCGCCCCAGGAGCTGGCACYGGTGCGGCCCTTTCCAGCTAAGGGCACTGCCTACTTGGTGATACCTTTCCTGGTATGGGTGATGTGCCAGCCTTGAGCAACTGCCAACAAAATGTACAAGAGCCTTGGCACGTTTGTCTGTGGTTTCACCAGTTTCCAGAACACACTGTCCTTCCCACTCTTTTTTGGAGAGCCTGGTCTCTAAGGCTGCCTATTTTTAGCTCCTTTTTAGCCCACTCTCCATGGTGAGAGTTTTGCCTCCAACTTCTTAAAATGCTCTTCACGTTCTCCTTGTATTTCTTTCATTTCTTTTTTTTTTTTTTTTTCCACAACTCTCTCTTTTCCTCACTAATTGTCAAGCCTGCACAAGGCCTTCTTTGAGATATTTTAAAAGAACACAACATTCCCCAAACACAAGGTTTTCAGGTCCCTTCCTCTTTTCTATCCAAGGCCATACTGTCTGGTAACAGTCTATATTTTGTCAAGTCATCTTAGTTGTGTTTTCTGGTCATCCTATTAACAACTGAGCRAGCTGGACTGTAGGATACACCTGGGAAGGCTTGTGTGCAAAAAAATGCTCCCACTGAGATTACATTTCAAGAATTCAGAGGGTTTTTTTTGTTTTTGTATGTTAGTGTAGGGCTCATTGGGATTTTATTTGCAGCACTATTAAGGAGACACAAGTCTCACTACAGAGGCAGCTCCCTCCACACACTGCCCTGGTCTGCTCCCTCCAGCATGCACAGCTCGTATTCCTTCCCATGGGAAGGAGGACATGACAAATGGAAGGGGAAAGGCTGTATTTGTGGGTCTTGTTTTGACTTTCCTCCCTGTCAGAGTGGGAATTTGGACATGCCCAGGGCACAGCTCTGGACCAGGGAGCAGGCTCAGAGGTCTCACAGCGTTTTCATGCCCTGGAGATTACTTAGACTGTCAACCTGTGAGTAGTATTAATTTGTCCTGTCACTGGTTTGTAGTATTTATTTTAAGGAAGAAGCAACAGAAGTATGGAGAAAGGACTTGTCTTGCCCGAAGCTGTGGCAGGCCTGGTGACAGAGTTTAGGATACCTTATCCTCAGATTCAGAAACAAAAGAGCACAGGCAATCAACGTAATGTTGCTATTCCGGTTGGACTCAGTGATCTAGAAGGTCTTTACCAACCTTAATGATTCTATGACCGATCTTTTTTTTTAAGTATATTTTTCCCCTTCTAGGACCAAACATATTGGCTCCCACTCTGGTGAGTCTGWTGAGATGAAAACACACACATGGATTTCAGAAGCAGAAAGGCTTACCATGATTACAGAGGCTTAGGAAGAGATGCTCCAGAGACAGTGSTGTTCAATCACATAGGTATACCATCTCATGTGACACTCCAGTAATACAGGTGATGAAGGATATGCATGAAATGTAATAGATGACCTGATGGTGAATGTCACTGTTGTKCCACTCTTCTGTGACTTTCCTTACACATTGCACTTCAAACAACAAAGTGACAAGTGGTGGCTCTGTACCAAGTTACTCTGTTTTCTGTGTGAGATGTACAAATGCAAATCAAATCAGTCTTTGGGAACTCACCTCTTACTATTTGCTTTTCTTTAACATAATAAAAAAGGACCAACGTSCTCAAACGTTTGCAGTACATTTATTCCAATATAAGTGCACCATATTTCATGTTTGATTTGAAATCCTTCATAGGCATTTGAGACAAGAATGAGAAGCCATCATTTCTTTCTTCCTCTTATGCTAGTTTGCTAACACATCTCCCATTTTTAATCTCTTGCTTTTTCTTTCTCTTTTATATCACTGTTTCAGGAATCATTTTGAGAACTAGGACTTTTTCCCAGGCTTCTGTCTGTGTTATAGGTTGCAGGACACAGAGGGACAGCTCGGGGTGTTCTAGTTTTAAAGATATTTTCATGAAAATTGATAAGCAATGCTGCTGGGAAGAATCACAAACAAGAGCAACTGCAGGAAGCCGGGAAAGTAARTGGATAGAGACTGGCCTAAGCTATCATCTGGCATCCCCAAAATGCATAGGAATCAGAGGAGCATTTCTTGAACTATTTAAAGGAAGTCAGGGTCATTTTGAGCGTATGCCACCAACGTTTATTCAGAAGATAACCCTGGGTCACAGTGACCATATTAACATCAGAATGTGAATAAGAGATACTGGGGAGAGACTGTTAAGGAGGACTGTTCTGCTCAGATATAGCTTGTATTTTTCCGCATCGTGTGAAGATTATCTTGAATAGTCTTCCTGAAACTCTGTGTTGCTACTTGACATTCTTCAGAATAGGGCAATGTCTTTCCTAAGCCTGATTTCTTGGACTGAACACCCTGCCTGACTCCTCTCTGCAAACCTCCCCCCAGTGACTCAGTGTGCTGGCTAGTGCAACGCTGGGCTTATGGCAAGGAAAATACCACTCCCTTTCTGTGACTGAGTCCTTTTAGGCTCCCCTTAGTGCATCTCCTGGCAATGATTAGGAACATCTACTTATTTTTTTAAAGGCTACTCCCCCTCCCACAGATGCCAATTCTGTGAAGTCCTTAGGAAACATAGYAAGATCTGAAAAGCTATTGTTTGGTATTTCAAATCCTGGTCCCTTTATGTCCAGCTGGTGGGAAAAGAAGGGAGACAGACAGAAAGAAAATAGGAAGGCGGCAGCAGGGGATAGGGGGGAGGGTTGTAAGTTTAACACAAAATGGATAGAACTTGGGATAAATAGATCCAAAGGATGGAGAAAAGTGGGACAAGAGTAGAGCAAGGCAGGCTAAGTCCTGGTCCTGCTGGATGTTTCACTAATGGGGTTGCGCAGGCAGAGGCATCTTCCTCATGCACTCCTTGCAGATCACACATAAAGAACAGAAATCAAACGACATACCATCAAAAATGAGAAACCAAAAATATTTAAGAAGCATCTAGATAATAGAGACAGGAGAAAAAACAAACAAGCAAACAAACAAACCAAAACAAAGGAAAAAGCAAGTAAATCAAGTATTCTTTAAGTGGCTTCCTGCTGGGGACAGATGATTTTATCTGTTTGTGCCACAGTTCCTCCCCYAGCAGAATGGAACCATGGCTGCTCTTCCAATTTTTCAAAAGCATTTGGAATGTAGGAGTTGATTGAATTGCCATTAGTTATAGATAATGCAGAGTGAGAGGGAAACAGGGAATATCAAGACAAGGGCAACTTTATAATGATTGCCAATATATGATACCGCCATTGAGACTTTGTGGGAGAAAAATAGGACATGTTCAATGAAGATGAAAAGAGTATCAAGAACAATTATTTAAAAATCAGCAATAGTAGTGTGCAAAGAATTGAGATGGCATAATTGAAACTTCAGTAATCCTCTCCTCCTCCATCCTTTAAATTTCCAGAAATATTTTATTGTTTAAAGCTTAATATGAACTTTTATATTGGTTTGAGCTTAGGCCCCTCTATTCCTGTCTCCAGGCCATAGGTCCTTAKATTTTCTCACTAAGTATGATGGAAAAATCTTCAGAATAAAGTCTTCTATTCAGATGACTGGGCCAAACACACAGACTATTTACACAGTCTGATATCCTGCAGCAAATCCAATAGTGGTCTGTCTGATTATGTGGTGTTGCATTTCTGATAGCGTATAATATACAGGCTGCACGAGAAGCTTTTCTATTTGGCACATTTTTAGGGTGTTTTTCTCAGTTGAAGTGAATTTGTGAAATGGTTTGCACTGGTAACAGCTGAAAATTATAATAATCTCTTTCATCTTTGACATCCCTGAAAAACACACGGCTGTTTTCTATTGCACAATCCTTTGCAATAGAACTGACAAAGGTCTTTGACAGTTATTTGAARCTTCTGAATGCATCTTCTGGTGCACCTATTTTCATCTGTATCTCATGCAAGCTGCTAGATGATGCTTCATATTTGCTTCATAGCACCGCTATGTCTTAAACTACATGTGAGTCATGGCAAAATTTGGGCCATGCTTAGAAAAACAATGTCAGAAGAAATCTGGACAGAGTTCAGATCTCTCATGTTTCACATGSTATTTGGCCGCAAGACAGACAATAGATTGTGACCAAAAGATCATCTTTTTGGTACTTAGAAATTTAAACAATATGTGACAGATAAAAAAAAGTATAAAAACATAAGGTCATAGTTGCATTTGTAAGTGAGGAGTAAAGCACACACTAACTCTTGCAGCAGAAACGCAAATCCGATTTTCATCTTGCAGATAAGCATGTGCAGAACATTTAGTGATGATTAAGGATGGAATCTCTCATGAATCCCACTCTCTTGGCTGCATAGGGAGACCTGCTGGTAGTTTCTTATAATGAAGAGTCCCACAGAGTTTCTGTCTTCAAAATTCTGGGATTAAGAAATAAGAATGTGAAAGCTATGAATGCTGAGAAAACTAATGGCTTTCTTATTCCACTCATTTACAAAGCATCTGTGGACTGCTTTTTGTCTGGAACTGGTGTACGGAACCAAATCACCAGCATAAAGTTTTGAAACAAAAGCTTGATGAAAAGAGTGCCTGATGGTCTGCAGGTTGGCAGTGATCCACAGCTGCTTAGATTTTGGATCCAGTCATTGATTCAACATAGATTTTTACATGTCACTTACAGTGACAGACACCAAATTATCTTCTAGTGATGCCTTGGTTGTGGTTATGTGTAGCTGCAACAAGTAGTTGTTCTTTCTTCCTTTTCCACCCAAATATTCTACCTTAGAAAAGCTAAATGAAAGTTACCATACGTTTCTAATGGATAAAGACAAGAATGTTCTCTTTTCCTCTAGAAATATTAAGTTAGAACTTGAAGGCTGCCAACATAGCTACTAACTGCTTTAAAATATTACTACTGCCATAATGGAGAAATTGGGTCATGTCCCTGAGCTGTGTTGTGACGACTGAATGAACTGTTTTTATGAACTCCTGCTTCCTTCCACAGATATATAGGATTTAGTTCTGGCTTTGTGATCCCTGTGAGCACTGTAATGTTATGGCTCACAACCAAGCCAGGAGTAATAGGGTTGCCAAGAAACAGAACTGGAAAAAAGTGTTTTCAGGTTTGATTGGGATTTCAGCATCTGTGCTCAGATTGCGGGGTTGCTCTTTAGAGGTTACTATAATGTTACTATCCGTAAAGTCAAGGCAACCCTATGGCCAGAAGACCTAGGGAGGAAAAGCTAGGTACTCCCTCTATGGATGAACAGGGTAAAGTGCTGTCACTCAAAGCTTCATTCGCTGAAGTCATCCMTCCACAATTACCCCGGAGAAATACAGAAGTTAGTTTATCATAGCTGCACTTGGCTTTTGGGAGTTTAATAGTGGTGTTTCCTTGCAGCAAAGACTTAATTTCCATGTAGTCAAGACTTTCTGCTGAAGATYGCTGAAGAGTTCCTTTAGTCTAAGCAAACTCAGCCATGAGGAGGACTAAGGAYTGATTTGAGAAACAAGGGCTACAGCCTGGTCAGTATGGGAGCTGGTATGGCTGCAGGACAGTCTTCATCGCTAGAGAGAAGGGAAATAGAGAGCCTCCTAGCAAAGGCTTTAGAAGGGTGCAAGAAGAGTACTCTATCTACTTTGAACGTTTTTTTCCCACAGCATTCATGATTGTATTCTCTATCCTCTTCTAAAGACTTTGTTTCTACAGAGTCTTGGGCTACTTGTGAATGTGGGGAGTGGAGTGTGGGAATACTCCTAGGGAGAGAACAGTTTCCACAGATTTCTATACTAGTCTTGAGCAAATCTAATTGCTAATTGCAACTCTCCTACCCCACAGATTCTATCTTCCAAAGGCTAAATGGGACCCAGATGGTGATCAGCCTCCAGCCGGTAGCAGTGCAGCTCCCAGGGGCTGATGCAAAGCTGTTGGAGGTGTCCAGCATCATGCAGCCTTTCCTGCAATGTGCTGGGTCATACTAAAGACAAGTCCTCTCCTCCTGCCCTAATGGCACAGTCAGAGCTCAYGGGCCACACAGGCACTGCAAAGCACAGAGGGCTGTGTCCTGGGGCCAACACAGGTGGAACCTCCAGCTCTCAGGCAGCTTGCTCCCTTCCCACACCGTTTGGTGTGACACATCCAAGACACCTTCCCAACATTTATCTCCGGGCAGCCGTTACCAGCCTTAGGACAGCCTCTTCACCTTAAAATCATCTTCTGCTGTTTGGGTGAAACTCCACACACTATCTAAAGACCAAAAYTGGAAGTAGTCAGCAGCTCAGAAAACACATGGATTCTCCTTTTTCTCCCCACTTCCTTCCTCCCCTGTCAGTGCAGATGAGACCAGCTGACTGCTTTCTAGTGCCTTCATGCAGTGAGAGCACTCCCTGTGCCACAGTAAACTTTGTCTCTGCTAAACCAACCCTAGAGGCTTAAAATATACGTCTAAAGGCCCTTTTGTCTGCCTGGTGCAATGTCCTATATCCCTGGTGCCGATCACATTATGTCAGTTTTACTTGCCACTTTTCAGCTATCTTTACTCATTTTATTTTTGAAGTCCTCTGCCTAAGATTCAGTTRCCCTGCTGCCTCCCTATGAGAACTGAGTCAGAGTTGGGGAAAAAAAAGTAAAACTATGAATAATCTCTATTTAAACCCGTGAGTTTCTGTGGCACTTTCAGGAGTGGGAGATATTARTGAACTGGAAAGGTCCAGTCATCCTGGTAAAGAACTTGCAGATTTTGCCAAAGGTTCACCTGGGCAGGAGGCAAAACTAACTTGGTACAAATGGGTATTACCACTATAAGCCCTGTATCTGTCTATCAGCATACAGGATATTGGGACCATTTCTCTGGAGTGTAAAGCTATGGAGTACTTCCCAATGATAACATGAAGATGAAGTATAACTTCTCTTAAATTATATAAATGATATACATATAAAATTATTCATACATCTGTAGAAGTCTTTACATATTTATTCTTAACTTGACCACTTTCTATGAGAAAAAAGAAAAACTCTTTGTTAGAAAAATTCACAGCTCACAAAAAATATTCTCCCCATATATGGGCCATCCATATATGTTTGTGTATTTAGGCATATAGCTGCATGAGATGCAACTACTCTACCCACTACCACTCCCCACATATTAAAGCTTAAAGAAACTTCCTTGTTTCTGTAATCCTGTGGGGAAACTCCTGTCTGTCTCTCTGGCAACTGCAGAAGTTAATGTTCCCTGCCCTCTCCCTGTTCGTTCTTGTAGCCATTGTAATGATCTATTCTTTGAAGTTCAACGTGTCACACATTTCAAACGAGTACTGGAGGTATAGCCATAGATCGGCGTGTGCCGTGCACGGCTTTAATTGTAATCTATGCCCTGGTTTCTCCGGAGAATGTTTGACCTGACACTGCACTGAATTTATAAGGGTGAAATCCCTTCACAAAGGCAAGTGCTCAAAATTTATTGCATCTCTTTCACCTTCTGGGGAAATAATTTGGTTTACAGAAAATCTAGAAATGAAATGAAACTTCTCAGCCTCCTAGAAGCTGGTGGTTTCAGCTGCACATGCAGTGTTCTCTTCTGGCACCTTGTAAACTGCACAGCAACATGACCAGCCAAATATAACTCTGAGATTGGAAATAAAAGGTACTGGAAARCACAGACAAAAGGAACAGAAAGGTAACAGGTTCAAAACTTAGTGCTGAAAATAAGAGCATCAAACAAAGCCAGACACTGTGCAATGCACATTCTGGGCATATTTTTTAACYCAGCCAACACCTTACTAGGTGCAACACCTGCCTCCTCTGTGAGGGTGTAGAGGATCTTACGGAGCAAAGTGCCTCAGCATGCATTTGTATATGGACACCTTCCTGTAACCACTCATTTCTGTTTACCCTCCACTATCATTTAGAAAAACCCTCACTTAATGTTAGAGAGCAGCACATATATTTTACCCCATCTGAGCTACAGAGAGACAAAAAGCTTGTGCTGTTCCCTGCAGGTGAAGCCTGGTAAGCCCTGGTGACCTTGTCCATCATGTTTGCTCATTTGTTTGTTTGTTTCATGAGCAGGACCGTCATCGAACTCAGCACAGCTGAGCTGCTGGTTAAAGAACAAACTACTACTCCATGTGTGTTGTTATTATCATATCACTATTACTAYGTCATTACGATTACATCATTACTAGTATTGATTTGTTTCTGCTTTCATATTTATTGCTGAGAGTGCCAGGAGGGTGTATGAAACTGGGTAATCCTGCCCAAGCAAAGAAGAATCTGTTCAGCTGTATTTTGCCTTTCTGAAACACAGAGTCATCGAGGATGGTGTCATTTGCTTCGGAAAATGGCAACTTAGTGTGATCTGAGGAAAAAGTGTCTCTATTCCTTCAGCCCTGGTGCACTCCCAGGGTAAATGCWTGTCTCTGAAGCTCAGGGAATGGCTGCCTTGCGGCTATGAAAACTCCCAATCCAGCCCGGCTTGAGCCATCAGCAGGTGCCAAGGCACAGAGACCATGAATGCAGAGACCTGGAAGTCTGAAGGGTCCAGGAGCGGTACTGATGAAGCCAGTCAGTACTCATAAGACTTAACTGAAGAGAATTAATTGTTTTCACATTTCAAGTAATTACATAATTATATAAATTACTGATTTTACATCGGTGCATATAAGACTGCACAGGATTACCTTACTGTCCTGAGGACACATCACACTGGGTGGRCTCTCCTAGGTTTTGTGTACTGCTGTGTTACTCAGCAGAGAAGTACCCCTCACTCACCAGAGTGAAGGCTGTGGCACAGAAACGCAAAGAGAAAAAAAGCAAATGTGGAGCAATATAAGCAAATGTCAATTCCTATAATCGTATTGAAGGCTGAAAAATACACCAGGGACATTGCCTGATCTTAAACAGCATGGGGGTATTGCTTCTTTTAAAGCTGTGCTAAGGCACACGAGATAAGACCTTGACTCTGTGTTTAATTTTTCTCTAGTAATTCTAGATGGAATCAATAGGAAAGTGGTTATGTTAAAATATAGACATTTGAACATACATAAAACATTTTTTTACCCTATCTCTTTGCAGACAATTTTATATTTACCTTTGAAACATTTATACTCTAGGTCATTGTGTATGGGTAGCTAAAAACATTTGTCTGAAATGTAGGTGCATAAGATTCTGGGGCAGCGACTTCTGAAACCCCCAAAGAACCTACATTTCTAAGGAATCTGCATTCCCATCAGCAAGAATTCCCCAAATTGTTACAAATCTGTGCAGTCCCAGGGTGTGGACAGCAGTGTGTGCCCTCACCACCGGGTGTGCCTGCAGGCCTTCCCCAGCGGGTGCTTCCCACAGGAGCTGTTCAGAGTCAGCTCAGTCTCACATAAGAAAAGCAGCAGGAGGCTGCGGTGAAGGGTCGGGACCAGAGGAAGAGTTGCTCCAAAACAGGTGCCTTTGATGTGTACCACATCAAAAACTAAGAGAGAAAATGGTGTGCATTCCCTGTAGGCTCCTATGGAGAGAAGGTCTGAATAAAAAGCACTATGCATGCAGTATAAAGTTGATTTTCCTCCTATATCACTTGCAGCCTTTTCTCACCCCATGTGCCTCCTCCATCTTCTACCAWACCATGGCTCTCATCCACCACTGTGCCCGAGGGGCCTGTCTTCCTTCAAGCTGGTTGTTGCTCTTCCTGTTCCTCATCTCTGGCACCTATTTTAATGTAACGATTAGCTCAATAAAGTTGGAGTGACAGATGGAATCCAAGTTTTAGATGCCGATCTTTCCTGCTGCAAGGAACCAAGGCATCTCCTCCATGGCTGTGGATTCAAAGCCAACACGAGYAGAGAGATGGATKAAACACAAAGGTTCATAGGATCATGTGGGAGGCAGAAATCTCCCTTYCCTCTGACTGCTGTTTTGACTTTTCCTCAAGCTGTTCSTCTGCTCACAGAAAATGTGTAGAGGTTACGTCTTGTTTCTCTTGTCACCATGCCAATATCCCTAAATGTCCCTTGCAAAGAAAGCCATTCTAGCAGAGAGGAACTTCAGATGCCACATCTTGTTTTTTTTCTATGCAAGAGGTAGACGAAAATCAAAGTCTTATTCAGAAATGCCTAAGAGTCCAGGAACACATTAATGGCCAGAATGGACAGGGCCAGCGGTCAGTAATGGTAGAAAGCCCAGGTAGTTTTGAAATGGGTCATTGACTTTATTCCAGCCACTTTTAGCCTGGCTTCTGTCTTCTTGCCAGAGGACTCACTTGCCTTAGGAATACGTCATTGATCCCCTCCTGCTCCAACGTGGGTGCTTTTCGTACGCTTGTAAAAGTTTGCTCCCCCTCAGATGCTCCTCTGCTCTCAGTGGCAAGGAGATCAGAGAGCTTCCTAGAAGACATGTGAAAGCTCCAGGACCACCTACACTCCACAACCACCTGCCTTTTGAATCTCTTTCTCTTCCCAATCCCAGGTTACGTACTGCTGTCTATCACCATGAAAGTGCATTCCTTTATGACTAGGAAACAGCAGATTAAATTTTAATAACTTTTTACTGCTTCTATTTGCCTCCCTTTTTTTTAAACTAGTTTACCTATTTGGGAAAAAGGATGAATAGGTTTTTGCATTTTCTTAAACAATCATTTCATGATGTCCTTCAGACTACCAGTGGCCTGTATTCTGCATACTGACAAACCTGTGTAGATCCTCAGTCAATTATTTTTATTCTTCTTCRATCRTTTTCCAAACAACCCCTGTCTTTTYTGTGTGTAACTCCCCAAAGKGGACAGTTCTYAAGCTGAGACCCGCTGTGTGCTGCATAGTACAAAAGGATTATTCTATGTATATCTCAAATACTATTCCCTCTGTGTGCATCTCATGATTTCTGTTGCGGCAGCATCATGACACATGTTGACTCTTCTGCACATCTCTCATCATTGTCAAATTCTACCACCTGGTATTAAAATAAACTTCATTAGGCCTGACGTACTTTGACCAAAGTCCATGCTGACTGTGTAACACGGCAGAAAATTGCAGAGCAATTCTCAGACACAACTGTTAATGACTCCAGGATTGTTTAGGCCAGTTCTTTAAACACACCAAGGTAAAACGAACCAGGAAGATAATCTGAAAAAACAAAACAAAACAAAACCAAACCAAATGAAACAAAACAAAAACGAAAAAAACTAATCCATCAACAACTTAACTGTTCTAAATATTCTGTATGAAGATATGGAATTGTGGACTAACCAACTGCAAATGTCTATTTAGAAAGTCTTATTTATATCAGTCCTCAAATGAGCATGAAGTAAGAGAAGAATAAGCAAACAAAAAAAAAAAATCTCATTAAACTGTTTAAAGTTGTTTGGTGTTGATATAGCCTATTCAGGTAGSAAAAAGCTATATTGCCAAAAGTACTTCTTGGGCAAATAGTGCTATGCCCAGGTGTGGGAAGTTTTACCGTACTATTACAGCTAAAACGTTGCAGCTTCTCTGTGAGGAAAGGACTGTACGGACTGGGATGCTCCTTGTGCTGTCGGTACCGTTGCCTTCCCCAAAAGCCATCACTTGCATTTGGTAGTGCTTCTGTGCATGTGCTTGCTGAAAGTGAATGAGATAGATGTTATATGTTATATATAAGGCAAATCTCATAACTGTGAAACATATTGATTTTCAAAAAGGTATCTCCAAGCCAGCTGGAAGAGCTATTGAAGAAGTGATGGCAGAGAGTGGTTCTCAGAGATAAATACAAAGAGTTATTTGCCCTAAGTGGAAGGCAGAAAACAACAACATTTTTCATGACATGCTGGGCAGTCTTTTCCCTACAGTCATTAACAACCAGGCTGTGACACTCTTAAATAGCTTCAGGATGGGACATCTTGCATGCAAGCTCAATGCTTCATCAAGGAAATGGTCATTCTTCCCTGGGAGTAAAGAATGAATCAGCGTCCCAGCATGAAGTTAAGAGCTCCAGACCTCCATGCTCATTGTTAAAGCTCCAATAAGAGTTTTTGTAATAATCTCTCCTCTAGATTTCAAGCTGAGAAATTATGTTCTGCTTGTCTGTTTTCCTACAGTGGTTTTATCTGTGCATGATACACTCATTGTCTGTAACTGTTATGGCATTGCTCTCTGTTGTTATAACACACAAAATCTTCCACCTTAGAAGTAGTTTCTTTTAAGGGCTTAATAAACCATGCACAAGTAGCACATAGAGTACTTTAAGATGCCACACAGTGAAAAGTCCTATATTTTGAAGGATTGTGTTCTTGTTCTTTTAGGCCCCAAACAGGAAATATTTGAGCACATTTTCAATTAAGTTGTATTGAAGCCAGTATAATTGAAGTCCATATTTTTAGCATGTGAATCTAATTAAACACATCCATAAATACTTTCCTGATCAGAGGTCTTCAAGTTTGCAGAAGCAGAGAAACGGAATCGTTCGTTCTGGCTRCTCTGGAGGCTGTCTGAGCACATATGTCTGAGCAAAGAGTTACCGTATTTCCTCAGGGCGCCGCTGCTCCAGCCCTGGCCTGGGAGCTGCAGGATGCAGCTCTACCTCCAGAGTCCCAGTCTCAAGGCTGCAAGCTGTTTATTGCAGCGCTGGAAGATACTGTGCCAACATCTATACAGTGTACAGAAGATAGCTGAACACACGCAGAAGAACCATAAATAAAGCAGTACCAAACTTGAAGGAAGCCTGCAGCTCTGGTGCTGAAAGTGAATCTATAGCTCCCTGACAGCATAGACAGCCTAATTTAAGGTATCGGAAGCTTTTCCTGACTGACAACAGGAAAAAAAATTGCACAAGCAAGACGAGCAATGGTAAACATATTTTTAACTGTGAAACACTGCTGCTTTATGCTACACCCTTAAGCTTTACAGAGCAATGTGCTCACATGTCTGAACATGGTTTCATCTGGTTTCCCCTGTCTATTTGCAGGAGCACTGGGACTCAGATACACTCCTGTTTCATGAAGAAGGTGTTTGGCTTTTGTAATTTGGGCTTACTGAAAGACAAATTCAATGAAGTACTAGACCCATGGCACTGTATAGTACTAACTACCTTGTTGGAAGCAAATGCAAGTTACATGCCAGATTTTCTGCTTTACAATAGAAATTATTAAAAAAGTGAAAATTATTTTAGCATATTTTTTCCTGGGGATGCAGTTAGAAAACATATGAATTTATTTCAGAATCTATAAGAAACAACAGCAGCAACTCTTTTTCAAAAAGGAAGGCAGGGTCTGCTTGTGATTTTGCACAAACAACCTGACAGTCATTTGCCAGCATCTTTTGCTGTGCTCATCACATTGTTCTTTGAATAGCTCGTAAGCTTCTGAAAAACAATTTAAGATTTCTGCATCTTTCTCTGTCTCCTGTTTTGGCAGAAATTTTCTTGTGCATTTTTAACTCTGATCTCTAATGGATGGAGCATTCATGGCACACTGGATTTCTACAAGCTTTTTGCAAAGGCTCTGGATGTTGATTTCTGAATCTTCCTGCTCACTTTGGCAGGCAGGTGAGAGCTGCCTGCTGGGGAGACCCTGGCAGCAAGACACAAGGGTCGGGCTCTTGGGTCTTGACAGCTCCATCGTTTGAAGGAATTAAATTGTTTTGGGAAGCCTGGATCCTCCAGGCTTGGCCCACAGGTAGCTTTGGTAGGTCTTACAGGGGATTTTGACAAAGAGGACAAAACTTAGGGTCTTTTGAAGCATAGGCCTGTAAAGCATCAAAGAACAGACTGTAAAAGGTGATTATAACACAGTGAAGGGCATTAAGCCAATCTTTGCACAATGACTGAGAAAAACAAACACTAAAGCCACGTACTTTGACTCAGCAAAATCGTATACAGTGCTCATCACCTTTAGTACACAGTGCTCATCGCCTTGAGCMCCTGAGTATCGGCACCGACCGTTCTGGGCATCCGGGGTGCCACGCTGTCCTCCCCACAGCTCTTTCTTATGCTGCTCTCTCAGGGTGGTAGCAGACTTGGCTGACCCAGCTCCTCTAGTTCCAGGCATGCTGCCTCAGGAGCTCCGGCCTTCCTCCTTTCCAGTAACAGGACTCACAAACACCCCTGCACTGGCACTCGACACTTCCTAGTTCCAGCCTGCAGCACATTTCACCTTCCATCCCCAACTCCCTGGAAACTGGTCCTGTGATTTTAACCTCTTGTTTTCCTTGCYGCCAGCTCTAGATTCTAGCTCTCCTTCCCCTTGTCCACGGCACCAGATAGCCAGGCTAAAGCAACATGCAGCTGCTTAATCATAAACAAACCTTTGAGAATAGCCCAGTAATTGTGGTCTTATTTGCAGCAGGAGTAACACACTTTTATGCATCCMCAATTCAGAGAATTTTGTTCAGCTTCTTAGTTATATGTTTAGTTTCTTAACTATAGTTTAGTTTCTGTGKTTTTCTTGATAACACATGCCACACTGTTGCATTCATTATTTTTTTCTGCTAAAAAGCCATTGTTCATTAATTAGTTTGATAAAATTTGTATAAATACAGTTTTGCAACTTTGCCTMTGAACTATTTAGCATTTTTTATAAGAAATAATTCCTAGTGTTAACGGCTCCTCCTACCACTAAATCAATTTGTGTTTAGTAGTTCCTTCCCAGAAAAGATATCCCAATGAAGGACTGTCTGTTGATCTCAAGTATTCTTTGTATACACAAAGCGATAAACACTTTAATAACAAAGATATCACTGATCATTTTTGCCTTCTTCCTCCTTYCCCAAAAAGCAACAGGCTTGTGGCAATAGTCCTCATTTATCAGTGCCAGACTATGTACTGCAAGGTTGTATAAATGTGCTTCAAATAGTTCCCTTCCTAATAGATGGTATTTACTGACCCAGCTGTAACTGGTTAGCATATTTGACATGCTGAGATACCACGAGGCCCTTAGACATCTCCTTTGCTGTCCACTTGGGAAAGGTGGAGCCTGTTTTCCAGGCCAGTGACGGTCAAAGTTTCTGTACTTACAACAAAAAAAGATCTGAAAGTTTTTATGATTTTTTTTGACCTGAAAAATACTGAAACTGGCAACAGAGACTAACGAACACTTCAGATTCTTGGGATCTGTAGCGAAGACAGGTTTTATAAGACCTAATTTAAGTTTCTTAATAATTTTCAGAGCTTCATCATSTCTTT
This sequence comes from Eudromia elegans, assembly GCA_003342815.1. Classification (NCBI taxonomy): domain Eukaryota; kingdom Metazoa; phylum Chordata; class Aves; order Tinamiformes; family Tinamidae; genus Eudromia; species Eudromia elegans. The sequence goes on from PTEX01000033.1 coordinate 1,892,770, forward strand.
CGTTGTTTGACATGTCAGGGTTCAGCAAGGGTTAGCTGCCCCCTAAGAGATGACAGCCTAGGAGACAAGAGTAACTCCAGAGCYATCTGTGCCCTCAGTGCCAGGCACTGTCCCCCAGTGATGGACAGAGCCAGGGGCTGTGGATGAACCACAGCCAGGGTCTGTCCAGGGGCTCCAGTCAAGAAGAAAAGGAAATGTGGCCAGAGACATGGATGGGGCAAGTTACAGCACAGGAGGTATCCATCCAGGAGACAGGCTACTATAGCACAGGTCCAAGGTCYATCCAGGAGAGGGCAGGAGCTTGGGACTGCKAGGGCATCACTRTGACGGAAACCAATATCCCAGGCTGWGCAGAAAGGGAGTCCTGGACACACGGACAGTAGCGGGGTGGGGGTCCCGGGTGAGGCTGATTTGTGACTTCAGTGCTCTTACAGGTAGGGTGACATCTAACACTACTCCCAGAAACACTGCTTGCTGTTTTTTTTGTGGCTGAGTTTACTAGGGAATAGAGCTTATAYGCACATCTCTCAATATCTTTTGGACAGACTGGCCTGCTTCAGATACTGCAGTTGGTAGAGGTCACCAAGAAGCTTCATGAAGTCAYTCAAGGCTATTATATTGCCCAGCTAAGAGACGCAGTGTGGAGAGAACGCAGACCTGGCAGACACCTGAGAATCAGAGCTTTCCACATGCCCCAGAGGCAGAAGAAACTTTACTCCTCTCAGGACACCAGCTCTGAAACACAAGTCTGTGGGAAACCACGTGCCCTTTGAGCTGGCACTCACCGAGTGACGCACTTGGCGGGCACTGCAGTTTTCCCCCCTTGCACCTTGTTTGGCAGCAGCTCGCTGCAGCCGCCGGCCCATCTGGTCATCCCACACTGTTCTTGCTTCTCCCTTGAACATAAAGGTGCACAGATTTAAGTTCTGTGTTTGCAGTTAGTGCTTGTTGCAGATTTACTTGTAAGGAAAAGAGTAGAAGCTGCAATAGTAGCAAATTTTACTGAACTAGCAGTTAAAGCAATCTATGTATGCAATGCAGAGCTCCARACGAGCGGCTGCAGACTTCACATTTAGTCTGGTGTTTGGCAAGAAAAGCAGCCCTTACCCATTACAGTCTTCCTACTGAACTGGGCACAAAATACCCTCCCCATGAGAGCTTAAAAAGCCTTACCACTAGCTTTTTAACAATCTGTAACGGATCAGGACAGGATATCCCATGCAGAAAGCACAAGCAATAGCATTTCCTCTATGTATAGCAGGAGTGAAAAAGCAACGCTGCCCTCTTTTCTGCGGGCTCCCATGAGGCTGGGTTTGTAGCGCAGAGAAGAACAATCCATTCAGTGTCCAGTCCTAGCTGGAATCTCAAATAACCATCTCATTTTCCCTTTCCAGAAATGAGGCCAATTTTGTGCAAAGAARTAGAACTGGAGGCCCAGAGAGAGCAGAGCTGTTCAACGCACGCCTAACTGCAATAGTAGTTCGGAAAAAGCTTAGAACAAGACTTCTCAAAGAAGGACAACTTGGGTATGCAAACAGCAACCTGAAGCAATTTCCAGGGGCACCCTTGTCTCTTCTCCCCACTGATATTGTTCTTGTTTGCWGAAACAGGCTTGCAATGGACAGGCATGGGGACTTGAAGGGCGCAGGAAAACATTTTCCGAATCAACCTGAAAGGCCATGGCCGGTGTGGTACACTTTGTCTCATCTCCAAAATGTGATTATATAAGCCCTGCCCTGAGCTTGCAATTGAGATGATTTGTGCCTGTGTGGACATCGTGTCTATGGTATTTAATGCCCGATAATAGGCTGAGAAGTCGTTCCTGGTACTGGTGTAGCGCCTCTCCCCACTCCTTGCCATTGAAGCGCTAAGCCGTGGGGAGCCTGCCAAGTGCCTGACAGCAGAGCCTTCTCAAGGGAGCAGAACTGCACAACACAGCTTGATCCAGGGGAAAAGGCAGCATTTTCATATTTTACTCTGATGTCAACAGCAGCGGCCTTCAAAGGAGGGGAAAATCCCCCCATCGGTGAAGGGGCTTGCTCAGGAGATATTACTCCTGTTGCTTTGTCGAGCTGATCAGGGTCGGAAAGAGCTCTTCTCCGAGGCTGGCTGCACTGAAGAGGCGCCAGGGCCTCCCACCCACAATCCTCATTAAAGAAAAATAGCAACAGCACAAAGCCCAAGGATTGTTTACTTCTTTGTAGTATCTCAGCAACGGCTACTCTCTATCATCTGTTTTTGCTTTGGTGTTTTTGTTTTTTTTTTTTATTAAGGAGAAATGCCACATGCTGCCACACAAGTAGCTACCCTCCTGCTGCTGGTCAGGGGCTCCCTGTTATGCYGGGGTGGGATGGAGGAAGGATTCTGTTCCCCAGCTGTTGGATCAGGCTTAGAAGGAAGGGGCACGGACCAGAACTTTGCAATTGTTTTCRTTCCCTCAATAAATCAAGTGTTCACCCAAAAAAGTTCAGGCTTGTGACACGGGGTCAAGCAGGACAACTAATTTTGGCTGATGCAAAAACTAACAAACAAATAAAGTTCTGGAAATGCCCACTGGTTCATTTCAACATTTTTCAGAATGAAACGTCAAATTTTGGAAAGCTTGAGGGGAGGTAGTGGCTTTCATAGGGCGGAGAAGAAGGAGATGGTTGATGTCCCTTCCTCTCCCCACCATTCTTATACCCCGGTGGCTACAGCACTTGTCTGAGTGGATAATTAATTGCTTTAAATATTTACTATAAATTGAGATGATGTTTTAGTTAGGAATACTGGGAGAGTTCCATCCCAGACCACATTTCCTGAGTGTTGAAATAGTCTCCTGAGAAGCAGAGGAGTCAGATTAAAGTGGATGCTCTGCAGTAGGAGGAGCACTAAATTGTGTCTCCTGGGCAAATGTTGCCGCAAATGAACTTTGCTGGTTTAGAATGGTTAAAGATGTAGGATCAAAGCACGCTACCTTCTCCTATATGTTGAACTCACTCGATATATCTAGCCTTTAATTTTCAAATTTCTTTTTGTGAAAAATCCCCAAAATGAAATTATGTTTTAGGAAAAAAATCAACAAAAGTAGTTCTCAGTCAAATATTAAATGTGAAAATCAAATTTTCAAACTATCTATTTCAAGCTAGCAGGGGTCAGGKCTGACTCCGACTGTGAATACTTAGCTAGTTAGATAGCAGGTTTTTTGAGGCAGGAACCATGTTATTGCTTGTCTGTCTGGGACTAATGGTATCCGGTTGCTCTGGAGCACGAGGTGGATATTTGACAATCTTTCTGTAGTCATAGAGTCAGAAAAYTTTAATGGGAGGCCTTAATTAAAAGACTTTTCTGAATTATGGATCAATCAGTACTTCTGCCTGCAATGGAGAGCCTACCCAACTCTGGTGTAGCAAACTAACGGCATCAAWAGAAGGGCAGGAGACCACTAAGTGGTGTTATCTGGAGAGGATGGCAGTACAGAGCCATTAATCTTGGCTTTTCTGCAGCTGTTGCTACAAGATAAAAAGAGGAAGTCGTATGCTGACATCCATCTGCTTTTTGTTTGCTTGTTTGGGTTTTTTTTGGTGCTACCATAGAGGCTCTCAGTGTCATTGCTGTCCTGGTGTGGTAGACACTTCATAAACACCCTGAGAGAGCCAGTCCTGTCTTGAAGAACCTGCAGCGCACATAAGATATATACTGGGTGGGGAAAAAAGAG
>PTEX01000033.1:1898508-1933398 GCA_003342815.1 Eudromia elegans
TTTTTTTTTTTCTTAAAAATGTTATCCTAGAAGGCTACATGAGGAGGGAAGTTTCAGGCTAAGASAAGGACCTTTATTCTATCTTATAAGGCTGTAGTGCTTCTCTCAAAGGTCCCAGGCCAGGCTGACATAGCGCAAGTGGTGAAGAAGAAGTAAGAAAGCTGATGCAGAGCACATACTGGACAAATAAAGGGTGGAATTCAGGGCAGGTGAGCAAAAAGATTGAGAGGCATCAAGAAGCACATTTTAGCAGCTTGGRTGCAGATTGAGCACCTTACATCTGAAGTTGAAACACTGGAAAACTGGAAAAATCACAGTGTTTCTCTGAGCTCTGCTCGTGATTTTACAGCACTGGGGTTTTTACTATAAGCCTACCATATAAAATAGGCCAAAAATATTATTTTAATCCTAGACACATGTGATATCAAAACCGTTGGCTTCTTGGAGTTGTCTCCCTGTATAAATGGACCATGTTACGTGACTGCTCATTCAGTCACTCAGACCAAGATCAGATCAGATGAGGTATGAGGACTCTCTCTGAGTGTTGCTGGACACTGTGCCACCGAACCTACAGCCCAGCTATTTTATTTTGACCCATGGCCATTACAGATCTAGAAGGAGYGCCTCTGTAATTGTGACCATATGAGAGTTTGGGATGGTTACTCTCAGACAAAGTGGCCCTGGAAGATTATATCATCTTCTTTTCCCAAACTGGGAGTCTTCCTTGTTTTTACCTCCTCCTGACATAGCAGGTGAGTGACCCTGTCAAAATAGTAAAAAAATCTGTATCTAGTTTGCAAATCCATTAGTAAAAGGTTTTTGAAAAGCTTTCGGGTCCTTCTGCTTCTTTGTGTTTTAAGCTGCTCTGTCACCAGTCTGCTCTCATCAGCCAGCTCTTTGAACGTCTCTGTGGCAGCTTTCCATCCTGCTGGCTCAGCTGCAGCTCAAGATCTCAGGAACTGTCAGAAGTTCCCACCATCTTGGGGAGCTGCAGTAAATCAGAGAGAGACCAGATGGAGGGAAGGAGCATAAAGTCATCCAGCGAGAGATTGCTTTGGATTAGATTAGGTTAGAAGATATTTTTCTTAGTTTCCTCTGTTTTGGTGCATTCACATGCTTGTATGTGCACACACACACAAATATATACATATTGAGAGTTACTTAAAAAGGAGTATTGCTTTTCAATGCATTGAGACACATCACTTTTCATGTATTAAAACAATCATCTCTGCAGCACACATAAAATACACATATTTAATTTACTGGAAAATTTTGGTCATTAGGATGTCAGGTAAGGCTGGAGGGAGCCATGTTCAACTAAAACACACTTGCTCTTYTAGTTAGTTTCTCTGTGATGCTGTTTCCTACCTGTAAAATATGTATAAATGTCTCATCTTCCAGGGTTATTGTGGAAATAAATATACTGAAATGGTAAAGCATTCAAATATTATGGCAACGATGACCAGGAAAAAAAAATATAGGCAGCCAGCTTTCTTTTCATATTACTTGACATCTATACTGCCGTTTTCCAATCCTCTATAAAAATCATGTGGTAGCCACTCCTGCAGTAACTTTATTAGCATCGCATTGTCAYACTAGCAGTTTGTGAGTAGCTCATAAGAGCTGATCTTTCCATGTTGGAGAAAGTGTCTCTAAAAGATTTTAAATGTGGAAAAGACTTTTAAAATTACTGGTTTCTGCAGTCTTTCCAGAAAGACTCTGCGCCTGCAGCCCTAGCTCAGATGACTATTCCTGAGCAAGAGCCTTGTATTGGGTAAGGACTTGCAATGCCCCAGCTCTGTAGAGACAAGCAGAGGGGAGGCGATTTCAAGGATGCTTCAAACATCTTCTCATTGAAAATGAGGGTGCTTTAATGCATTTTTATATAGACTCTGGCAACCTGAGGACCATTTTAAGGCATGCCACCTGTGAAAGTGATACACAAATTTAGGAGGAGGCAACCTCCTGTTACACAGAGAGTAAATGAATGACATGCTCAATATCAGGATCAGAAGAGTATGAGAGCTGAAAATTAAACCCTACTCTCTCCACGTTTAAGGCTGCCTCCCCTTTATGCCTTTATGCTGTTATCTAGAGGAGAGGCAGCCTGCAGACTGCTAGACTTAAATAGTTAAACTATTTCCATGAGATGCATAAATGGACTTTATAGCCAAGTCCCTAATTTAGTAATCTGTAACATCTGTAACGGATTTTTTTTTTAAGTGAACATTTCTGCCCTGGTGGCTTCCAAGCACCAGAAATATTACACATTTTCCTTTGAAATCATTCTCTTTTGGGACCCGCAAGAGTATCCCAGGCTCGCACTATGAGTGTGTGCTGCCCAGTTGCCCAAGGAAGAAGTGATCAAAATCACTTGTTGCTAACACGGCCAGGGCTCCTCCATGGTGCAAGGGTAGTCTCCAGCCAAGGTCAGGCCTGTGGTTTCGTGATGGGGCAGAGCAGAAGGGCTTGCTCCAGCCGTCTTTTAGCACCTACTCCTCTTGTTGTTTAATAAGCCCGGAGAAGCARAAGAAAATATTCAATCAGCCAAAGACCTTGTGTTACTCACTTCCTTTCTCAGTAATCCCGTGACCTTTCTCAAGAACTTCCTGCTTCCAGCTTCAGTAATTCCCTGCTTTGCTTGCTGGTGGGAGAGAGCTTGCTCCAGCCTCTTACCCTACACCTCAGACAGCAGCAGAGGTGCTTGCCGGCTCATTTTCAGGATCTATAACCTTAAGCAAACCATCTTTCTTTCTTCTGACAAGCTCCACTTTGCTTTTCGTGACCGCTCCTGACGGGCAGGGCGCACAAGCCCTTGTTTCAGAAAGTTGCAGCTCTTGAGCTTGTCTTCCAGTTTCTCTTTGTTCCCGGCCGGGTCAGAAGAAGACGTTGTAGCAGTTACTATGAATTATTCCTACATATAATTGACTGAGAGATTCAAATGGCAACAGTAATTAATGTTCTCATTCGAGATGTCATTAGACTCCTTAGAGGAGAGGGGGAAAAAAAAAAAAAAAAAAAAGCGCGATCCTCTTATTATCCTAAGAATGGAAAAAAAACAAATTCCCGTATTTTGATGAGAAAGCTTCACAATTATTTTATAGAGTATTTTATTTATAAGGAACACAMTGAAAACAAATGAAATATATGAGTTAAACTTGTGGAAAGCAGCTGTAAATAGCYGTACTAATTGTTTTGTTCCCTTTAAAGCTGTGGGTTGTGGCAACACAACTCTTTTTGCTATGGCTGGTAAGCCTTAGGTTTGGACTAATGTTATGAGGGACAGTTTTCAAACCCATCCTGAACAATTCACGAGTAGGAATTTTATCAGTTTTTCTGCCTTCTGTGGTTCATTTGGAGGCTATAAAGTGGGGATTTCTTTGTATTTTTAAGCATGCCTTGCCCCATTATTGCAAATAATCCACRATATATTTCGCCTTGATGATACTATTAACACATAGGAGAAAAACAATTTTTTTAGTTGATAGCAAAATGTTTTTATACCTCCATAAAAGCAAAAAAAAGCTTTCTGCTATATATTGCAGGGAATCAATAACTCACATGAATGAAAACAACTAGTTGCCTTTCAGTGACATTTGCAGAGTATGAAAATCAACCTRATTTTTCAGTATCTCCGTGTTACTTAATGAAAATGTGATATTGACAAAACTTGGGGGATCTGAACACGCATGCAGATGGCTCTATATAACTCTGCAGAGGGTTTGATACTGAGCAGACTCAGTATCAGCCAGGACTGGCTTCTCAAAGTCACTTCTCAAAGTTTGCTGGGTGCTAAAGGAAACTCAAGAGTTCACCAGCTGAACTGACGGGTTTGATCAATAGAATCTAGTTAGCTGGAGTTTTATGCTGTACAAGTGAGAATTACCTCGATATTTCGGAAAAATCATGGCTGTGGTTTTTGTAGGGCAGTGAAAGTTTTATCCTAAGGGAGCTGCAGGCAGGGGATATCAGGATATCTTTGCTTTCCCATGGGCTCCAAACACAGAGTGGAACTCCTCATGGGATCAAGCCTGCAGTCTGGAAAAGCATTCTCTGGTGGGTGAGCATACAGATGTGCTTGTAATATGATGTTGGAATCAAAAAGCTAAAGCCAGGACCAGAGCCAAAGTGTTGGAGTTACTACTTAAGACTCAGCTTATGAACAGAATAAGTTAATGAATGAGTTTAATCAATGGGCAATACTCAAAAACATTTCTGCGCCAGATATGATGGTGCAAATGGAAAACATACTACTATGAGATTGATTCTATAATTTCTAAAAATATATTCTTAGCTAGAAATATGTTAGATCTCATACTCGATCAGTATGCGATTCACCCAAAATAATACTGTAACTTAAAAAAACAGTCCTCACTAGCTGCTCTAGAAGCAGGTGAGAGCCTCTCACTTTGCAGGAATGTGTTCCTCCCCAGCACATTTCTTTCTAACCACTAATATTCAGGGTCATCTAAATCCAAAAGCAATAGGTTTAATACTTCCTCTGGATTTTTGCAGCATTATCATTTATAAGTCTCTATGTTTTCATTCTTCGTATAAATGCCCAATCTCTTTTTCAAACGGTCTAGCCATATGCTGGTTTTTCTGGCTCACTGGTGCAACAAGTGGACTGAGCCCTACATGAAGGTACCAGAATCTTTTTCTTGGTAGCTGCAATAATTAGGAGGTTTCTTGGATACTACCTAAAATTACAACTTGCTGTTTCTCGTCTTTGTCACTCACTTAACAATTAATCCAGCAAAATATCAAACCCACTAATTTTAGAAAAGAGACTTTTGGAGAATTCATTGCTAATCTTGCCACATCAAAAAATGACTCATCATTGGTCCTAACCTTTTCTTCACTCTGTTGATTTTGATTTCTAGTGGAATTCTCTGCGGCACCAAGGAGTATAATTTTATGCAGAATCGTTCTGTCTAATTGTTTCCATCTTTCAGTCCAAATCATTTAAGCTCTGGAATATTATTCACCTGTTGATTTAGACTGAGCAAGATCTGTGTAGTCTTCTGATATGCTAAGTTCATTGCTCAATGTCTTGGCAGGCAATTACTGCAATTGATTTAAATGTTGGAAGCTTCCTCTTACATCACTCTCCCAACCCCCTGCTACTTACGTTTCTGAAAGGCCTGGTGTTTTTGAAACAATACGTGATAGGAAATGTATCACGGCACTCACAAAAGGGAGTCCTACAATTAAAATTTGGCTAGACAAAATGCAACGAGTAAAAGAGCTGGAACAGCTTAATCACAGCCTCCCAGAGCCCTTTGGAGGGAAGATGGGCTTTACCAGCTCTGTTAACAACAGAGATAAAGGCGGCCCAAATTAAAATGTTGACATGTTTTGCCTTCCAGAAATTTATGATRTATGCATACCAAAGAGTTGTAAAGGAAATCAGTGTAGATGGTTTAGGAAAATATTCTTAGTGGGCGGCCAGCTATACACTGACTTGCCTTACCTGGGGAAACCGCGGAATCTCCAATATTCAAGGTCTTTAAGAAAGGATTCCATCATTTTTTTTAAAGACTAGTTTAGCTACAACTGGTCCTTCCTTTGAACTGAATCAGAAGATCTCTTTAAGCCCTATAATCTTTCTATAATGTAAAGGTCTGCTCGTGATTCTCTTGTGATGCCACAGTTGTAAGAAGTGAATCTGCTCTCCTGCTTGCTGCTTCTTTGGAAACTGATTTTTTAGAAGTAAATTGCCTTTTATTAGTGGCGTGAGAAACTCTTAGAATCATTGTGTTATTTTCTAACATGAACTTTACTGTACATACAAACCATGTTGCTGTACAATTATTTTGCTATAGGACAGGACACCATAGCACTTATTTTGTGATTCTTTTCCTCATCCATTAATCYTTGATACTAAACCAGCTTCATCTCCTAGGAAGTTGGCTTCTGCTCTCTTTTATCCAGAAAACTTGGCTTACTTTGTTCACCAGTATACTTGGCCTTTGAAAATTGGCTTGCAGTTAGTAGACAGAAGCAGGGTCAAGATTAGTTCAAAATAAATTAATAGTCAGAAATTCTAACTTGCTAAGCCACATTCAATCTACCCTTCAAAGGATATTCACCAATTGCTGTAATTGCTCGCTTCAAGGGCTTCCAAAAATCCTTGGACTTGCTAATTAATGCTGTTTTAGATATATYTTAAAGCATTTGACCTGAGAGTTTAATTCTACAGTTTAATTCCATAATGATTGTAAATGGTAAGACTGCCGCATATTTAAAAGAACATTAGTGTGAATTGAGCTAGCTGTTGGCAGTTTAACAGTGACTAAGAGATATTAAATAAGCATGAAACTCTCATAGTGAATGACACTTTTATAGGAGCTGGGGCTGTGAGTTGAAGGCAGAAGAAATCCTGCAATCATTCTAGGGTGACAGTCCTATTCCCCTGGACTCTACAGAGGCTTTGCACAGTGTTCCCAGCATTAGGGCAAGTCTGGTTTAGTGGAAGGGCCTTGTTCTTGCAAGATTGAATGGCGTATAGTGAACCTCATGGGATTTTGTCTCCTTGATTTGCTGAAGTCATTGCCGCSTCCTTTGCTGGTGTCTCTGGGAGCTGGATTTTCCCCAAACACATGGGAATTCTTCAGCCCTTCAAAATGAATTGCATCTTCCAGTACTTATAACGTCAGGGCAGACGTGTATGTATTCTAACCCCTCCCCATCCAGATTAGTTTTTTTTTTAATCATTTGTCTAAGGAAAACAAAAGAAAACAAGTTGATCCTTTTATTGTTGTTATTCAAAAGCATCTCCTTATTTTAATTACAAATATGGTGGCAAGTGACTTCTTCCTTCCTSCTGTGGCTATATAAATTTCTGCTACTAAGGAACAAACATCACTGATTTAAGCGACTCATTCAAAGCAGGTCGCAGAGCTACAGCATGCTGTGTCAGTTCTCATCATATAACTTATGTGACAGGTTTTATGAATAAAATATGGGCAGTTGCTGTCTGGGTGGATGCCACATCTTAGCTACCCCAAACCCACCGTCCTTGAAGAGGAAAGCTTTGAAAAATTAGGACCATGTTTCAATCCCAGCTGCACAATATGCTTTTCAATGAAGAGTAATATATTGTTTTTAGCTGAATAACTTTCTTCTCTTCTTCTCCCCTCCCCCTTTCCCTCCCCTACTTAGGGAAAAAACCCATGGCATCTTAAACTAAAGCACACTTCAGTCGGTCTCCCTGTGTGCGCCTGGTGCCAGCAGCCACAGCACTTCTTTCATCTTGGCTTCAAAGTGGTGCTGAGAGGGGGAGGGAACGTCTAATGAAAGCAGGGAAAACAAACAAACAAACAAACAAACAAATGCAAAATGGGGGAGGAAATGAAAAATAGCCGTGTACCTTTCACATGCGAGTGCTGCCTGTAGGCATGCTCTGCAGTGGCTGTTGCCCTCAGCTCCAGGCCCTTGTGTATATTTATATATGTATTCTGCTATTGCCACTTCCCATGCTGGGAAGATTCTTGTCATCCCTCACATATTTTATCCGCAGAAAAGGCTGCCCTGCCCTGTGCTTGGTGATTGAGGCTGTGCCCCTGGTGTGCCACACTATCAGTGGTTCCCAAGGCTGCCTAGCCTGGGAAAAGCTGCGTGGAAACGGTCCAAAATCAGCATTACATGCATTATTGTTCTTACTCTCTCTGATTAGAGTGCACACAATGAAAACAACAGCAACAGCCTCGTTTTCTAGCCCTCCTCCCAACACAAGGCTGTTCTTAGACTGTTTTTTTTTTTTCTCAGAGTCCTCATAGGAATTAACTGCTTCTGTGCTGGTGGGTCTCAGCCACCACAGCTGCTTCGCTTGTGGAAGCCCAGAAGCTCAGTCAGAGTAACGTTTTCTAAAGCGCCTAGCTGACCTAACAACTGAAATATTTTTTAAAAAATAGATCTAGACATTGCACTATTTCATGCACCACTTTAAAGTGCTCAGGTGCTGTGGTAATAGGCATGGCTGAAGTATCCTAGTATCTACTGTCTATTCTAGTATCCTGGAAAAAAAGAAAAGCTCATAGGTATTTAGGAATTTGCCCAGCATGTGTTGCTTTAAATGATGGGTACAACGCAGTGTCCTAGCAGCGGCCTGTGGGTCTCCACAATCTGCCTGTACCATAACKATTGTTCTTACTCTCTGGCCAGGTGGATCTGGCTCACTTGTGTGGGTGGAGGATGCCGACATCCACACTAGCCCTGYCTTGGTGACCACACGGTCTCCCCACAGATGATGAGCATCAGTCTGAATCCCCTGAGATTAGCCAGTCTTGCGCTCTCTTGTGCCATGAGGTAGCCACTTGGATGGGATAAACATCATGGTTGTTGCTCTCTTTATGAAGTGGAATTCCGTGCTCAACCCTGGTGTACTGAGATGCCCCCCTGAGCTCTCTGTGGGTCCCCAGTGAGGCATGGGCCTTGAAGCTGACCCCTGTCCTCTGCATTTCTTATTTCCTGGTACTAAGGGGCATCTCATAGGAAAGAGGAGCTTCCTCTGGCTTGACATACTGGATCATCTACCAGAGTGCCAAGAGTCTATTCCTGAATGTCCTCAAGTGGTTGCTGGAAGGTAGGTTGGTAAGGCCGTTTCAGGGAGCAGTAGAGAGCTCTGRGTGCTAAACGTGAGGGAAGGCAAACAACATGAAGGACTGAATATATTTTTAGACATTTAAACACAATAAAGTACATTTTGTTCAGCTGTAATCAATGATGCTTTCTCATTAACAACAACAAAAAATATCTGTATACACTGGGAACACATATGGGAGCAGACATATACTGTAGGGGACAGTTAGCTTTGAATCTATTTCTCTTTATTTTCTGTCTCACAACTTTATTGCTGAAAGGTAATGCTTAATGGTATATGACATCCTTCATAGGCCTACTGGATTCCTTTGCATCACAAGGACTCCACAGAGCTGCAAGCATCATGTGTGTCGAGTGGTCCAGAATTTGCCGAACCTTTTGGGGGGCTAATGATAGAGTTTCTTTAATTGGCATCTTGCAGATAAAAGACAGATGTTTGCTTTTAAACCATTTCAGACCAGAGAAAAACACATATTCTTKGAATTTTGTGTTTCTGGGACATGAAGCAAAGGGAAAAAAGTCATAGATAACTCTCTAGTCAATGCTAAGTCTATTCTTCTGTTTTTAAGTATGATTAAACTGAACTATGGAAAACAAATATGTAAGACTGTGTAGTTCATTTCCATTGTTGGTTTCAGAATCACAGTGATTAAATCTACAAGTTTTYTAACTTTCACTATTGCCAATTCAGCTTGAAATCTTAGAATCTACTCAGCATTTTTTTCTGCTCTCTCCATCATTATTTGAGGAAAAAAAGTGTGAGAACAGCTCAGCTCAATGGTTCTGCTGCGAGTTGATGGCACAATGCAGAGAAAGATTTAGTTTACTCTTTGAGAGCTCTATTGACATCATATGCCTCAGRAAAAAAAAGAAGGGTTTCTCTGTTTATGCTAAGTAAGCACTCATGAGTCAAAAGTAAAGCTGGGCCAAATTCTTCTCTGGCCTTAAACAACTTCTATATCTTTGGGCAGGACTGACCCTTAGGTTATCTTTTATGTCATAACTTTTTTGACTGCTGGGAGTTGCATTAAGGAAAAGGTAAATAAACCACCGTAAGAAGTTGTTTGAATGTTTTGTTGAATATTTCCACTTTTCCTGAAATATTTTGATACTTTGATACTTTGTACGTGAGCTTAAATACATTTAGGATGGGMCTTCTGTATCAAAAACATTTCCTCTAATAAAAACCTGGAAATTGGCTGAAAGAGTTATTTCTTCTTTTTCTTCCCAAATCACATAGTTGTGCCAGCTACTTGCTTTGTTCAACAGTTCAGTCTTCAGTCAGAGAGATATCAGGCTAATCACAGTATCATTTTCTAGTGTTCACTGGAAGGAAATCTCAAATTGTTCTTGAGAACTCAAATATTGGGTTTACTATAAACCTGATTAGATAGAGGAACAACTTCCTGAAGGCAGAATGAACACTGCTCCCAAGGAACTGTGAAAAAGAAAACTGTTTAAATATCCTGGAGCCACTGTAGTCACAAGCTATTTCAGGAGACTATGGTCTTTCCAAAAGAATGCATTTTCCCTACTCTCACTAGTTTATTTGCCTATTGGTTTGTTATTTAGTTGGTTTATAAAAGTCAAAAATGCAAAGGAAAGTGCCAAAACTTATCTCTACATTCTTTACTAATACACTTCACATGAACCAAAACGCTTGTTTTTACCAGTGCACTGGGCAAAATCACAAAGTTTGGGCTGTGTGCCCAAACTGGGCTGTGTGTCTTGGGGTGCCTGGCTGCATGTTCCTGTCTACATAAACATTGGTATCTGCTCAGGGGGATGATATGTGYGAAAGAAGGAGAAGTTTGGGGATATCCTAATGTAAAAGCGCTGTAACTTCTGTTTTCATTAGCCGTGAGCCTTACTGAAAGCTGGAGGAGGTAGGCCCTAAAGTTTCCTTGGAAAATGGTATTTACATTCATATTCAACTAGATGTTTTTTAAAAAAATCTTGCATCCACCTTGGCAAAAGCCAGATTGTACTAGGACACACGTTTTCTGTGAGGATTTCTGTGTGCCAAGTCACGTACAAGCATCTGACGGAGGGCAAAACCCTGAGCTATGGCCCAGAGGGAGCATCCTTTGTTTTTTTCCATGGATTGCACCGGAGCAGGATGTGGCACGGATGTCCCCAGAGCTAAATCACCCCACGGGACTGGTGAGAGCTCTCAGGGCAGCCCAGGGGGACCTGTCACAGCTGGTTCCCACCCTGCCGCCAGGACACGTCCTTTCTTTGGGGCACAGCCACAATTTAGCTACCTGGCTGTTGTCTGCGTTTAATTGCAATAATTTCTTACTGCTATGACAGCCAAGGAATTCCTCGTATACTGCTCTAGAACAACAACACGCGATCAATTCTGACTGTAAACAGCCTGGAAGGCAGTTTTCTTTCTCTCTGAGTATTTTATTTATGGGGAGGAGGCCACGCGGATAATTGAAGATGCCTGTTTGCACCCACTGCAGCCTGTGAGCGGTTTGCAACGTAAACACGTCGCCTTGCGASCGAGCGCTGAGGAACGCACGTGGCCGAGGGGCGCAGGGCGTCCGCAGCAGCCTGGCTGTCACACTCACCTTCCACGTGGTGCCCAGCTYGTCTCGCACGCAGGCAGCTTGCGAGGGGGGAGGTAGGGTCACGTGTGACCCTCCCGTGGGGTTCCATGGGAAACTGGATGCGGAGGGGACTGGAAGCACGCACAGGACATAAGGCGAACTTATGGTGCGTTTTAGACAGTAAAATGAAAATAGACTTCTTTTTTTTTTTTTTTTTTTCCCTCTTGTGTGACATACAAATTGAGATCAGCTGAGCCCCCAGGAGAAGTGGTGCATTTAAAGGAAATGAAGTGCCATGCAGAAATGCATGGCAGAAACAGCAGGCTAAATGTCAACAGGGAGAAGGCAAGGGACAGGGAGGCCTGGAGAGTTGGAGGGGACAAGCTTGCTTGAGGAGAACTATTAAGATGTAGTGGGAAACTGAAGTGGGGCTTAATATGATGCACCAAAAAAGCAGAGAAATGACGCAACAATCCAAGATTACCCAGGGAGCAGCAAGATTTCCCAAGTCTTTTAAATGAAATGCRCAGGTGCTTGTACAGTGTCTTTGGAGTGGTGGATCTTGGCTTGTTCAAATTCTTCATGAATCCTACAGCACCCTCCAAGCTGACCCAGCTGCAGGGGGATGTGTCCACTAGAGGTACTGAGAAGAGCCAGCTGGAACTGATAACAGCAAGRTTACACAGAAGCTCATTTTAGTGTCTTCGAGTCAGACACGGGAAGAATCACATCTTCTGATCACCAGTGTGACCTCTGTAATTCAGTTATAGCAGAATGAATCATTTCCTATAAATATTTTTTAAAAAGATCAACATTCAAAACCTCTGCAGTCTTAAAACTTTAGAGYGTACGTGTGTCAGCCTTTCATCCTCTCCAGCTCTAGGACCAAAGGGAGGTAGTGAATGGTTATTTGGATGTATGGGAATAAATATGAAGATTTGGGAAGAATGTCTGGAGAACCATTTTCCATAGCTGTGATGCTGAATTAGAATAATGAAGTGAGCACGTCAGGGCAGAGATAACCAAGGGACTGCTGTGAATGCACAGAGGAAAGTACAAAGAGGTGCCCAGGACAGACAAACGTAATCAAGAACAGCCATTATTACTGAGCTCTCTTTGTGCAGAGGCAGAATTAATGAATAGGATTTTGTGGAAATCTCTGTTGAAGTCTGTTGAGTTGAATCAAATTGAGGCATGTGTTCTACCAATGCTTTCAGTAATGCACAGCTGGTTTAAAAAATGAGGCGGTAAGTCAGGAATTGCATTGCATCAAGGATAAGGCTGACCCAGCAGTCTGGCRTAGGCTTCTTTCTGACTTTACACTGTGTCACATTGCTGGCTACGGTGGTTGCCGCCCTGATTAATTGTYCCTGTCACTCAGATCCTGGGAAAGATTCTTGAAGGCAGACTGATACTCCAGGGGGATGTCAGATGTGAGGCCGTTTGATCAGGGTCTCAGCTGAGAGAGGATCTATAACGCTTGGAGTTGCTGGGCTGTGCAGGGACAGTGAGTGTGAAGCCCTGCCACAAGTACAGGCTCTGCCTCCTATTTCCATCTGCGATTAAAGGCGTCTCCCTCATACGTGTGCATAGCTGCTGTCAAAATCGATGGGAATTGGGTGCATATATCTGAGTATGACGAGTCCATCGTTAACTTCCGCTTTCATCTGCTATGAGAATTGTCTCACTGCCTTGTACCAGGGTTTCATTTGCTAAGAGGTGGTTTCTACAACTTGAAGCCTTAATATTTATGATAATAATGTCTAAGATCTTTTTCTTGAGCTTTCCAGAATTAGGTCATGCCTCACATCCAAATTTAGTCCGGGAATGACTGCTCTAATATTTTCTCTTATTTCGTATTATTCATCTTTCTTCTGTCTGCTGGCTTCATTTCAGACAAAGAAAGTCAATATTTTCTCT
Organism: Eudromia elegans; assembly: GCA_003342815.1. NCBI lineage: Eukaryota > Metazoa > Chordata > Aves > Tinamiformes > Tinamidae > Eudromia > Eudromia elegans. The sequence continues at coordinate 1,911,588 of PTEX01000033.1, forward strand.
GCAAATTGTTTCATTTTGTTGCTCTATGATATCATAGCAAATGTCAGCTGATCTTATGTAATAYAGAGTTGAAGACAGGCCGTTATCCTCCCTTTTACAAACAAATAGATTTGAATAAAATAGGCTTGTGGTCAAATTCAATATTTTTAGGGCTACTAACTCGGTTAACGAAGCTATGTGCTGGCAAGAAAGCCTGCCTGTTTTCTGGGTGGTCTCTCGTCTCTTTTCCCCTCGCATTTGATCTCTAAAACGGTGTTCGTTTTGCTGGTAACAAAGTCACCATTCACTCATTACTTAGCAAGTCTGAGCGCATTTTATGGTTCCTCTTTCCTGAGAGCAGGACTGCCGGCCTGATTCAAGCATAACCTCTATCTGCTTCTTCTTGTTTAGCTTATAGGACCAAGGCAGCACAAACCCTGACATGTGGCAGGAAGSAGCAAACGACAGCCACTACTTTGCCTTGCACTAAGGTGACCAAGTCCTCCACCGATGTGAATGCAGCTGCACCTGTTATCATCAGATGAAAATCTGATTTAAAAACCTGAAGAACCCCCCTAATCATCGGTTTATGGTTTTGACAGGGGCTGSACTTCTCTGTGTCCAAAGTGCCCTAACCAAATGTCCTGCTGCACACGGATGACAGCAGGTGATCCGCGCAGGCRGCGGGAATTAGTGACTGCGGGAGCTGCTGCTCGGCCCCGGTGCTGAGCACGCCGGCACTTCTGCTGCTGCTGCTGGCAACCGGGCACGACAAGTGTATTTTTAAATCCCTTCCTCCATGTAATCATAACAAAAAGAGCGGGTCACAAAGGCTGCTGAACAAATAGCAGCCAAGCRAACCCACCCATCCAGCCGCCCCTTCAATCATTCACACGGCAGATGGCTTTCAAGGCCTGTCTGGGTCATATTATGACTCCTTTATGAGTGTTTAAGGTCACCAGGAGACATGCAAGTGCATCCTATATCAGGAAGTGTAGTGTGTCTCAGGAGTGAAATATCTGGCTGTTCGTAGGCGCTGCGGCTGCGGCTCGGAAATCCCGGGAAGTGCGTTAAGGGCAGACAGGCTCCAGGCGCCGCGCTGCCGCGCAGCAGATAGCGTGGCCCAGAAGAATGGAGCCTTTCCTGCCATTCTCCGCGCCGCGCTGCCTCTCGGTCACACTTTCCTATTGAGTTCCTAGAGGCCTTTTTCCATTCTGCCCGCCTGGCCGCCRGCTGCAATCCCAAAGGACGGACTTCCCCGCGGGCAGGTAGGCAGCCCAGAAATGTGGCGCGCGCTGATTGCGCGCTGCCGCCAGCYGGCTGCTCCTGCAGGAAGGCTGATTAGCGGCGCGCAGGGCCCCGCGGGCGGCAGCGGGGCTGCGTGCTCGCTCCTCGGCACGGGCTGCGGCCAGGCCTGGCACGCACGCGCCCGCACGCCCTGCCGCGCCATCCCCTGCCCCGCGGCGTCCCTCTGCCCGTGGGGAGGGCCAGGAAGGCGAGTGACAYGGGCCGGAGCCGCCCTGCCGTGTCGCGGGTCGAGGCTGGAGGCTTTCCCGGCCCCGTACGGTCCTCAAGCCYCCGTTAGAGAAGTACCAAGATCTGYGAAATGAATTCGATGGATAATTTCAGAGCTTCCTTAGGCACAGGCATGTCACCTCTGTGGCTCATTCGGCCTCACTGGAACGTGGCTTGGACAGAAGGCAGCATTAGACCTCAGACATCCTTTGATACAACGTGCCCCCAGATTGCTAAATGAAGCRGCTGCTGACAAAACCGATACGTATATAAGGAGATATACAAGGAGGCAGAGATGGGATGAGTTTTCTTTAGATACAAAATAAAATGCAAAATACTTATGCTGGATCCAAACATGTAAAGATTACATTGCCTTCTCTTTACCACCCTAATGTAAAAAAGGCAGAGTGAGACAAGGGTGTGTAAACACCAACAGTGATTTCAACGTGTGAAATACTTGTCCATTACTTCAGCTCGGATTTCATTGAAGGACAAAGAGTCCTGAGACACATCCAACTGCAAGAGAAAAAAGGGAATGTTYTCCCAGAGAGCAGAAGCAGTGTATTAAGAGATAATCACCTCTGTCTAATATGTTACGATCACAGCAGTTCTAAGCCCTTTGACTTTTAAACACATATAAATGGAGAAAGGAAATCATGACACCACTCATGACACCTACTGTAGCTGCACGATTGCTCTCATTGGAGTTCACCATTTTCAGACAGTTGTTTGAAATTTTGGTCTCCCAGATTGTCCCCCACCAAGCACACCATGTGTGTTTTTACATGCACTCACTGGTGTTCATGCACACAAAACATAAATATATTAAATTGTCTTTTTTATTTAGTAAAAATAGATGGTGGAATACAGAGTGKAAATTATATTTGACACAACATTCAAAATGAAATAAACCATTATCCATATTTGCAGTCAAAAGCAAAAGGCTTAGTAAGGAGAAAAGGTGACAAATTATTTGAGTGCTGGTAATGCTCAGATTAAATGCCTAGGCTTAAAGGAAGATGTCAGCAATGTGGTCAAYAGACCAATTTTCTGTGATGCAATTTTGTATGTTTTGGTCAATACAGTGCAACACAGTGAAAGGAGTGGAAAAGTCAGATTTTATAAATGCTCAAGGCTCTGAGTTCAGGCTATGGATTTAACTTTTGAATTCAGCTTGAGGTATTTTGTTAATATACTTCACATACATAAAAAGTGGTGCGTGCACATACAAGAAAACGTTTTTACTGAAGAGTCAGTGTTCCCTGAAACACTTTATCCTGACTAAAGGATTTAAGATTCCCATTACTGGCCATGCTGCTGGCACATTCTCCTTTGCAGAAGTCGTTTAGTCCTGAACTTCTCACTGCTGTGGCCTGCGAGACATCTTGCCAGCCCTCATGGGGCATTTCTGAGCAGCATCTCTGCGCTGGGTGGCTGCCAGCGGTCCGTGCAATGTGCCCCCAAACACCATGGGCTGCTGCTACGTGCTGATTATGGCAATCACATCAGACCAGCAGGTCTAGCATTATGCAAGCCAGGCTTGACAGACCCGACTTTTACATTAAGTATATCTAATTATTTGCAGTTGCATTGCAATGAAAACCATCTACGGCACGTAGCGCTGTCTTGGAGAATCATCTATGGTTAACAGCATTGTTAGCACCCAGAGGGCCGCTGGGGAATGTCAAATTCAGCTGATTTTGTGTGTGCTTTTTCTTTATGTCTGCAAGAATGTCTGTCTTGCTCTAGCAAAGCTAGCAAGGATTTAGCTACGAGGAGGCCGTGCTGGTGGGCTGGGGCCTTTCTCCTTTCCCCTTTCCAGAGAAAGCAAGTCTCCTGCATAGACCATTCAAGCTTTTTCAGGGCTAGAGAAACTGCAAAGTGTTGTGTACAATCTGTTTTTCTTATGCAGATCTGAGGTCAACAGCATGACAAACCTGGCTGTGTCACACATACATGGCAGAGAGGAATAAGCATTTATTTTAGCTGTCACTGTACGACAAGTCCCTGCTCTGTGAATCTATTGGAAGATATTTACTGCTTGAGTTAAAAGAGAAAACAACAAAAACACATAACTGTGAGACAGATGAAATTAATAAAAGRCTTCATTTTGCTAAGGAGAATTTTGGATTTCGCCCCATGTAAGCTATTATAGGTTGCATGATGACTACCTTAAATATTAGCACACGGAATGCTGTCATCTTACATAAATAATATAAAGATTGCTGTAATCCTGCACAAACCCCACTTTGGATGTTGAGAAATATTATGCAAGTGTCCAGCACGAAAAGAGTTGTGTTTCTTATTCCACCACTCTGGCCAAATACCATGTTGTCTTTACTGGAAAACTGGTGTTCATCAAACGAGTTTAAAGCTACGAGTGGGAGAGGGTGGGACATTGCATTCTTGGGAAATGACATTATAAATAGTACGGAATGGCTTTTTCTTTGGGCTGCTAGTAAATCTGGGATGTTACACTATAAGCAGGGGGAGCACGCCATACTCTGCTTGCCTTCCAGCTTCCTTTTAATAATCACTTTTTTCTTGCAAGCATATAGGCTAAATAAGGTGCCCTGTGCTCACCAGGGCTTCCAGTTCCTCTCTGCTTCCTTCTTGAAAGCTTAAAGCTCCATATCAAGAAATATCAAACATTCTGAAATTTTTAGCGTGAAAACAAAACAAAACAAAAAAAAAAAAGAAAAAAAAGAAAAAGAACCCAGTAAGGCTTTGCTTTTCTTTCTCTATAAAAATATGTCTGTTATCGAGGAAGGATGCCAAAGCAGACACCAAGAGCTTTATTTTGAGAGGCTGTGTCACAGAAATGTATAGGTAAAAGCAATTTCTGTGTTCTCGTAAGCAGGAACTGGGTGGAAACTCTTTAGCTGAACGATGCTAACGAGCTCTTTTATCAAAGGAAACAAATGGCACAGCAGCAAGTGTTTTATTAATTTCTTGTATGTACTTCTGTGGTTCCTTGGAAATTGGAATGTTGTCAGAAATCTTGCAACTGATCGAGATGGAAAAACAATAGTGATAATAAAGTTGTGGGACTGGGTTTTTTGTCTTTTTTTTTAATTAAAATTCTTTTTCTTTGGGAATATTTTCTGGAGGGTCCAGCAAGACTTAGAAGAGTGTGATATGTAAAACTGTGACTTGGCTRACTCAGTCCAAAGGTTATGCAAGGCTCTTCTTACCATGCTTTTTGTCTCACCTGTTCTTTCTTTTCTTCCTTTCTGTTTCACTTCTCCTTCCCTCCTCGCTTKTCCTGTTGTGGTCGTTGCTTTGGAAAGCAATGAAAACAGCTGTGCAGCCTCCCAGGTTCATAGGAACCGAGGGCTGAAACAAGAGGAAGATTTTTTCCTCACAGTGGGAATCTTTAAGATACTGCTGTCCTGCTGCAATTCCAACACTTTCAAACCCAATAGATTGTGGAAGCACTTCAGGGGATGCAGAGAAACAGACCTGTTAAGCCACTTAAGTGAAGAGAGAAAAAGAATACAGAAAATATTTTTTCCTCCTTCCTCTGTGTTGCTGCGGGAAAGGAGACAGAGAGTAGTTGGAGACAGGGACTGAGTGAAGAAGGATAACAGCTTTTTGCACACCAGTGTCATCCATTCTTGTCCTGCAGAAGGAAGGATGTCCTTGTGGCACAGCGTTATTCCCAGCCTCCCCTTTTCTTTTGATAGCTCTGTCAGTATTGTTAACATTTCAGATTGCTTTGAATAAGCCTGAAGACTTGAAGACCAGAATGTAGAGCCTTTGTGTTTCTCTACTGAAACTGCTCTGAGCAGAAGGAAGCAGAGTGTGTTTGGGATAGTTCACTAAAAGAGTTTGTGAAGTGGGCAGGGCACTTGCCTATGTACTTTCCCTTATATTTTCAGGCATACAAAACAGAGATATTAAGACCCAGGCTGCATTTTCTGTTCCTGGAGAACCACAAGATAGACCATTCCTATTCATCTGAGCACTTGCTATGTTCATGTAATTCATCAAAAGTTTAAATCTCAAATAAAAAGTGTCTGATAATGACCACTGCCTGAAAACACTCTTGTGATGATTCTACAAAAGCTCAGCCACCTTTCCTGCACTGTTTGATCCACAGCTTGCAGTTTGGAAAGCTCTTGGAGTACTCGCTCAATTTTTGCTAAATTTTCCTATCAAAACTTTCACTTGAAAGACTTTTCTGGAGAGCTGCTACCCAGACAGCTGGCCTCAAGTCTGTACTGGTGTATTCCAGCTCAGATACATGACCTTGTGTTTGTTCTTGTTGAACTCCATGAGATTCCTACCAGTCCATGTCTCCAGCCTGTTCAGGTGTCTCCAAACAGGCTGTTAAGGAAGACATGAAATAATGGTCGAAGTACTAATCCCTAAGGGACCCCAATAGCTGCCAGCTGAACTTTGCACCCCTGAATGCAACTGTTTGAGCGTGGTAGCACAACCAGTTTTCCTCCCACCTTATCATCCACTTATACAGACCATATCTCACCAGTCTGTTGACAAGTAGACTAGGGGAAACTGTGTCAAGGGTCTATCTAAAGTCAAGATATACAACATCTCTTGCCTGTCCAGAGCACTGTTTCATAGAAAGAAGCAAGGCTGATCAGGCATGATTCCTCCTCAGTTACCTCATGTTGGCAGCTCTCAACTCCCTTCTTGCTCTTTGGGTATCTGGAAGTTATTTCTAGAAGGATTTGCTCTATGGCCTTCCCAGTAACTGAAGTGAAGGTGACTGGTAYATCAGCCCCTGGATTCTGCTTCCTGCCCTTCTTGAAGATGGGTGCAAAATATCCTTTTTTCCAGTTCTGAGGAACCTCTCCCAGGTGACAAGATCTTTTGAAGATGACATAAAGCAGTGTTACAACAACTTYCACCAGCTTCTTCAGTACCCTAAGGGATACCACGTCTGGTCCCATGAGCCTGTGCAAATCTAAGTGAGTTAAGTGGTCTGGATGGACAAACTGCCACTCTGAGGACCTGTACCTTGTAACTACGTGACAGAACCCCCCWCACAATGTCAGATAAAAACTATATGCCAACACAAAAATATAATATTGTAAATCATTTAAAACTGTTTTATATATATATAAGGCAAATCTGCAAATAAAACAAGGTACTCTCTGAGAATAAATGACTGACTTGTTTGTTCTCTCACCTCAGCTGAGCTCATATAGTCCTGAATACATTGATTTTTTTTTAATTCCTGATAGTATACATAGGCACTAAAGCCAAATTGATAATGAAAATCTAATCTAAACATCAAAAGTAGTAGGGCATAACAACCAACTATCAGTGCCAACTATCAGTGAGCCAGAGTAGAGCAGGCCGAACCAGTTTAAATGTAAATGGATCATTAGATAAAGCGTTATGGTTTGGTTCAGGAATTTTCATTTCTCTATCTGCCGTAGTGCTGGGCAAAACCTTTCGGTTGCAGGATCCTCCTGAAGTCCCTGGCACCTTCCTGTGTGCAGTGCCCTAGACGAGGGGATTTGYGGAAGTTTTGCAATACCCACGGCTCACCATGGCATATTGGTAGCAGTAAGAGATCTAATCACTATGACTTTCACATTAAGACGGGTACAAGAATAGATCAGAACAAGAAATTTCCCAAAGACTGTCTCATACCTCACCAGTCTTTCGTGTAATAAAATGTGTATAATAAAAATAGTGCTTTTCTGGGAAACACTAAACAGCTCTGGAAATAATAAATATGGTAAGGGAAACTGACTTTCCCTGGGAATATTAAATATCTCAAAGACTATTGGAAACTTTCATTAGCTATTTGAAGTTAATAATTGATACTGTTAATAATTGCAAGTAAAGCATTGTTCCGTGATGGGCCACCAAGAAAGGCAACGATAGAATTGACAGAATGCCAGAACTTCAAACAATTAGATTTTGGGGGCTGGTTTTCTCATAGTCTTGGGATGATGGCAGGATAAAATATCTAGCATTCCCACTAACAAAAATGGCTGTTTCCTCAACCTAGGAAGCAGGAATCAACTCCACAGCCCAGTGCAGGTGGTAGGTTGTCCATTATTGTGATAGATTCTCAGTGTGTTGCCTGAGTAGTTTAAATCAGTATGGAATGGCTTTCTAAAAGAGTTGCTGGAAGTGAGGGATACACTGGTGAAAAAGACAAAATTTGGTTGTTACCCAAAAAAAGTAAATTCATATCTTAAAAAAAGGAAATTAAACAGAAGCAGAAACAGGAAGCTCAAGTGAACAATACAGGGCTGGATATCAACTTGCACGAAGCGATTTGTTTGCTTTTTCTCTGGTAGTTACAAGTATGGTTTTAAATGCATTCTCTTTATTTCTACAGTGGATGTTTGCAACTTCTGCAGTTGGTAAATTTGTAAACAACACAGTACAGCTACTTAATTAAGACTATAGATGTGGTTTTGACTGCTTTATATTTGGGATAAATCCAGCTTTTGAAGTCATGGAGGAAGAGAAAACAGTTTTTGGATTGAGTTTCTTGTTTTGTTTTGGGGGCATTGTTTACTCAACAGTGCCTGTAGAGAGACCCACATGAATAGTAGCGCTGCAGAAATTTTTAGAGAAACCCTGTAAAAAAATGGCAGAGCAACGTGAATTGCATAACAAATACTTGTCATTCTGCAAGGATTGAAACTCAGATTATCCTGCAGGAGGGTGCCAGTTCTGGAAAGCACCACAACYCCCTCCAACTCACCAGCCATAGAAAATATCTGTGACCACTCGTATCTTGCATCTCAGTGCAAACTTAAAATTCAGCTCAGAGATATAGTACTAAGCATTCTGGATTACAAAACCTATTGCAGGCCATGCCAAAAGTAAGAGCAGTGGAAGCAACTAATTCAGTACATCCTCTGAGGTGGACCCAATTTAATGCAAGGAAAACATGCTCTCTGATTTTATCAGAATTTGTTCTCCTCCCTGGAGCCAATTGCTGGGCTGCCATGAACTATATACTATTCAGATTTCTACAGTTCAATTTATAGTGAGTAATTTTGAAGCATTAACCTCAACATCATAAAAATGAGAGAAACTTGTTCCGCAAGAGAGATAAAAGAGCTATGTCTTCTGGTAAGACTAAAAGTAAGTACTGAAGGGCTTATAGGAACTCTAATCTATTTCTCTTTGGGGCAAACTAATGTAAGGCATACACTATCAGGCTTGCAGCAGATCATATGAGCTCTCTAGGACACAAGCGGGTAGATTACCAATATTAGTTGCATAAAATTGATTAACAGAGCCATGCAAATGCTGGTCAAGGTCCTGCATGAAGCAATATGTTATTAATCCACTTGAAAATGCAGCACTAACATATAAATAATTTGGAAAGAAACTTTATCTGCAAAGGACTGACTTGTCCACCTCAAACACTGACACTTCTGGTAAACTTGCAGTGAAAGAGACTCAGAGTTATCCTGTTAGAGGTCAACTTTTCTCTTCTTCCGCAGTTTCATAATAGTGGAGCAGGGTATATAGGACTCTGTTGTTCTGAACAGTCAGTTCTTCTCCTGTCCTAATTTGGAGATGGGACACTGAAGGCCTCTTTGAATGTAAGGTTCATTGATATGTTACTGACTCAAGTTACCAAAAATATAAAATATTGAAGGCAAAATCTACAACAGAAATTGATAACATGGTGAACTGTAGRGCCAGTGAACTACAGAGGCTGCTGACAAGCTGGTAAATGTTCTGGGCAAGATGTTGTGGGCCATCTCAGCGATGCTAAAGTTGCCGTGTCAATATGAGTCATGTAATACGTCTGTGCATTTGAACAATGTTTCACAAATTAAACACTGAACAGATGAGGGTCTATGATATAATTGCTAAGGTCTGTGAACATGGGTTCGATCACAACAATAGCACATGCTGCTGCGATGGCTGTCATCTCCTGCTCGAACACGTCAGAGGCACTGTTGGAGCAGACAGGAAAAGCTTGCATAGAGTAAGCTGGATTGCTGGAGCAGGTGAGGAGCAAGCATGGAGGTAAGAGGCTTTCCAAAAACTCGGTGCTTCCCCGAGCCTACAGCCTTTGTCTTCGGATGTACTTTAGAGCAGCCCAAGAGTTGATCTGAGCTGACTAAGTGATAAAAGAAAGATCACTGTGTTTGCTTGGCCAAAACTCAAAGCAAAACTCATCTACTGTTAACATGTACTTTTCATCCCTCCCAGCTCACCCTCCACCTCTTCTGCACCATGAGGAAAAGGGAAAAGGCAAGTCAGAGATCTGTCTGATTTGTATTTCTTTATTCTCACCTCACCCTCCTTAAGAACCTTAAGAGTGAGGTTCTTGAGCTCTTCTCCATAATTTTGCTCACTGTGAACTTGCATCACTTCAATTGGGGGTGGGAGGTGGGGATTTATTTTATTAGACATAGAATTGCCTCAAGGTAATCTACTGGTAACAGGTATTTCCTTCCAGGAGTGCGATTCAGACTTTGATTGTTGCTTGGTTATATGAAACCACTGATGACGGATGAAGTCGCCCGGGTTTCTAATTTTCTGCTGGATTTCATTCATATTTCCAAGAGGTTAAGCAGACAAAGGGKTTGTTTGCTGCCAGACACACTGCCAGATTGTCTGAGCCATCTACAATTTATGCTTCTGAAAGAAAAAAAATTCTCAACTGATAAGCACTTTGGATACACAAAGGGGAACAGCACTGAATACAAAATTAAGGAGTTTCTTCAGCTATGTAAAAGTAAGGGTCGTGTTGTCACTTTTTGCTCTATTCTAGTCTCTTACATCAAAAGGAAGCATCATTTCTTCAAAGAGTGCCACTAACTTACTAGTTCTTTGTGTGCTAATGCCACCTCTCATTTGCTTGTGGTCCAATGCGAAAGCATGTAGGACTTCTGAAAGTCTTAATAGTTACAGAKTTATAGGATTATTTTACCTCTCTTAGGAAGCAAGAGAATACATAAACATAGAAATATAGAAAATTGTCTTATTTTGATAGGTGTGCTGAGCATTTATATATTGAGAAATCAGGTCACTAAAAATGATAAAGAGCTAATAATTTTGCTTAAAAGGAATAGAAATATGCCATTTCATAAATTCCTCAGAGAAGAAGATGGCTTTAATGAGACAATAATCCTTTTTCTTCTTTTTTTTGGGGGAGGGAAATGTAGGCACAGTCAGGAAATAAAATTTACATTTTACATTTCTATTATTTAATTGAAAATAATGCCTTAATATTGGAGTTAAGCTCAAAACAGAGTCTAGTAGTAAACAGCATAAAATCTTGTAGCAGYTGCCTTTGAGTTGGAGAATTTGTTATGCTGAATGAAACAGGAAACAAGGAGAGACTTTATTATTACCTTTTATATTCGAAGGTTGTGGGTTTGCTACAGATGCAGAAAATAAGACAAATAACTTCTGGGATGGATGATGCAGTGAACATATAATCCGYATAATCCCTGGAGTTTCAGTGGAAAGTATTTGCAGGTAGACTGTGTRCAATCACTACATCAGTGGAGCAAAGTTAACATAATGAAGTCTCTRTATATGTACATTTATGTACATACATTTATGTAAAGGAACAACACCCTCTTATTTTCAAGTGGAAGAGGAGCATAGCCTAGAAGGATGCATGAGGAACAATACCACTCAGTTTACAAGCAGCCTTCTATGCAGATCATGACTTACAGTTATTGCYATCCGAGCAGTACTGGAGAAATGGAAGTGAGAAAGAAAATGCAATGATTTAGAGTAGCTCAAAAGAATAGAATTATAGGTATGAAGTTTTTATGTTACCAGATAACAGGAATGTGAAATATTGTTTCCCGCAAGAGGCCATTTTAAGAACAAACATTACAGGGATAACAAATGCAAATGCTTGCAGAGACAAACTTGTTAAGATGTTTRTTTTAGCAAGGAAACAAATCAAACCACAAAGAACACAGGAATCTGAGTCTGCTCGTATTGCACTGGGTGGCCAGGCAGTATTCAGCATGCTCTAGATTTGGGGTAAAGTTTTCACTGCGGTGATTTAGGAGCCCCAGTCCCATGAACATTGCCTGTGGCCACTCCTGCACGAGGAATCRCTACCCTTCTTTCAAGTAGGGCAAGACCAGCGCTATTTCTGCTCTTCCATTGCATTTCAATGTCAAATTGAAATCAGCAACAGCTTTCACCGTGCTTCAGCAAGGTGCATGTTGGCTGAGGCAGGCCAGGAGCAGAGACAGGGAACCACGGGSGCAATTGCTTCTCGGGGGTTATCGCTGCATAACTGCCCCGGAAAAGGGATGGCTAAACCTGGTCAGCCAACTCACAGAAGAGCAGAATTGCCTTGGAGGAAAGAGACAGATTGTTCAGAGTGAAATGCTAGACGAGTGCTAATTTGGTGTGATTACTCACATGTGGTTGAAGAAGGCTGCAGAATTCACATCTGCATGTTTGTTTTGTGCCCATAGAGCTGAGCCCATTCCCAGAGCAGGACAACAGTGTCCTCGCTGCCCCTTGGGAACAGCCCCTGGGCTGTGCTCTCCCCCTCTGCTCCTGGGGCCGCAGATTGCGTCCGTGGGCACTGATACCTGCTGCCATCGGGGCAGCTTCTGAAGACCCCACCAACCCTCCAGCTGCTGGTACACGGGGCAGGGGACCCCTATAGGCATCTCCTCCTTGTCCCACTTTTCTGTCAGGGTCTTCACTGTCCCAGGAGGCCTCCAGTGGCCCTTCTTGTCCATGTGCAGGACCCAGAGGGACCACCATGGGAGGGTCTTCCTTTCTTTAAGGTTCCTCAATAGGAAGGAGAGGAACAACAGCAGCCTAAGGCAGATGGAGGCTAGGAGAGCTCAGCATCTCTGGGGACTGAGCAAGCACTAGGCAAGAATTAAATTTTTTAAGTTAGGAGGACGGAMTCTATATACTCCTATTCCTTTTAAACAGGTCAGGAATGGTATAATTTGTATTAAGAGTCTGACTTTTTCTTCTGTTTCAAAGGAGATTRTACTTGGCAAGTGGCTTCAAGTAGAAACTGGTACAGTGTGTAGGGTACTTTTTTCATCTGAAATAAGTTTCTGTGGTGGAATAGTGCCACCATTCACACCAAGCGAGGATTTGGGATTGCATTGGATAATGTTAGGGAACACGGGTGAATTTGTTAGCTTCGTGTCGGGTTGCAGTATCTGATGATACTACACAACAGTTTCCTCTTTGTTTGATCTGAGTCTTGGACTTTGAATCCCTTTTTTTCACTATCCAGCTTCTGCTGGGTAAACCAATGCTCATTTAACAGAGGGTGATATTGCATTTACTTTCATATATCCAAACTCTGCTTGGTAGACATATGTAGAAAATAGGTGTCGRAAGAGTGTTACCTTAGACAGTACCACTGGGATGTAACCACGCCAGCTTTTGCTTTGCACCTGCAGGCTGCACGAGTGTGTATGCAGCTGTGCAAAGGCTGGGGAGGGCCGTGCTATCCAGCCTGTTTGTAAGGAAAACGCACGTAACAACACTTGGAGTACTTAAGAGCGATTTATGTAGCCATCTAGATAAAGTTACAGGAGCGAACTGCTGTGCTAAGTGCATAATACTGTGTTAGTCCTGCTTATCTCATTTCACTTACTTGACAGACAGTTCTTGCACAAGACTAGTTCAAGCTCATGTGAAATAAGCAGTAAGAATAATTCCCAATCGTTTTTCTTTAACACTCTTGCCACCTGGAGCCAGAAATGGGCGTCCAGCCTGCAGAACAAGGAAGTGCCCTTCATAACCTCCTGGCAAGCTCACGCTCACATTACATTGCTCCACGTGTGACACTTCTTAGAACAGATGTAGCGGAGGGTTTTCTGAGGAGTACCTGCTCTTTGCTTAAAATGAGAGAGTTGTTTCCCTCTCCAGACATCGTCTTTTCTCACCTCTCAATGAGACAACTCATGCACATGTAAGGAGATTCTTAATACCCTTTCCCACCTTCTTTAAAAATGCTTGATCCTTTATGGAGTCTACTTCTCTGCTAATATTGATAGCACATTTCAAACACTGCAACCAAATACTGTAACTTCTTGTGGGGTGTTAATTATAACAGTTCTCCTTATGTATCTTCAGTGSTGGGTGAGCAGCAGAGGGGCTGTCATAGCATGAAATGCCCTCAAAAATCAACACTACCTGCAGTTCAGGAAATGTTGCCRAACTTGAGAGAAGGAAAAAAATATCGTGCAAGTATATGAATGTTACCCTCCCAACCCTGGTGTAGGCTTTCCAGCCCAGAAATGCTTTCAGGGCACTGGACGTGCCGGCTTTCACAAGAAAGCATACGTGTTTACTTTGAAGCTGACCTTGGCCCAAAGAATACATGAATTCAGAACTAGTGAAATGGGATAGTAATATGAATTATTCTCAAAATGGAAAATGACAGTTAAGACAATAAGATAGGATTATTGAGGAATCCTATATCCCTATATCCATTTTGCCTGTTGGTTGTAAAAGTTTMATGAATTTCCATTTGCATTTTGATGCTTTCAGCGTTATGATATTGGAAACGTCTTGCTTATAAAGAATACCGGGGAAAGCAACATTGCATTGCTCACATTGACTATGCAGAGTTAAGTCACATGAAGGAATAACAATCTGCTGGTGAGTATGTTTCATTTTAATAATCATTTTTAGATGTAATAGCTCAAGTTAGCAACATCTACAGAGAACTGAAAATGGAGGATTAAAATGTCCCGCTTACATCCATACCAATCCTATCTACAGCAGTTCAYGGCTCAGTCAGGTGGTGCTTTGTCCTCCTCTTGCTACTAATCGCTTTCAGAGCCGTTCTCACTCCTCATAAATAAAGTCATGATTTGAACAAGCAATGTAAATACTACCTGATCAAAGCAAACAAACAAACAACAGAATTTGTGTTCACAGGAGGTAAAACACTGATGGAGTGTGGACTCACACTACCGGTCCAAATGGGTTAAAAACCTCGGACAGACTCACTTTGTACCTGCAGGATTTGTGCCAGGTCTTGGATTATCTTCCTGCACTCATCTTAACTTTGTGCTGGTTCAGCTACTTCAAGTCCTCCCGGAGCCTGAATAAAACTAGCAGAAAAGTATAAAACTGGCACAGACTCCAGAGCCCATGCCCTGGTGAATCTGGCAGAGATGTGACTGTGTGACTGAGTTTGAGCTTCTCGGCTCATCTGAGAGGGCTCAGCTCTCTAAGAGAGGGCAAAACTTTGAAGTTGGGATGAAGCAGAAAAYTTCTGTCACGCGCCAAACCAAATCCTTGGGATGGAGCCACAATCAAACGTACAAAAGGCTTCGGTCAGGCTCTGAACTTCGTGCAGCAACCTGCACGTTGGGGTGGGAGGACCAGAGAGCTGACACTTTGAGCTGACATTYGCAAACCGAAGGATGAAATAGAGAGTCCTTTGATTAGCCCTAATCACCATTTACACCGACTCTCCTGATCGAACGTGCTTTGAAACATTAGTATCATAAAACTGCTTCTTTCAGCAGACAAGGGGCAAACTCTCAAAGCCAGAWTTTTTCAGTGATTTTATTTATTACTTTCTTGAAGTTCCCTTCAAACAGACTATTTGCAGAGATCAGTCTRTGTTGGAAATACACTTGTATATGTTCTGTAAGAATGGCAAGAACTCTAATAGCAACCTACTAACAAGGTTTTTTGCAAGGAAAGGGAAAAATTTAGGAAATATTTTCTTTCAGGTCTCAGGAGTGCTTTCTGCGGCCCTTAATAGTCAGATAAAAGGCTTCATGTGATGTTTACACAGCCTCCTGCAGAGTAATTGCCATAGCAGCTCATATAAAAGCAACAGCAGAAAGGTGTAAAAGTCATTTGCTARGAAGAAATGGGAAGCAATCAGCAACACTTTAAACAAATTATTACCATGAAATCACTCTCTCAGTTTGAGATAAGTACTCAGGGTCTGTTAAAGCTRTAACAGCCCTGTGGCTTCCCCTCCCGAGACAGTTTTTTCTGCTAAGTTTTTATTTATAAAATGAGGAGAGGCAGTGGAGTTAAGTATTAAGCTGGTGCTGGATGTCCTTGTCCTCAGGCTATGGCTGGTTTCTGGAGCTGCTTGTTCTCTCACCTATGTGTGTATGCATGTGCAAGGACGTTTCAAACACATAGCTGTGAGCCATGTCCTTCTGCAATGAAGCAAAAGCCTGCCCGGGTTAAAATCCCAAGAATTAGCAGTTTATAGAAGCATCATTTGCAAATGTCTTTACAGCAGGTGGCCGAGCTTCTAGGTGCCATGAGACAGAAGCACTTGGCACATGTGAGCTGGGAAAGGAATGTCCTTGTGGGGGAGACCAGAGGGACGGGAGGGTTTTGGGGGCTACTTGTGCAGCCAGGCCAGCTCCATGGCCACTGTGGCTCCCAGGGGGGACATGCTGACCTGGCACCCTGCCTTGGGAGGGTGAACGCAGCACCTCTGGGCAGCACTGCCCCGTCCCGGGCGCCCAGCCAGGCCTTCACGCAACGTTTGGCTTGTTCCAGCTCTGGGCTGCCACATCTGAAGGGTACTTGAACCGTGGATTCCGTGTGTCTCATTACAGGAAACTCAGAGGCATTTGCTTCAGAAATACCTTGATTTTGTCATATGTTTGGGTGTGCAGGTTTTTCTGTTAATTTTTTTCAGCCTCCATTCTGTTAGGTAAAGGACAGGAGTTGAATAGATATGGAAAATTAATCATTTCTCAATCATTTTTCCCTTCTGCCCCAAATTCAAGCTGTTTGTCCTTTATGCCTTTACCCCGATATAACCAGAAGGAGTGCRCATGCAGGTGAAGCCCAAGTAGATGAGCGCTTGAAGGGAAGAAAAAAAGCCTAATTTTGCAACACTTCTTTCTGAGAGCAACTTAGAGACACAGGGCTCCAGGAAAATGATTCAAAGAGAGAGAGAGGAACAGCAGAGGTATGTGGCAATATGCTGTGTGCACACATGCAGAGCCAGGTCAGCGGGCAGGGCACTGGGATGGTGCTGGGAGCAGAGTGGGTGGGATGAGGTGGGATGGCTGGCAGGCACAAGGAGCAGGCAGCGGTGGGGCAGGGATGGGAGGCTACAGGGTGACCTGTAGACGGGAAATGGCCCTTGGCACTGGCAAACTGCCCCAGCAGCACATGGGAGCAGGCAGGAAGCAGCAAAGCTGCTCCCAGGAGCCTGCCAGCCCCAGGCGGGCGGTGGGAGGATGTTGAAGCCCATCCCTGGCCTTTTCCCAGAGCTGACATAGCCAGAGTGAGCAGGCAGTGCCGAGCAGAAGCAGATCCAGGAGAAGTGTCATCTCTGCCATGAAGGCGAGGAGACGCTCTCAGCATTCCCAGAGGAATTCGTGATGGCCAGCGGCACCCCCAAAGTCAGGCAGAGGCTGCTCATGGAAAGGACACGAGCAGGGATTTCCCAGCACACACTTACAGCAGAAAACAAAAACACAACAAACAAACAGAAAAAGGACGAGAAATCCGCAGCTGCATATTTCACATATTTTGGGTATCACTTTCTGGTTTAGGTGAACACACGTGTTCAGAGTGTGTCCAGTCCTGCCAAGGTGCCCAATCTGCCCTGCAGCTGCAGAGGTGTCCAATCCTCTGCCTCCTGCAGAGGGAAGACACGTGAAGGTGTCATGGAGTCAGGGCTCGTTTTTGTGATCCAGCCCCCTCAGCGGGAGACAGTCATCCAGACTCCAGCAGTGCTGCGATAAAAAGCTGTGCTGAGCATTGGTCATTATATTGTGCATTTCTGTCCAGCCCAGCACCAGGTTCTTTGCAACCAACCGCTGTCCTCTTTCTTGGAAGAAATTCACTCAAAAGGAGGGAGAAAGGGAGATGTTACTATTCTTTGCAGCTGCTTCCCCACTAGCCCTGTTCTCAGTCATAAAGGAAGATGCTGCCATCAATTTTATTACAGTAACCCTYGTTCCTTTTGTTATCTGCAATATGTTAAAATTTATTGAATGCCTTACATTTACCTCTAAGGATGTAACACTGGTCAGTCTCCTTTTCAACGCTGGGWCTTCACTAATGTTGGACTCATTTTACCTTTGGTCATTGGTCACCAGTTGCATTCTGGGTTTTACATCACGCTCCTATTCTCCTTCTACAGGGTTTGACTGTTAATATTAACTTGAGATGTGTTTGGGCCACAGAAAAGGGATCCATCTCTGATTTCAAATTTTTCAAAAACTCAGGCACAGTGCAAGATAGAGTTTGTTCAAGCTCTTGTCTGTATGGAAAATATTCAACTCTGTCTCAAGGTTTGTTTGCATGTTTTTTGATTTCAATACTATATGAGCCAACTGCAATTTAATTAGTGAGGCATTGTAGAAATTCTTCTTATGGGTGTAATTTGCTTTGATCTCTTGCCTGAGGAAGGAGTTTAGCAATGGAACCGCTGTTTCTCCCTAATAGGAGCACACATCATTGCATTTGCTTTGTCCTGGCTCTGGGCTAGGTTATTTCTCTGCTGATGTGGAAATATCACCTCTYCTCCACAAACACATCCTGATGGGAACATCAGGAACTGGCCAGACAGGCCTTGCTTCCRTGCTGGTCCATGCTGGTTTAGCCTCTCTGCTGAAGAAATACTTGCTAGCAAGTGCTAGGCCTGCTGAATAGCAAAACGATTAGCTGCTTTTGGAATATAGGTTCATGACCCCATGGGCTGCTTCAGATCTGTATTTTACAGTTTTTTACATGTTTGTGTAGAAAATAATCAATGAAGCCATTTCCAACAGCCGGCAAAATCTCAAGAGTAGCACATGCACAGGCATGTACTTGTTGTTGTGAGGACACTGTCACACTGGGTCTTCTGTGAACACCTGTCTCACTGATCTCTTTGGCATGAGGCAGCCCTAATCCTCTTCAGGACGCTTTTTGACTATTTATTCTTCCAGGAAGAAGCCTGCCTGGACCTGCTGCCAGGCCGCGTGCAGGAGGCGAGTCTGGCCCCCTTCCTCCAGGAGGAACAGCTGCCTTGGAGTCGGGCTGAGAGGAGAGGTCGGCAGGGCACCTTGGGGTCAGGGATGAGGAACCTGGCTTTGAGTAAAGCCTTGGTTACCACAGGAACAGCASAGCTTCCCTCCCACGTCCTGTTCTCCTGCTTTTATCTCTCCCAGCTCCTCCCTGTGGTCTTGCCATCTGATGTGCTGGGGCCAACTAGCTCAAATTCATCTTTCCGCAGCGATCCGAGGCGCTGCAGACACTCGCACCGTGCGTGCTTTCTGCAAGCCTGGCCGCTAAAACGCTCTCCCTGCTGGAGGCAAATCGGAGCTGTCTATAGGCGGGGCGACAGCATGACCTGCACTCTGAAAGCAAGGGGTGAACAAGCTGCTGAGAGAGCAGAGCAGGACAGACCYCTTTAGCAAGATGAGGACACAGCAGAGCATATCCACACGAACAGGGAAAGGAGGGAAAGGGAAATGTTGTTGTAGACAGAAAGGGTAAAGCGAGTTCCTTCTTTCCTGATCCTGGTTTCTGAGGGGAGGATGTACATGGAAAAACGAGTGTTGCACCAGTTTACTCTGTAAATTATGAGAGCTGCAGAATGAACTGCATGTGTTCAGTTGGTTCAATTAGTGTTTCTTACTGTGTTTTTTATTCCATCTGTTGTTTTTTTCCTTCACTTATATTTTGCATTGACAGCTTCAATAGTTTTCTCTAAATAAAAGCTAATGCACAGCAAAGTGTGACAGGCAGCAGGCACTCAATGCCATGACCTTTTTTCTGCTCTCACCCCTTCTGATGCCCACTCCCTGTGAAGTCTGGCATCCCCTCTTGCTTTTAGGAATAGGAAGCTAGCAGACGGAGCGAGGCGGTGGATCCGAGGAGAGCGCCTTGCACAATGACGTCTCGCAGAGCATCGTGCGTGCGCCTCATTCTCCTGTGCAATGGGGGCGGTGCTTCCTTTCTAAACAGTGTGCCTGTTGAAAGGAGTATCGTGTATGAATATCAAGAAGACAGCAGGGCAACATATCTGAGGGAAAAAACAAATCTGGACTCTTTTTTCTTGCAAGTGAAATGGTGAAGCCTTCACTTAAAAGCGCAAGGATGGATGGATAGCTAAAAGAATCCACTGTGAAAAAGAGGGGGGAGAGCATTGTTTGGTGTTTATAAGCAAAGCTTTTGTAGCACCCTGCTSTAGTGCTTTGCTGTGTCCTTCTCAGCTTTGCTGCAGAACTCAAACTTCATTCAGATCTGTCAGATGTCTGGTCAGAAACTTCATACTGATCATTGCACAAGGAGTTGCACATGCCACTCAGCTCATGTCTCTGAGACAGATAACATTTCGATGGCTGCAGTTCTTGTTCTGAACAAAACCAAATTTTACAATGTTCATAAAGGCTTCAGAATGGTTATTTTGGACTRACGTCCTGATGGGTAGGCTCTGCATGAACACAGAGAAAGCACTTGCCATCTCCAAGCTGCATCACTGTGTTAGGAAGCCTCCAGGTTATTGTAGAACGGAAATAAGCAGCATCCTAAGACCACCTGCACTGTGCTGCTGACTTACTTCGGCCCCACAGTCGGGAATGAACTGCTCATCCTTCATAACCTCGCTCTTAGGCCTCCCAGAGCATGCCCGAAAAGGGGCAATGAGGACTCATGCAAAGACAGTGTGGGGTGAAACCAAGATGTGCTGAAGGCTGCTGTTCTCGTCTTCCAGCGTCTGTGATACGAACCCGCTGGGAGCTTGGCGAGGGTGAATGCTGTGATGAAGGGAAATACGAGACTAAAAGGAGGTGCAGAAGTGCAGTGATAGCCCTTAAAATTCCTTGGGCTTTAGGAAGGACATAAAAAATGTCTACTTCTCCAACAGCTGAGGTAAAATACTAGAGGAGGTAGGAACTAAGGGGAAGGGAATTTTTCTTTGGCTTTGTCCCTTTGYTGCCCGTTTCTACATGGTGGCGCAGGATTCCAAAGCAGATGAGTGGGGAACTTTGAGCCACAGATCTTCTCTGTCACCAAAACACTCCAGACCCAAATTCCTGCTGATCTAAATGATCTCAGCTCAACTGTTCATGAAGCAGCTTGAACCACCTGGCTGCCTGAAGAGATGCATTTCCTGAACACCCAAATCAGCGATTTACATTGTGGTCAAACCTTGGCATTATCAAGGTGCCTTGTGAGCTACATAAGTGAGGTAACAGACAAAGTCCACACCTGGATCTTTCCCAGAGTATGGGTCTTCTGCTGTTATAAAGACTTGAGGATTTATTTAGGCAATCTCAGACCTGATTAAAAAAAAGACAGATTTAAAAAGGCTACTCAGCCACCTCAGAGAAGGGCAAAAGGGGTCAAAATGTTGAGGGTGTCATCAAGGGGCTCTTACCTCTGCCTGGCTGGTGTCTCGGGGGGTGTCTCTGGTGTCTGGCTGGCACTCAGCTCCTGCCAGGATTACTGTCCATCTCAGCTGCATGCCTCACCAGTGATTTGCAGGCACGTTGCACCAGACCCGCTTTGCATATGGAGGGTTAAATCAGATGGAGGGACTTGCCTAAGTCACGGGAAATCTATTGAGCAGGCCCTTAAATTCAGGTCAGATATAAGTAGATCAGAATAATATTGATATGTGCAAATAAAAATATTTGCTTGTTTAGCAAAGGTTTCTAGGTATAGCAAAAGGTCTAGCAAAAAGTCTATTTATTCTAAATAAGAGGGAAAAAGTAAAATCTGACATAACCCAGATCTACCAAAGGTGTCTTTCTTTTAATTATATTCTTCTACCCCTTGTTAAAGCCAAAATTTTTATATAAACAACACCTTGCCAAGATATGAATTTAGAGCATAGTAAGATTGATTCAGGGAGGAAATCTACTGCAGTACTAAATCTCTCTCATAGCAAAGAGAACACTCTGATACCAGGATAGATCTCAGGCATCAATAAAATTTCTTTTTTGGCTTTTGCCTTCTGGTGACAAGCTTCCCCTCTCGTGACCATATTTCATCCAGGTTCCCCTTTCCACTCTTCAGGTTGTGTGATAAGTCAAAGCAAAGGCATCTAATCATTTCTAGGACGTGACAACATTTGGTTCAGATTCGCTTATCAGCATCACCTTTCCTTCTGCCTCTGCCTCGTCCTTAAAGAAGACCAGGCAATTGCCTTAGAGATCAGTCACACGTCGACCGCTTCTTCAAGCACTCCACGTGGGAAACCGTGCAGAGGCATGATTGCTGAGCTGCAGACCTGGAAAATAACTGTCATCGAGACCTTTACATCTGTCAAAGGAATTTCAGACCGGTGATACTGCTTTGCCCCTAGCTTTCTTTTCTTTTCTTTTCTTTTCTTTTCTTTTCTTTTCTTTTCTTTTCTTTTCTTTTCTTTTCTTTTCTTTTCTTTTCTTTTCTTTTCTTTTCT
>PTEX01000033.1:1933803-1993930 GCA_003342815.1 Eudromia elegans
TTTTTTTTTTTTTTGATTTTAGCAAGCTGTTGAATTCTTTATAACCAAAAACTTCTCCAGCAGAGCAGTGCATTAGGAGAGTCTCTATTTCACATAAATACTTTAGCCCTTTGGTTATTCACCTTTAAAATGAAAAAAGTCAATTACTGTATTGCACCCCTAATTCAGCTGAAGCTGCTCTTTGTTTTCTTTGCTCCCATGGGTTTGCAGAGGAATCACTCACCTCTCCAGGGCAGATGTGCCTCTAGAGAGGAGAGCTGGAGTGGGCTGTGAGCTGGCAGGTGCGTTGCYTGCAGGTGGCTGGGACCTTTCCTGGGCTGGTCCTTACCCTGCTCTATTGGGGCAGGAGGGATGCAGGAGGACAGACTGCAGACTGCATGACTGCCACCTTTGCCTGTGCATGGCTCTGCAGAGATCACAGAATCACAGCACGGCTGAGGTTGGAAGGGACCTCTAGAGATCATCTAGTCCAACCCCCCTGCTCCAGCAGGGACCCCTAGAGCACGGGGCACAGGGTGGCATCCAGGCAGGTTTGGAAGATCTCCAGAGAAGGAGACTCCACAGCCTCTCTGGGCAGATGTTGGGGAGTTTGCTGGAACTGACGCCTGGCATGCACTGATGTGTTTGGCAATATCGACAGGCTCAGGTTTATCCCCCTGAGAGTACCGTACTAAAAGCTTTGTTAAATCAGAATCTGGTTAGTGGCAGCATGATGTGGCCCACTGTAGAGGCACTAGATGCTGCTGCATATGCCCACATTACAAATATAAAAGCTGTTTCTGTATCCCTTCTAGCTATATCTGTTAAAATGCTTAGTGCTTCCTATTTGAATGACTTAGCTCACTATGGATTTAGAATTTCACGACATTTAGTGCATTATAGAGCACAACTTTAGTTGTTTGGGAATTTGTTTACATGTTTTTTTCCTTCTTAAAAGTAAAGTGTGTTTGTCTATGAATGTGTTATGTGAGTCCTACATAAACCTTAACTGAAAAGTCCTTTTTTTGAGAGCTATGAGTATACATTCTGAAGCTCTGAGGAAAAATATATATATATATTCAAAAGCATCAGTGTTAGCATATTGCCACTGCTGTACATAGAAGGTACAATGAATTTTGTTCTCTTTCATAATTTGCACTGAAATTCCTTTTTTTTTTTTTTTCTCTCCAGCAAGTGATCTTTTTGCATTTGCTCAAATGCAAAATTAAGTTACTTGTTTTGGAAACAAATGTTCCCTTTCCTCTGAAAAGGACATGGACATCTTGTCCCTTGTCATTGTCCCTTGTCATTGTCCCCTTGCCCTTTTTCCTCTGTAGAATGCAAGGTAGAAGATTTTGACTTTTTATGCTACTCATTATATTGACCTTCGTACCATGTAGTGATTAACACTTTGAATGCACATAGTTCCTTTCTCTTGAAGATCATATACAATTTGAAATTATTCTCCAGAAAACACTGAAGATATCTAACATGGTTCTTCATCTAATTTACAATTAATTTCCCTAGCATGTTAAGTGCTGTTTTGGTATCCTTGCTGCCATTTAGAGCAGAACACCTGAGAATCAGAGTCCTCTGGGAAGGAGTATTTTCACCAGGCTTCCTGTACCTTGTCCTAGGAAAGAGGTTGGTTCTGAACATGGTTATAGTTCTTCAGCAGACTATGCACACAGGAATGATACCAAATATTCCTCTTCCTTCTCCTTTCCTTTTCTCATTCTCCCTCGCCTGCACCCCCCTTTCCCTTTGCCGCTTTTCCCTTCCCACTTCTGTCTTTTCCCTTCTGTTTTTCCCCTCTACTGTCTTTGCCTTTCTCTTCCTTTCCCTTCCTTTCTCTTTCCTTCCTTTTAATAAAATACCAGGACATGTCATATTTGTCAGTGCAAGACATCCAACAACATATTGTACCGGTCTTGCTATACATTTGTCCCGAGAGGGTCTTATTCCTTTCTCTTTATCTATATATCCACAATTATTCATACAAGATATTCTGTCCTGGTCTGTGTTGGGACATATGGCATTTCTCGGGCACTTGTCCTGTGCTCACTGTGTTACAGTCCATCTGCTGTTCAGAAATGCAGAGGTTGTGCCAGCCGTGGAGCAAAGCCTGCATGTTGTCAGTTCATCACTACAAAATCATAATAGGAGAGATGATCCTTTTAATGGAAGCGAAGGTCGGTGGCTTGTAGTCAGCTCAGTCTGTCCATCAGCTGCCCTGGCCAAGGGGTTATCAGCTTGTACACTTCTGCTCAAGATGAGCAGATAGCAGCTTTTTTCCAAGCGACCTTAAATTGGCTTTAATCAAAAAACATGGAGCACTGATAAGTTATCAACCATTTCTAATCAGACGCTAGTTTGGTCCTCCAATATCCAGGCTAGACCCACTCGGACATTGGTCATATGCCTGGTGCTGTAAGCAGCTGCTGACCAGGCCAAAGTTTTGTTTATAAATAGGTCACTGAGCAGTTAAAAAGCTGTCAAAAAAAAAAAAAAAAAGTTTTCACATCAAAAGAAACAAAATGCATTCCCAAAGGGGATGTGCTTTGTTTGTGTATAGGACAGTACAGCATCCTTTCTAATTATCACCTAGTMAAAGGGGACGTTTTGTGTTTTGTGTATATGACGGCATGTTACTCATTCCTGGCTGCATTTTCACTCCTGTAATTTCAGCGCTCATCTGTAACGCTGGAGTGCATGCCAAGGAAAAACGCCTGTGTAGAAATATTTGTAAGGATAATAAAAGAAACTCCCTTCCTCCTTGAAATCTATAGCAACACCCCTCTCACAGAGTGTATTTGCAGGTGTCTAGATTTTCCTGCTTTCACTTTCCTCACCATCCAAATTCCATCCCCTTTCAGCACATAGGTATCAACCTTTTATTTTCAGCACAGATGCTTCCTTTCTCCTCTACACAGTACCATGAACACAAGCAGAAGATGTCTCTGGCAGGGACCTTGCCATGAGTGTCCAAGAGTGACATGCCATAGAGCGCTCYCCTTCACTTCTTTCCAGCTCAGTCAAATCACCGTCAAAATGGTGGCTATATTTCACGATCAGTAGAACAACCGATTTGAGGGGTAAAAAAGGATCTCTCTCACAGAAGCATGTAGGGAAAGTTATTTGAAAATTCCCTGCTTCTTGCTTCACTGCAGAGAGTCGAGGGGGCTCCGCTGTGCCCTGTGGAAGGGTGCAACCAAGAGCCCCTTGACTAGTTCTCAATAGAGATCTTGCCAGGTACCTTTGGGAGAGAAGAGTTGCCTTGTAGACACTGTCGTGTTTAAAAGCACAGTCAGTGAAATATGAGATCATCTATTTCTGGTTTTCATTAACATAGGCTTCACATATTTGCTTCCATGACAAAATCCCAGTTCTATCATTGCTCAGGAACCATCTCAGCCTGGAAATTGGTGCCCAGATCGTGCTGCAGTGTCTGGCAGTTGTATATCCATGATTTTCCTCAGCCTAGGAGCCACAGTGCTAAAGGAGCAYGGAGAACGGATGTCCAGCAAGCGTAGTGGGAAACCTACTGGTCTGCAGTGCCTTCCTGAACTCAGGAACGCGGAGATCCTTCTGGACGCCTCACCAGAACACATGCAGCCATGGTGTCTGGGCAGTTTGGGCAGTGAGGGGATTTCCATGACTTTTATCTTCAAATGGAGAATTTGAGGCATGTGGAMATGAAAGTTCAGATTCACAACTGTGAACTGAAATGAACTGACACCTTAATACTTTCCAGGATCTCTCCCGTAGTCACACKGAACCTCTGGTGCTTCCAGGGAGCGGACCAAGATTTGGGTATCACACAATATACTTCTACACCTTAACTTCTAAGTCACCTTTGCATCTCTGGCTTGCCTTTCTGTCTCTTTAGGAGATAATGTTAGAGCACCAGGTCCATCCCACCCCAGGCCAGTCTGGAGTGGTTCATTCCTGAGCAGTTGCTTGTCTTTTCCCCAGGCTCTTTCGCAACGTGTCAATGATGGCGATAAAAGCCTGCTGAACTGAAGGCAATGTAAACAGACAAGGACTGTCTTCACGTTTTCCTTCTAAAGCACCTCCTGGAAAGACTGGGAAAGTGATCTGAGTAGTACATTAAGTTACACTAAGGAGAGAGCACCCRTAGCTGTTTTCAAACTAACTTTCTGGTAGCTTTGGTGGAGACTAGTAACAAAGTCGTTAATGTCTTCCATGACAACAAATCATCTGATTGTCCCTTGTCCATGAAATGGGACATTATTAAATATAAAGTACAGCAGATATCAGGAAGCTCTGGTTTCCTGGGGCTGAGCTCCATCCCCGCTGGAAGAAGGAGCCAGATTTGAGCTCCCGGATCAGCCGGGGCTTTGATGGCTGGAGAGGCTCGTGTGCCCCCTCCAGCCTTGGGCCATTCCTATCAAACAGTCTCCTTTTAAATCTGTAGTCTAACTTTCAATTTATTCTTGAGAAACAGCAGGCCCTGCAGTCACTGGGAAGGGGAAAAATATGAAAGAGGAAAGAAAAAAAAAAAGAGGGAAAGAAAAGAAAGCTTCCAATTCAAAGAGCATAGTTGTGAAAAAGCCATGTTCTGAGCYGGGGCGAGGGAAAGCAGCTCAAGGCATATATTCTGCCCCGGCCTGTACTTAATTATGTGTTTGGAATTGAAAACAAACATTTTAAAATGGCTACTGAGGCGCACTGCTCGAATGCATCCAAGATGGTGGCAGATGTTACGGCTTCTGTGATAAATGATTTCAAAGGCACCGAGGACCGYGGCACTTCTAAAGCGACAGCCCTTTGCAGTCTATAGCTGCTTTAGAGCTCTTTGGCGGTTTCGTTATTTGACTGCTTTCAGGAGCGCTTTCCACCCCGTATTTCACAACATTGCCACATCATTCAGATGGGACGAAACCGAGYGCTTTCAGTGACATTCGTGCATGAGGACGGCCACTGTGATCTTAAAGAATGTGGCACCCACAAGCAGACACATGGCTTTGATATTTCCATTTTATTCAGAGCCCTCTAATTTAGAAAGCCATGTGTCACCAGAYGAAACCGAACGCTGGCTTGCAGTGAGCGCGGCCTCCTGCCTCTGCCCGCTCCTCCGCTCCTCACGGTGCTTAAGGATCCAAGAGGAACCATCGCTTGGGGAAGAGCACTGGGAAGGTCCTCCCGGCCATCTTGAAGACATGACGTTCAGAGGCGGCCCCTTAGCCAGGAGAGCGAACATGAACAGAGAACTGCCCCAGCGCAAGCCTGAAGAAACTGAGCTCTCCAAAACAACCAGAAGCTAATAAATTATAACCGAGTGTAAATCGTCAGCTCTGGCTTAAAATAATTGCATCCTTGGTAGTGGTAGAGTGGGAAGAGTCAATACATTCAAATACAACAAAAGAGTTTTGGAAAATAAATATATCCTGAGCACYGACTTGGGACTAACTGCCATATACAGTAGATGTGGAAAATTACCAGTCTCCCAGTACCAGCGACAAAGGAGGACAAATAGTTGTGGATGGGAATATAACATACTGGGCAAAAAAATTGTCATTTAGGTCATATATCCCCCTAGAAGGAAGACAAGTTTCCTTTCTGACAACTCTATTATTTCACAATTTTTTTTTACAATATTTTACTCTATTATTTTACAGCCCCTTCTGTCCYGTCCTGCCACTCGCCATGGCTTTGGAGAAGGATGGGCTTCCCCATTTCCCTACCCCGAGCAGCCTCTGTCTTTCTGGCTGCAGYACATTCCTACAAAGGCAAGCTTGGCAAGTCCGTCCTGGCAAGGGAAGGAGGTGACTCTGTGGAGCTATGTCACCTCCTCATTGCACCTAGGTGCCTTATGGCATTCCAGYGGGAAGCTGGAGTGGTGCTGGGCCGCCCAAGCCACGCGGGGTTTGGGGTAGCCCCTGCCAGCTCTGGCAGTGCTGTGGCTGCTGCACCTCTTGGAGGACCACTGAGGGCCCTGTTGCTTGTAGTTGGCTTCCACTTTGATGCAGAGGGCAACTGTGGACCTGAGATCCGCGTGGGTTTATTTGTTAGGACTAATGCCAATGAGATTTATAACCCTAAGCACATACCTGACTTCTTCCATTCATGGATTCAGTTCAGATTCCTTGTCAGTTTTCACTCTATCCCACTATTAAGCAGAGGTGATCCCACACTTTGGATGGTTTGGATGGATTCCTGACCCATCTAATTCTGCTAGTCTGCTGTACCACGAGTCTCAGTACTTGGCCCAGATGCTGGGAATCCCACTGCAATACAGTGTGCATAAAGTAAATGAGCATTTCAGTGCTAAAGTCCTTCTTGTGGACCTGGCCCCAAAAACATCTGAGGCAGCTATCCTCCTCCAGGATAATGCTTCCTAATGGTGTTCACTTCAATCAATAATGGCTTTTAATATATATATTAAGGAGTCTCTAGAGGTGTAGTTAATGCCTGAACTGTGATGAGGTTAAGCGCCTGACTGTTATGGTGCACTCAGGTGAATGAGATCCTCCAGATTACTTTTCAAAGGAATGTGTTTTTTTGTGCACCCATTAGAAGGTGATTTCTTTTTTCTTTGTTCTATTTTGGTTCTAAAGGTATGTTCTGAACAAATCAGTTCAGAGAAATAGACTGAAGAGAATCAAAATTATGCTACACTTTGCTACAGAATGTGGAGAAAGAATGGTAAATATATTTAATAAAAATGAGATTATGGTTCAAGCAGTAGGTACTATCCTCATGATGAAACCTGATAACAATAATAAGCCTGAAACTGTATACCAGAGTATTATACTGTAGGAAGCCACAGATCCTTGTAAATGAACTAGTTTTGAGGGGAGCGATTKGCAACAATCTGCAAAATGTATGATGCTTTCTTCTTCAGATGATGAGTCTACATTCCTCCGTGCTACCAAAGGACATTTCTCTTTGCAATTTGCTATACAACACGTACCTGAAGCCCATGTGTATTGTGGTGGCTGTCATTTGGATCCACAATTTGCCTTTTGGAACTTATGTAGAATACAACTGGCAGTCAATGACAGAAAAATACCTATCCTATTCTTCGATCAAGATGATAAAACAAGATGGATTATACTGTATCATATTTTCCATTTAAAAATGTATGGGAAGGATCAAATTAGGGAAGGAYAGAAAGAAGACAAAATGAGTCATCGTACGCAATTAAGTAATTGCGAAGATACTAAGCATGTTTCTGGCGATGCTTTTATGCTGACAACACTTRGCTTCCCTTTGGCTGAGAAGAGTCTTGAAATATGCGCTGCCTCRTCTAGTTAGTTCTGCTTGACCCCCCACTTGACTCCGCTACACCTYGCCTGTGATGGAGACCATGGCCTCCTCTCAGGTTTCCCACTCGGCAGTGTTGAAGTGTTAGTCCCGTAATCCAGTTGGTAAGTGGGCTGTAAGATGGGTGCATGAGGAACAGGCAAATTCCTGCTGCGAGAGATAAGTCTCCAGCAGTCGCAGGCATTCTGATCGGACAGGGCAGCCCAGGGTCAAGATTCCAGATAAGCCCAAGGAGAGTCCCTCCTGCCTCCCAGGATGTCCTTTGAGGGAGAGCGCCGAGCCCTGTCATCTTTATTGCTCCTTATATCAACACAGGGAGGGGCAGATTTCTCCAAGTATCATCTCAGTCTTGGAGACTTTCAGCAGCAGTTCCTGTGACAGCAATATTACAGTCCTTGGCACAAGAAGACACTGTATCAGACTGTTCATTCACTGGATGCAGCGCATAAATGAAATCCACAGGATAACTGGCAGTGCTTCTTAGGAAACCTTAATATTTCTTAGAGAGAATGGCCCCAGAATAATCATAAAAACAAAATCAAACTTCTTAAYATCTTCAGTTTTGTATATTAACTATTTAGTAAGTGTCATTCACTGCTAAAAACACCAAAAGGGGAAAACACTTGCACATCATTCTCTACTCTGCCATTTGGCTAGCAAAARCTTCTGGGTGGATAAAACACACGTCGGTATACATATAATGTCTGTTGGTTGATGCTAAGATCATGAATGTTGGGTTTTTTTCTGATTTTTTTTTTCATCTAGAAAGTATTCCAAAGTGCCACTTCTTTGTCATTAGACTTTACAGTGTTCTGGCACCCCATGATTTATGCAGTCTGAGTGTGTGTATGTTTGTGTGTGCATATGTTTGTACACTTGTCACATGTGCATAGACATGCAGACATACACACGATGGTCTTCTGGTATTCCAGAATGTCTTGGTATCATTGTTTGGTTGTGCTGTACTTTACAAATCTGTATTTTTGTCTGTCAGTTTCATGACTTGGGCATAGGCATGGGAATGGCAGTCATCAGACAGTAACCTCATTGACATTTGTGTTGCTGTTTTCCTGCAGTGGCTTTTTGCTTCTTGTTTTTCCTTCCACAAAAAGGCTGGGAAGTAGAGTTATTTTGAGCAAGAACCAAGAAAAGATATAATCACATAGAAATTGTAGTGTGATTGGCCAGAATGTAATCCAAAGGCCTTTAACAGGGCATGCTGAGCACCCACCTAAGGCAAGTTAATGGGAAACACGAAATGTGGCAGTATGTCGCAAATCCTGTCCCAATTCCAGCTGCTGGAGAGAGCATGAGGACTGGGAAGTTGTTGCCTGCCTGCAGTGAGGACAGACAGCCTGCCCTGGTGTGAGGCTTCTCCTCTGAGCAAAATGCGAAAGGCATGAGAGAGCTGCTGCCACCTTTCATATAGCACCTGACGATCCTCTTACACAGATAATCCTCCTACTCCTACGGCTCAGAAAAGAAAAGGAGATTGTGCCCTTGCCTTTCAGCAGGAAGGGTTTCAAAGCTTTCTTTGTTGRGGCATCCCATCCCAGCAGGCTGTTGTGGGTGTCTGAGGGTATCTGGTACYCATGCTGACACCATGCCACTGCACAGTGAAGCAAACCATGCAGGGCAGGTGGAGGATTTGGGGTGAAAAAAAATCATAGAATCATAGAATACTTATGGGTACTTATGGGACAGCAGAGATCAGTACCCAGCTTTATTCCCTYCTGAGTGTACCTTTTTTAAGTCTAACTGATATTTCCAGATGAGCAGAAACAATTGAGCTTTGCAAGTTGGAACCTGGCTCTAAGATACAGCTGAAATTCTATGGGCCAGTGCTCTGCTCAAAGCCAGCAGAATCCTATATCTATAAWGAACTGAAACACTAAATCACTCTGCTGGTGTTGATAATTTTCCTTTATTGCTGTGAAAAACAAGTGTCTTCACATTTTCTCTCTAATATGAGAAAACCATGTTTGTGGCAGTTTACTTCCAGCATTAGATTACCCAAGACAGTCCTTCCATGGGAAAGCAACTAGCCTGGACATCAGGCAGGGCTCCCTACATCCTTATTCCCATTCGGCATGTACTAGCCAGGACTAGAGAGGAAAACAGCTTCCGCAAATGTCATGGTGTAAAATGGTGATGAGAGAGGAAATAACAGAGRCAGAGGAAATGGGAAAGGGCAATTTTGCTTGCATAGACTGGCAGATAGGGAAGCACAACTGGGAAAACAAATACACTGACAGGGAAAATAACAAATGAACAGAAAGAAAACACCCAAGAAAGACAGAGGCTGATGTAGGATTTGTGGGCAGGGTGTTTCCCTTTACAGTATTATTTCAACAAAAGGTTGATGAAGAAAACACCGAGTCTTTTTTTAAAGCTCTATATCAGTAAACTAAATAGAGACAGAGCCCGTTCTTTGACCCTGAAGCTGGACACAGAGTCTGGCCACATCTGTAACCATTAAACTCTCTCAGCCTCCAAAACAGAGTGGCCACAGGTAAACAACCTTTTGTGACAAGCTATGTGAGCACCATGACCAGGAGATTTTTGGGAGAATCGCTGGTTGGTTGGGTTAAACCATGACATGGATCATTTAGAAAATTAAAAATGTGAATACCTGAGTACATATTCCCAGATTCCAACTTATTTCATTACCACATATACTGCCATGGATGCCGATATATGTGGCACTCATTAAAAGCCAGCACCTAGAGGACATGACAGTGAGATGTAAGGATGAAAGATGAACTGTGAAAGGTATAATGCATAAATGAGGGGGACATTAGAAATGGAAAAACCTCCTTGTGTGAACTACTGTTCTGTCTCTAAGAGAGGATCAAGTTCAGATCTTACAGAGGAAATTGGACTAGTGTGACTAGTACAGAACAACTACTCCATGGTGTCAGCAGTGTGTTCAAGTGTCTGCCCTTTCTGCTTAAGAGCTAATCTACAAATTGTTGGTTCRGATCATCCTTTCTGTTAAGGAGACTCTCAGATTTAAAGAATGCATTTATGAGGCCAACAAACTTTAGCATGATGTTGCCCATGCACTCATGTTGCTTGGGTCATTTGGAGACCCTACAATTCTTTCTTGTCTGATGCAATGCTATTGATTGCTTTTATTTTTCTCCACCTGATTGTGACTATAATAAGACTAGTTAGTCAAGAAGGTAAACTACTGCACAGTGTAAGACAAAATCCTGGTTGCTACCTTTTATGGCCCTCTGATATAATATTGCATTTGTCCAGAGAGAGAAGGGATGATAGATCATATCCAGTGGTGTGGATTTTGTTGTCCCACTTGAAGTCAAGATGGAAAAATAAACCACAAATTGCAGCTGCTAGCATTGTGTTTAAAATTGTCTTTTGAAGATGATACATCTTCAAAATTACATAGGCTTCACACTGGAATGAGGATAGGAGTTTCAGCTATTGGAATGCTTATGTTATCAATTGATGGTGCCAGAATAGAGTTGCCCAAAGGAATTCTGTCTCTGCTGCAGATATGGATTGGAAGGTTTTATTTATTTATTTAAATTTCATTGATTAGGATCACTGATCTCTGTGGAATTTATTCCTGATTTTCACAAGTGAAAGCCAGAGTCAGGTCCATTGTATTATACATGCTTGAACTGGAAATAGACTGACCACAGGTTATTAGATAAGCAGACTGAAAAGGGCCACATTTCCTTCTCAGCCACCTATTCCTTTTGAATATTCTACCTACTCCAAATCGCCTCCTTTCATAAAGGGCTTAGTTCTTTCTGTGCTGCTATGAAACTACTCTTTACACTTATGGTTAGTTCAGTTAAGCCAAAATTGACCTAAATGACCTGAACAGCAAGGGAAATTGGAGGACAGCAAGGGAATAGAGACTTTTTGTGTGGGAACACATGGTAACACCACCAACTTTAACAACACCTTACTCCAGTGCAACAGAAACAGAGCCTCTGACTTCACTGACCTTTCTCTTTTCCCATATGGTTGGGTGCAACTTTTCTCCTTACGCAAAAATAATGACCCCTGAGGCCTGTTTTGTTATTTTGGGTACAGGCCATTCTTGCAGACAAGCTTCCGTATAATACATGGGAACAACTTCCAGCCCCTTATCAGCGCAGCAGCCAAGGAGAGTCTAGCCCACTATCCGCCCTCCGGAGAGGAACAATGAGAGGCTGTGGGCAGACGGCGAGCGCCCGTGCACCCTCCCATGAGAACTGCCATGGTGGGAAGGAGGGATGCGAGGAGGGCTAATCATCGCCCTGCTGGGAGGAGAATAGCCCCCGGGCAGGCCACGGCAAACAGGAAGGGTGTGGACAGGATCTGAGTGCGGCTGCTGCGCTGCTAACAGCATCTGTTCCCACAGGCTTTGATGTGTGGGCACATGGCGCTCGGTGCCACGAGATAAACGCGCTCTCCGAGTGGGGTTTGTTTGCCTTGCACATATCTCCCTAGCGAGCTGTGTGCCCAGGCACTCATGCGCTACGAACCCAGCTGCAGCAAGACCAAGCCTCGCTGCAGGGGTTGCAGAAGGGCCTTGCAACCTTTCCACAAGTCAGGGGAAGGATTACGTCAAGGGAGTGCTGCTTGCCTGACAGACATAATCACCCTGCTCACAGTTGCTCACGTAAAACTGTCTAGACCCCTTTACTCCCGCCTGCCTCTGCTGCTGAATCCCTCAGAGCAGGGCACTCCACTTAATATAACTAACTGTCGTGAAGAAAATCATTCTAGCTGGCTTCCTGGCATGGCTTAAGCACTTTGCATGCCCTTGTTGGAGCCCTCAGGTTTGGAAATGAGCCGGGGATTCCAAGTTCCCCATTAGCAGTGGCCAGAAACGCTGTTTCAGTGGGAATAGACTTGGAGTTGATCCTGGGCCCAATCCAGCTCCCATCCAAGCCAATGTTTTCTGTACAGAAACTTCAGGGCATGTTTAGTGAGTCGTTAGGTGAGGAGGCACAMTGAGTAAGCGTCATGGTCTTGGATGTTCTAAAAGACTTCGAGGTCTCTCATCTTCCTGGTAGTTCAAACACTTGCTATGTGGAGAGTAGTGGGATTTGTTGAGTTCCCGTTTGCAGAGGTAGGGAATATCATTGACCATGGGGTTGTTTCTATTTGCACGTGATATTTTTGAAAGGTAGGACTCCCGTGTGTTCTCCATCACTGAGAGTAAACCTGGGACATGGTAACTTATCTGTAGATGTTTTTGCCATAAGAAAAAGTGAAGGAAAAAAAAAGTGAGAAGGTCAATGCTTATTGTCAAATCATATCCTGCTCATCTTCACTATTAAGTGTAACCAAAGGATTTAGGTCTCATCTGCGCTTGGTAGGCGCCCACCTCAACCTGTGATCTCTCTGGAAGGCCCTTGGGATAGTGACTGGGTGCAGAAATCTTTCTGGAATTTCTTCTTCCTCAAGTCGGCCAGCATTTGTATACCTGATGTGTAGATGTTGCTTGTGGGCTGGAAAGCATGCACCTAGCTATGAAAATGCTTGAATGTGGTAGTAAACACTGGCAGCTGGGCTCCATCATGTTCCTAGCATTGGCATAAAAGGCAAGTATGCCACACTACTTCTGGAGGTAATTGCCAGACAGGAAAGGAAGACTCTTCAGATGTGACGAATGAGTCAGGTGGACATTGAGGGCCTTGACTGAGTAGCCTATTGCAAATCATTTGTATCGTGGTGATTTTGAGGAGATTTTTGTTAAGGAGAATAAACTGGCAAACTCTGTTCTAATTTGTAGCTGCCTAAACCCATTTGACCCAATTTACTCAGAGAATTATGTGGTGGATGCCTGTTTACAGACTACAATAGACCTAGTCCAAAAGCTGCTACCTTTAATCAATGTTATGAGAGACTGACAGAGTGAAAAAATGAATTTGGAGCTTAGAGTCTGGCTTCATATAGTTAAAAATCTCCCATTACTAACTGGGATGCGATTACTAATAACTAAATAGGTTCTACTTTGTCCTTGTTCACAAGTTTGTGGTCCTTTCCAGGGAAAAGCCGCAAGCGAATACTTGTTGCCGTCTGCATCACGGATTATGCTTTCATTTTTTGCCTAGGCATTTCAGGCTCTCCTGTAAGWCCCTCTCATTTGTCTTGTGAATTGCAGCACTGCAGAGGCGTGTTAGCTGTTGCCTCTTCATTCGCAGGAGCTGTGCCATCCCAGAGTGTTCTCCTTGTTTTGTCTTACGTTCTCTGAAGTCAAAAGAAAGACTGCTTTTGTCTCCAAGTAAGATATTAACGTAAAACACACAGCAGCATCGGGATCCACAGCACTACTTCAGTCAGCTTCTTGCAGACACCAAATACTGCTGCTCCACAGCGGGCTGGTTCAGCAGGTTTCTGAACTGGGAGCACACAGAGCATCCGGAGGGCTCAGAAACAACCTCCTCTGCATTACACTTCCCCTGGGCTTTAAAAAAGTTTTGGATCTGGCCCTGAAAACACTCATTTCAGAAGTACAAGATTGTGGGAATRGGAAGAAAAAGCATTGAAATAACTGTTTTTTTTCTATTCTGTCATTTTTCAAAGTTCCTTTTGTGTCTGACCAGCCTAATCTGCTTTCAAAAGTGTGTTCCTACAGCATATGGACTGAAGTCAGTATCAATAGTATTACAATAACTGTATTGTTTTTAGTTATCACCACTGTATTGAAGAAAAATTGCATATCAGTTATAAAAGAATTTATARAAATATGTTATATACGATATGTATATTATAAAAGTTTATAGAAAAGAGCTCAGCAAAGGCACTGACTAAAAAAGCTTCAGCTATTATAAAAAACTCTGGGTGTTTAACTAGCAGTGGTGTTTTATACTTTGCAWTCACACCAGAAGACTGGTTTCTAAATCTAGGTAGAACTGGAAGGCTGTCGGCATCGAAAGGTTCTACCAAAGGCTTTGGTGTGAAGTCACATGAAGCCACRAGCAATTTGCCAACAGCAAGACAAAAGTTCCTGTTTTCCTTATTCCTCCCAATGTACTGCCATGCTCCTGTGAGGAAAAAAAAGGTAGCACTTAAAGGTGCAGTGCAAATGCTGTATATGCAAGAAACTGAATTCAAGTGGCAATCATAATTTTCTCGTATTTTAGTTCTCTGCTGCCCAGTGTTCCAGCCATAGCAGTTTCCTTGAACACTCATGTGTTTGGGGCTGCTGGTRTAGGCGTGTGGGTGCATGGGCAGTGCTGGGGCTTGACTCTGTGCTTTGCTTGCCAGGAGCAGATGTGAAGGAAGTGTGCACTGGTCTGGGAAGGCCCTGTGGGCTCTGGAGAGTGCATGTAAAACAGATCTGCCTTCTGATTTATTGCTTGACTCCTTGGTGTTCACTTTTCTCTTTGTGATAGAAATGCGATTCAAGTCCTGAATCTGTGACCACCCAGTTGCTCAGGGTGTTATAAATTTAGACCTGCCAAAGTCTGTGGTCTGAGCCCCACTTGCTTTAGTTCAGGACTGTGCTCTGAGCTGAGCCCTCCTCGTCTGCCCTGYGCCAAACAGCCAAACCAAGGACCTCATGTGTGCCTTCTCGTGTGCCAAGCAAAGAGATTTGGTGCCTGCTGCCACTCTTTATTTCCCTRTGATCCGGTCAAGAGCGTGCTGGGTTGCTGCCCTTCTAAGATCTGTATGGTAGCGAGGAGAGGTGGGAGCCCGAGTTCGACCTGAGAAACATCCGTGACAGAAGTTGGTCCTGGACCAGGCGCTGCAGCTGGGAAAGGGCAGGGAACAGAGTTCAGTTCCAGCTTTGAAAATTACATTTTTGCAGCATCTCGGAGGATGGGAGCAGTGTATTTGGGAGGGCTTAATTAGACACAGGATGTTTTAGACTTTATC
The DNA here is from genome assembly GCA_003342815.1 of Eudromia elegans. Taxonomy (NCBI): domain Eukaryota; kingdom Metazoa; phylum Chordata; class Aves; order Tinamiformes; family Tinamidae; genus Eudromia; species Eudromia elegans. The sequence continues at coordinate 1,948,921 of PTEX01000033.1, forward strand.
AGGAATAAACTTAAGCTCCTGCACACATTTAACCCAGTGCACTGAGATACTCAAGTCTCAGAAAATATTACTTTATTTCATATTTCCAGACGCATGCCATTTATTTGACTTTGACTTACTAAGTGTTTGTGGAAACTTCATTTTATGCAGGAAATAGCTGTAATCACCAGTAAATGTGACTTTAATAACTAAGATACTGGGAGCCTTTCTTGGTTGGCACTAAAACCCCCCACACAGAAAAACCTTGTGATAAAATAGTCTCTTTTCTTATCTGGAGTTGAAAGCCAGGACAAATCCAACTGATTAGGAAAATCTTCATGCAAGATACCATATATCCTCTCTAAAATTAAACTGCAGCTGAACATGCATTTACTTTTGCTGGATGCACTCAAAATGTAAATATCAACAGCTAAAAATAAAGTCTGTAGAATCTTTCCTTTTTGAAAATAATACAGTTCCCATCATATTTCCCAAGGAAAGGAAGATAAAGCAGAACTTGAGAAGCAAGTTTGTGAATCCAGAATACCGGTTTATTAACAATTGATTTCCACTTTTTAATTTAAACACCAGAGAAATGTTTTCATGACATTTTTAGTCTTCGGGTCTGAGGAGGGTTCATGTGAAAATACATATGTGTGCACAGGTTAGGGMAGCCGCTGACCCTGATCCCATCGAAATAAATGGAAAGCTACCATCATTGTGGTATTAAACTTTAAATAGTATAATGAAAATGTTATGGAAAAGACTCCAGCCCTTTGCAAACAGCAGCCTTAATGGGATTTTTTCTCACCCATCCCCACTGCTTGCAGGACACGTGACCATCCAACTCCTTACCCAGACAGTCAAACACACAGTAAAAAGTAGCGCTGACCCTGGGAATCACAAGAGGGGAAAGGACACATCCATAAACAGAGACAAACATCTCTCTCTAAGCAAAGCTGTCAGATCCATTTAGTAGAGACCTGCTCAGTCTTTTCCTCTGGGGCCACTTTTTCCTGTCTGGGAATGGCTGGGGCATTGCCTGTCTGCTCCCGAGCGACCATCACTGAGAGTTTCAGATAAGGCAAGAAATGGCACTCAGCAGCGCCACAATCCCGGGCTCCGGGACCGAACGGGAAGGCTGTGCTTTCACTACCACTCTTTCACAAGAAAAATAGCCCCAGCACATCCCAGCTGAACAAAGCTCCTGCTGTCTGGTGGGAAACGCCGATCCGTAGCAATTGTCCTCGTTTGTATTTATGTAACAGAAGTGCTTTTAGGTGGCCCAGCTAAAGCACTTGTATGGGGGYGGCAGTCACAAGGTTTAGCTATGTAGCCGATTCTAGGAAACGAGAGGCAAAGAAATAATCTGTGTCAACATTCAGTCGTAAATAGCTAGGAGCAAAGCTCATGTCCTGTATTATAATAAAGTGCCAACCGCGATGACTGGAGACGGCAAATATCTTTAGTATTTATCCCCTGCAGCATAGAATTTGGTGCTTTAGTTCTAAGGAGGCAAAAATATAACGTAAAAATCTGCATACACAATGATGTTCCTCAGATCATATGCCATGATATTAATAAAAACATAATATATAAAAATACTATTATATATATATAAATACAAATAAGAAGATCTGCAATGCCTGAGAACCTGTCTTACGATGTACCTCAGGCAGAGATAGAAATAGTACATCCCTTCTATGTGCAGTAAAATGATCAGAACCTCCCCTGTACCAAATGGTTGTATGTGAGGAGCTGAAGGGAACAGCTTGAACTCACKGCATCTGTTTGACTGCAGAAGGATGCCAGATCACTTGGTCCAAACCACCTCACAATTGCAGACATACTGCATGACTCAAATGTAATTATTATTATTTTTCCTGAGAAGGGACTCAGTATCACATATCTTTTTAAAGTCCTGTACAATGCATATAATGAGTGATCAGTCCATGCTCCTCAGACCTTGACATAAGGGCTTCTACTTTCTGTTTTTAGAATAGATAGCAGCTGCTGACAAAGGAGCATACTGAGGAGATACTGAGGTACAGAATTATGGGCCTTGCCTTTAGCTGATATATGCTGGCACAGTCCCAGGGACATCCCATTATGTGCCATGTCTTCAACTGGTAGATCTTGGCAGAGCTCCAGTGACTTCACAGAGTGATCCTAATTTACACCAAACTTGTCTGGCTTTATATCCATAATTATTGCCAGAAACAATATACAGTTATAAAGGAGAATTATTGTCTAAAAGCTTGAAAGAGAGGCAGACAAGATGCTTTCAGTCTCCCAGGAGAAGATACATGCTAGTTTCCCTCTTTTCATCGTTCAGGAAACTTGCCAGATAAGGGCGCAGGCCCAAAACAGGCTGATTTCAATAGGAAGCTTCCTTACTCTGAGATTTTTGGGTTTGGATTTGATACTGCTTGATACTCCTTCTCTTTAAAGTGTTAAAACCTAAAGTTTAATGTGAGGCTGCCTCACCTCCATGGTGCAGAGTAAATGAGAAGGAAGGGAGGGCTCAGGGTGGTCTTGAGAAGCCCCACGAGCTCTGGGTGAAGAGGAYTGTGGCTCAGGCTGGGACTAAGAACATCCTTTCCTTCACATGGCCTCTCAGGGATGGTAGAGGGACCACTCCTGAGAAACCATATGGATGGAGCTGTGTTTAGGCTGCAGAACTGAGGGTGAAGCCTTGGGTCTTGTCACTTAGAAGAGAATGGGGTGGTTGAGTCTACCATGAAGTTTGGTGGCTTAGTTTCCCATGATTTTCTGATGTGGTAGGACAAGAGTCACCACCTTAGAGAGAAGCTTATGAGGGAGGGTTTTTAGTCTGGAGCTCCCAGTGATCTGTTACATAGACTTGCCCATGCTTCCAAGACAGATGTGCTGATACCAAAGTGTCATGAGTAGGTACCTTTCCGTGATGCATACTACCAGTGTATGACATGTTTGCTCTCGTGGGAAATCAGGACCACTATGAGTGGATAGATGGCATGTGTTTCTGGCTATGCTGTAACATCCTTCACTGCTTGGGTTCCTGATGCCCCAAATATACTTATGTCCAGATGTGCTGCTGTAAGATGGAGCTTGACAAATTTATGAATGAAGTTATATGAAATGGTGCTGACAACACAGGGAAAAACTTTATTTGAGATGTCCTTACACCTCCTGCGTTCCTGTGTGTTATTTTAGTCCTGATATGAAGTGACAAAATGGGAATAGTTGCATTCATAAAATATCCAACCAAAATTAGACAGTGTAATTTAGCTACAAAAAAATCCATATATTTATATCTGTCATGGATGTTTTGTGTTTTTCATAGCAATATACTTCACTGAGTCATGGCAGAGAGATTGGTATCACTTCCAGGGTGAAACACTTGGAGGATGTTCCTCTTTTCTTTTTAACCTTAGTTCTGATCACACAACATTGCTGTCCACRAGTGATAATTCGGGAAAACTAACTTGGGTGAGGACTGAGCTGTGCTAACAAATATCTAGAAAGGAGAAAAGGTTTTTTAGCCAGAGCACTGGCCAAGACATTAGAATATCTGAGATTAGTCCACACAGTCTTGTCCACAATCCACAGTCTTGTTTCTTTCAGCATCATAAATAAAAATTTCTCTGCATGTCTCTTCTTCCACTGGACTAGAAGAATGCTACCTGTTTTACTTCATGTACCAAAGCCTCTCATCTGGAATGAGATTGCGTGTGTACTAGAAGCAACTAAATATTGGGTTGACTTATACTTTGGAGGTCTTTCTATTAACTGGAGACTGTCCAGGATTTCGCTGTCCTGGATTCCAAGYCTGTGATGTTTTCTCTTAAACATGTAGTATTAATGTGGGATCTGGAACATATGAGTAATTCATAGCAATTTCTTTGTTTGAATTGCAGAAGTGAAAATGAAGGAAAGTCTTAGTCTCATCAGAGACCTTTTCTTAGGAGACCATTAAATGAAGGCTGATGCAAGACATGTACTAACCCATCCCTTGTCTCCCTTGGGAGTATTTCTGAGTCTGGCAGGTAAGGATGGAGGAACTGATGGAGGAATTTCTGGCATATCTGAACACCATCTGCTTTGCCAGAGTTTCCTAGTTCTAGGGTATCATGAGAGAAACCAGACAGTGTTCAGTTTGAAGCATGACCACCAGCCTGAGTGCTATGGCATCAGCATCCAGAAGCGCACTGAGTCTGTTGCATCTGGAGAAGCTACTAGTTTGACAGCAGATATTTGGGAACTGCATTTCCACAAAGAAGATCGCACAGAGCCTATTTATAGTTAGCATTATTTTATTTCCTGTTCTTAAGGTGGTTATTCGTTAAATGAACCTCCTCTTCCAATCAATGTTTTGACAGCATACCATGAAAAAGCGTATTTTTTCAGCATATTTTTTTTATGCAAAAGCCTATCCATGTTTTCCTCCATGATCATTTTCAGACATATCTTCACATGCTTTGTTCTGACAAAGTTGTTGCCAATTAAAGTGGCACTAAAAGAAAGAGCAAACTCTAACTCATATGCTGTGATAGATGAATGCCATGGCTGCTTTTCCTTATGGCATATAACTTCAAACTTCCATTTATTACCTAAAAGAGCAGAACTGTACTGCAAATTACAAGGCTACTCTACTAATAGGAAGATCTATCAAACACTGATCCAGGGCCAACATGTAGGATTATTCCCATGGAAAGCATGTGACCGTTTGGGAGAGGAGGCCCAACTGCAGCTCAGTGTTGAATGACAAAAGCAAACACGGGCAGCCTGCAGCCTCCATGCGTTTGCATCTCCTGTGGGTCTGTGCACAATAGCAGCCCCGGTGCCAAGCCGGACAGGAAGCCGAAGGGYGAGCCTCATCCAGGAGTCACAGCATCACCTCACCTGCATTCATAAAAAACAAGTGTGGGTACAATTAGCTTAACCCTTCATTAAAGCCAAACAATGCCACATTTGGAGGCTGCTTTCTCTCCTTCCCACACTGGTTTTGTGACATCSTAGCTCTCAGAAGCTGCACATAAATATGGACACTGAGATCARCAGCTTAAATTACAAAGTAGCTCGCTGGATTCAGGGTTTCCTCTTCTACTCAGGCATGTAGTTGGACTCCTGTTGGTCCCCGAATTGGAATGCACACTGGCCTTCATTTTATAAGCATATTCCCTTTGTTTGGGACTTTTTGTTTTGTTTTCTTTAGTTCTGTGTCCTTGAGGGTGTCTTCGGGTTGCTGGGCTCCCCATTTTGGGATCTCTGGAGGTCCCTGGACAGGGGTCCACTTCTCTGTCRCCTCAGTGCTCAGTGGGGCCCAGATGTCTGAGTCCACCAGGCGAGCCCAGTGAGGCCACTGGATGTGCTGTCGCAGTGGGGACACATCTGAGCTGCCCCGGTTTCCGAAGGGTGTAAGGATGGTTGTGCACTTATTTCTCACTCATTTCACCACAGCATAAGGAGTTAACACTCTGAGAGATAAATTACAGATTGTTYTGTTATAGAGAAGTTTTCTGGGACTCATCCAGAGTTATTAAGTCTCCTAGGAAGAGATACCCCCTCCCCTCCACCTCCCCATTTTAATTGTCATTCTTTTTCATTTATTMTTTTTCTTCTTGTGCAATGTATAATTTAAGGCTGTGGGCTACAAGATCAGGCACGTAGCCTGAGTAATGCAAAGGTGATTAACTTGAAGCATGTCCCTTGCACAGGGCAGTTCATGTGAGTAAAATCAGGCATTTCTACTGATATAACAGGGAAGAAGCTATAAATTATAGCTTGCCAATGGAGTGATTAATGTAGAAACAAAAATACAAGATGATAAGGGAATGATGAAAAGCTGACTTTTTCTGCAGCAGCATGTAAAAGAATAGAGTTGGCCCCACACATACATCCTGACTTTATTTGGGAGCACATAATGTAATTAAAGGCCTTAAGGAAGCAGGAAGGTTAACAAGAATATTGTGGAACTGAAAGAAGCTTTAGGGAAAGAAAAAAAAAAAAAAGTGTTGTCACCAAACCTAAAAACAGACATCCACCAGGCCACCCTCCAAAATGTCCCAAATTCTAAAAAGTCAAGATCTTTGTTGTACAACATATTTTTAAGACTCAGAGGATGACAGTTTCCAGACCCCTGGCATGTTTTTTAGTAAAAATGAGTTCCTTTCAGACATGAAAGCATATCACAAAACTGTAAAGTTCTTCTGCGTTTAATATTACATTAGCTGGGACAAGGAAATTTGTATCAGCARCTCCGTAACAGAGTGTTCCCAGCTTACCAAAAGTGTTTGACTGATCAATAATGACAAGTGATAGGAAAAAGGAAAATATCCAAAACAAGAACCACTTGCTACGGAATTTCAAATATTTAATGACTTGAAAAGAACTGCACCAATTTTCTCACAGTGAAAAACTTCGTCCTTCGTCAGAAAACTTTGGAGCCTCAGAACATGAGAAAAGCTGCTTCTCCTCAGGCTACAGAACATGCCAACTCTCACCTTGAGAACCATTTAGCATTAAGCAATGCAAACTTAGCCAAGACGTCTGAGGAAAACTGGAATTAAATCAAAACCCCATTACAATTACAGGCAAAAAAGCTCACACTAATCCTTGAATATTGAATGTAATAGTAGAAAATTTGCTAAGGAAACGAACAACCCTGTGGCATGAACATTTTCCCAGTTCGTTTCTGGTTTGCACAGTGTACGAGACACTTCCAGCCCTCCGGCTACCCTTCTGTCTGAGACCCAGGCCAGGTAGGAATGTGACAGCTGACAGTCACGGCACTTAGGGCATGTTTCTTGCTCTTCAGATTGCTCCTGATACAGCACTTAAACTCTTTAGTCTCCCGGCATATTCAAACTCCTAAAGCACAAAGTAAGAGATAATAAGCTTCGCTTTATCTGTTCAGTATTTGTAGCTCTTTTATGCATCAAACACAAGTCCCGTGCTACTTGTTGTTCTTTTTTTTTTTCGTGTAGGAATGTCTTGTTCATTTGTTTTAGCAGCTTTCTGTATCAACCACTGCAGTCCAGATATAGGAAAAAATGTGAAGGATTTTAACAATTTGACTTAATATAACACTCAAAGAACATGATGCAGCCTCTCTAATCACATGGTAAAAATGTATGAACTAACTCTACAGCTAAAATGTAACAAAGGAGTTATTGAACGATCCTTGCTTATACTTTATTGTACTTTAAGCTGTAGAGATAGCTCATACATTTTGRTGATGTGGTTGGAAAGTTATCTGAGTCTTTTGATCATCAGTGAAGCAGTCACTGGTCAAGCGCTGTCACAGATAGATAGCCACAATGCCTGCAGAGCTCTGCATCTGAGAGACAGCGTGACGCAGGCACACCCTTTATTACATTTTTTGGAAAATATCTTTTCAGTCATAATATTGAAAGCCTGCCAGTAACAATCGTGGTCCAGGATCATCATGTAGATGTATAAGAAARGAAAGAAAGAAAAAAAAMCCCAAACCTGTAGCTATTACAAATTAGCTTAGCTCACTTTCTGTTGGAGGTTCATTCATTTTCGTCATTCAGTCTATCAGTCATCTTAATTACATCATAGATTTCATGTCAAGAGAGAGTTTGGAAGAGAAATTCTCTCTGTTTTCTTTTATTACCTTCCTACGGCTTTCCCCTTTTGGTCCAGCCCTAATGAGGTCTGTCGTATTGTTCCGTGCTAAAAATAGAGTAATTTTCAGGCTCAAAATTATCRTATTAACATACTACCTGATATATAAAGTGCTGAAAACTGCTAATATTTTATGAGTGATTTTGAACTCCTGAGAAAAACAAGTTATGCCAATGAGATGAAAAATTGAAATTAGAAACGATGCAAATAACTCAGTGATCTGGACAGTAAACTGTGGTTTGCTAACAGGCAGACAAGGTGAAGAAGTTTTATTGCTCTGAATTTCTGTATAATTTTAACCATAAGTTGGACTAATAGAATGATTAATATGTGCAATAGCCTGTCTTAAAATTCCAGCATATCTCTGATCTCGAGTTTGATAAAAAWGACACTTTTTTTTGGTCATAAAAATGACAAAATAGGAAAGACTGTTATACTTGAAGCCATTTAAAAAAAAAACCTCTATTATTTTCTGCAATTTTTTGTGTACTGGAAGCTTTAATCCTCAAGGTTGTCTGATGTAAAGGAATAAAAACAAAACAGACAATAAGAGGAAAAATAAAGTCTAAAATTCCGTATGGAAGAACTGGGAACTTATCCCTTCTGTCTAGAGGGCAATGAAGGGGAAAAGAGGATAGTACAGAAGAATGGGCTCAATCAAAAATGCTTTCAGAAGTCAGTGGCAACTTTTCTGTTGTGGTGTTCGTATAGCAATTATTTGCCTATATGCTAAATTTGGCAGCCTGTAACATAATGTCACAAAAAGGTCAGGAAAGGTCAGGCAAAATCAAAGGATTTTGGGTCAATCTTAACATTCCCCCAGTGCATTTTTTTGTATGATGACCTTGACTCACACTTGTGCTCCATAAACATCCTCTRGGCAGAAAATTGGTCAGAGTATTCCTTGTGAAGTTGCAGAATAGTTGCTAAACTGTGCTGCATTACAGATCTTAGAACAAATCTAATGTCTCATTGCATGCAGACTTGGTCAACAGAAATTACAATTACTCTTGTGTTAGCAGAATGAAGGACTGATTTTTTTGTGAGYTGGAAGATGGCTTCTGTAATCTCCATTGCCTTGAAAGGCTGTATTGTTTTCATCACTTGACCAATTACTCTTTTCAACATTTAATTCAATTATGAACTCTCTTGCTGATGCCGCTTGCCTGAGTATTTTCCCACCCCTCTTCAGATGAACTCCTCTTCACCTATTGCCTTCCAATTTTCTCCTCTGCCTTGCTGTTAACATTAATGCTTGAAGTTAGAAACTAACACAAAAATCCATGTAAGACAAGGGCTGAATTTATTTCTTTGATCTGATCTTTTTCTTCACTAGAAAAAAAGAAAAAAAAGACCACTTCATAAAGCTGTACCAATTTCTTTGTTTTAAGAAAGAGGAACGTAAATGAATATACTTGTCTGTTCTCCCATCATGTGTAGCAGGTGACACGGGCTGCATTTACATAGAGTAGATGGGCTTTTGGAGGTAGATGGGCTTTTGACAGCTCTCAAACAACACATTTCTCCTGATTTCAGRAAAAGTAGAATGACTTTCACAAAATTAAAACTTGTCAGCAACTTTCCACTAACATGTCAGGAAGATTTTTTTATAGTTATCTTTTAAACCAGTTGAATTAATTAAGTCCCTAAGCTCACTAAAAAAGATGAAAGTATCCCCCAGAACTTTAACTTGTGTTCTTTCCGTACCACAAGAACTTTAGCAAAGTCAATATTTGTCATTGCAGTGGACAACCTTGTTCCTGAAAGAGCTCTGGGCAACACAGGAGGAGCCAGGGCAAGCGAGATAGTAGACCCAGCTTCTGCTCTGCCACAGTGCTAGCCTCCTGCCAGCCAGCATTTGCTCTGGGTGCTCTGTAGTACTCACTGCTACACTTTTCAAGAAGAGGAAAAGACTGTAAGGACTGCTCCATCCATTACAGAATTAARTTTCTAACTCCCAAAATGAATAGATCTAACATCCTAAAGTGATGTTTATTTCACCGTGTTACTGGATGGGAACTGCATGCTGTAGTTCTAACATATGTCTGGGAAATTATCASTACAGAGCTAGCAGGTTTGCATGGATGCACAAAAATAATCCTTGCTGGTTAGAACTGTTAGATATAGCCCATCTTCATCACCGCTCTCTGTATTAGTAGAAAGTTTTTTCTCATAAACACTGGCTTAATTTATATATTTGCATTATTTACTATACTTGRGCTGTGCTTCTGTATCATTTTTCTTTCACTTTATAGTTCTTTATTTTTCTGCTGGGATCAGCAGCTCCTAAAATTGGAAACAAATATATTAGAAATCCTTTGGAGTTGAGCTGATCACTGTGATTAAGGCTGATCTGTTGATATTATCTGTAGGAGTTCTTMATTTTTTGCATATTGCTCTTGTGAATTCCTTGTTATTTTTCCTTATGCAATTACTTTTCAGTGCAATGTGTGACTTCAAACACTAAAAAAGTTCAACATATGATATTCAGTCTCTTTCCAGTGCAGGCTCCTTACTTGCTCTACTTCATGCAATATATGATATAGAATGACAGAAGGGGATGGCATTTTCCTGTAATAACCACATTCCTCACTAAAGGATGCACTGAGGTCACTAAACAAGTTCACAAATGAGATTGCTACCTCTGTTCTTACTGTTATTGATACTGCAGTAACATGCATGGGCCCATAATGCTGGAATATGTGTAGCCGTATATCAAAAAATCTGGAGTCTGGCACCAACAGTCTGGCCCCAAATAATTCAGACGAGATATCAGTAGCCTCAACACGCCACATGCTCTGTAGCATACTAACTGCACAAAGTACAGGAAGAAAACAGCCCAAACAGTTGTTTCTCTCTTTGTATGATGGGCAGTTTTTTGGATAGTTGTGTGGCTTGGATGGCTTTGATGTCAACACACATATTCTGTGTTTCTCACACCATTCATGGCCAGTAGCTGCTTAAAAAGGCCCTGGGYGTTGTTGGAGGTTTTCCAACAGTGGGTTTACATCCTCCTTTCTTTCCAGGTATGCACAAGTTCAGCCAAATTTCTAGAGGTCATCACCTCTGGCAGATCTAGAGATGTCAAGCAAAATCCCAGCTGTGTGAGAAAGGCAGATCAAAATAGTTGAAAACTTTTTCATCTCCTTGGGGTTAGAGATGGAATATGKGCTTACATCTGGACTGCTCCTGACCATCCCTGCCCCACATTTTGCTTCTCAGGCCATACAGGTTGCATAGCTTATATCAGCTGCCTCCTACATGCTTTCCCTGCCCAGATTCTGATCCAAGTGCTTTGGGTATATGTATGTAGGGAGATGGACCCCTTCCTAACAGGAGAGCAAGGAATGATATTTGTGCCTAAGGATTACAAGCAGGTCCTAAATATTTTCAGCATTTGGTTCAGTTTTTTTAAGACCATGCTGATGTTCAGGTTTAATGTAATGCCTGGTGTGGCAATCTTTCATTTTGCCATGACTGACTTAAAAGCTGACAGACAGAGTAACTGATTGGAACCAGCCTCTCTCATCCTCATCTGAATGGAAAAGAAACATATTTAGAAAACTCYAGTCACCGTCTTCTGTATGAGCTTGGATGTCATAACAGGCTGAAGTAGCATATGTATTCTGTTTCRCAGAGTTCCCTAAGGAGCTTCATACACATAAAAAATAGGTTAATGAAATACTAGCTGGTTTTAGTCATAGTGGTGTAAAATACTACTTACAGTTTAGGGATCACTAGATCAACATTATATCACCATCCCTTTCTGTCCCCAGGGCTGCATTTGACTCCAGCACCATTCATCCTGGTGTCTCTCTGTATTAAGATACTGAAAAATGGAGCCTCTCCAAGCGATTTGGCTTCCCTGCAGTGGGGCTGCGGTGTCAGGTGAAGAGGACGGTGCAGGGAGGAAGGCGTCAGGGAGGGAGGGAGGGAGGGAGCGCCCACACTTCTGTGCTGTGTTTAGGCTCCAGCACTCTGCTCACGTTACAGAACGAGGATCTCCGGGTTGAGCGGTGGAGGGCCCTGAAACCCACTTGCCTTGCTTACAGGACATGGCCCAGCAGTGCCTTATTGACGTGGAGGGTTAAGAACAAGATTGCCTTTTCATACAAACTCACTGAAAAAATGATAATAAAATAAGACTTACYGTTTCCCATGCAAGGTCTGCCTGGGCCAGACTCTTGCCCCTGACAGAGGTCAATAGAAGGTGCCTAGGGAAAGTGTAAGAGCAAACTGTGCCTGCAGTGATACATAGCCATGCTATTCCCTGAGCTTCCAGGGATTTGCTGCTCCTCAGCCACAAATATTCTTATATATAATAACTGTTGATAGAACTTTATTCAGTGAATTTGTCCAATCATTTTTGAACGTATATAAACTTTGTTCACACTCAGCATTCTGTGGCAGGGAGCTCTATGGCTTAACCGTGTGTAATATGAAACAATATTTCCTTTTGTTTGCTTTGGAAACCTTTACCTTCACTCAATACCTTCTAGTTCCTGTGCTGGGAGAGACACTGAACAGTCGTCCCCATCGCCCTGCCCTTYGTGACCTCTGTCAGGAGATCATCACTCATCCCTTTCTGAGGTTTAAGAGTCCTCTATGTTCTCTTGTGTTGAAGTTATTCCACACTATTGATCATCTTTGTTGCTCCCCTCTGTGTCTTTTCCTACTCTCTCTTTTTTTTTTGAGATAAAAAGACTAGAATTATACACAATAAACCACTACTGAGTGTTGAGATAATGATATCATAAATCTATTTGTTATAATACTAAGATTTTATTTCTGAGTGGTGACAGTAWCTTAGAGCTTATCACATCACAGGATGGGGTTGGGGGGAGTTGCCTCTGCATCATTCTGCATTTGTCTGTGTTGAATTCCACCTGCCACTWACTATCATGAAATGCTCCTGTAGTTATACAGCATTTTTACCATGAATTTGAACTAAATCATATGCCTTGTCTTGTGCAAAGAATGATAGTGTGGAAATATCCCCAAGCTGCTGAAATGGAAACGTACTTTTGCAGCTATTTTCTTAAAGATAATGTCGTTTGTCTCTATGCCTATTCTCTTATAAACTTCCTATTCCTAATATGTTTGAAAAACATGATTTATTGTACATGCCCATATCTTTTGCCTGTATCTCTTCTTTTTCCTATMTCTCTTCTTTTTATGCTTTTATATTTAACCTTCCAGAGTTTACGATTCTTGCTATTTTCCTGAACTGGGCGCAACCTTAGCATGCTGAGGATGCCTTCTTGAAYTTGTTGCCTTCCTACACAAATTTCTTTTAGTATTTTAGTGATCTTTTTCAAGATGTGATGTGTGTTTGCTGTGTGTCTCCTGTACCTTGTCTGTAAATTATCACCATGCCATTTGTAAAGATTTTGCGCTTTACAAGTTTAAAGTTTCCTTTTTAGTGTATTTTTACACATTTTAGCACTTTTTACCACATTTTTATGCTACTCTCCTTTTGTGAAATTAGGCACAAAGTAATAGCTATTGAGTTTTACTTGGTTTATTTTTTTTTTTCACAGTAACATTCATGAATAAAGTCCAACAATGCTGAGGACCAAGTAAAAAGATGTTCATTCTGGTTTAARCTTCCAGATTGCTTGAATCTAGACTAAGTAATTAATGACAACTAAATACTTAACTTTGATGTTGGGTCCAAATATGACATTTGTCCATACATCTGAGAGCATTTGCAGGCTCCTACCAAAGCTGTGTCTCCTGTTCCTGTATCCTTATCCCCACCAGCCCAGCACAGCCCCATTCCGGTGGATCACTGGCAGAAGGCAGCCCTTCAAGCACTGATGCAAATAATGATACAGAAATATTTCTAATGCTTTTGGAAAGTTTAATGAAATTTCAAAGCCTGAAACAAAGTTACAAGAATCTAAAAATGCAGARCTAACAGTGGAGCCAACAACAACAACAAAATGTTCAAATATATATGTGAGGGTCTTGCATGCTGACAGTATCAAATCTGTAGGCAGCTTTGAATGTATCACCCAAGGGACAGCTTCCCTGTCTTCATAGTAGTACACTACTAAGAGATGCAAGCAGAAAACTGTTCATTAAGGATGGCTTGTTACTGGAGTATACTCCTCAGAATCTGATTATTTGCAATAAACCAGTAATAATTCTTTAAAATGCTAGCTAGCCTAAAATAGCTAGTGAAGGTAAGGATGGTGGAATGAARTGGAAAAGTATTTAAAGCAATGACACATTAAAAAGAGGAATAAACATAAATAAGTCTCATGTCTTTCTAACCTTGGAAATGTCATGCCCTTGTTCAGAATGAAAAAGATGCCCAAGACAAGTGGGGTATTGTACTGACGAAAATTGGCTCCCAGATGTCTTCAGAAAAAAATCTGCCATGTTCACAAATACCTCCCCTGACCTGTTTACTAAAATGCACAATAAATGGCTAAGCAGTGAATATGCAGGGCCTGGGAGATTTTATCAGGCATAATGTTCCTGAAAAATTTTGCATGATACAGCTGCCTGTGGGAAGAACTTCAAGTTCCGATCTCTCCCAGGTCAGCTGACTCTCTACCCTTTCTAATTCCATGTACAATTGCTGTTTAACATTTTGACAATCTTCTGGGAAAGTCTGTCAAACAAAAGTTTYGAATGCGACTTGCACACATTGCTGACTGCCTCTGACAGCCCGGACACTTTATGAAGTACTTCAGTGGGGACTGTGTTTTGTTTTACTTTTTAATGTGTTCCATAATGGAAGATTTCTGAAGTAAGTCACTTAATCAACTTAAGCACTTAATCAACTTGCAAACAACGCAGAGAAAAGAATTCTTTATATTACTGYAGTCAAATCCTGCCATTTAAGGGAAGTGTTGTGATGAATAGAGCTTATTGAAAACAAAATGCCTGAATCTATTTATAGRTCTTATGTACAAATGAAAGGAGCAAAGGAGTCTGAAGAAAGCCAGTATGGTGATTCTGGCTTTGCTGCAGGTCAGCTGCAGTCACCAAGGGTGAGACTTGGTGTTCAGCAAAATTACCTGTATCTGCAACTATTGACGTTTACAGGAAATCTCTTAGTTACTTCACAGCTAACAGATTTATACAAAAGTTAAGCTCTTCTGAAGACCTTATACTTCCTAAAAACTCAGAAGACTGCAGATAATATGATTCAAGTGTTCAATAATACTAGAAAACATCAATAAAAATGCTGAACATCGTGCCCTTAGAAATAAATAAATGTTTTAGATACTATTACCAAGAGTTCAGGGGTGTCATGTGTGTTATTTAAGGTGAGATGCTTAAAGGGACTTCTCTTAAAAATAGCCCAACAGAGTAGCAAAATAGGTTATTAAGTTAGGATTCTTTCTATTTTCCTAGGAAGAGTAGCAGCTTTAATATATTATAAAGAGAACATCTTTAGACTATATTTAAAYACATGGGGGAAAGACAATCCTATTAGTGGTTTCAAATATTTTATACCACTGTAGTAATGTCTAATGCCAGCATAACACTACCATGTATTTCACATCAGAGRGGAATGTTGTACAGACATTGCATACAGCAGCAAAGGTGCGAGACTTCCATGTCAAGGTACTACTACTCCACAGCGCTAGCATCAGTCAAGAACAGCCCCGCAGGAGTGAGTGGAGTTATCCCTCAGTGAAGAAGAGGTAAGTCAAAATCAGACTTTGTATCATCACAAAAGTTGTTTTGCACCAAATGCACAACTCATTAAGAGTTTAAAAACTACTAAGACACCACCAATTCCATCTCTTTCATAATCAGGGAATTAGAAATTTCTTGGCTTTATCCCTGGTCATACATCCTGTTAATTCATTGAAAGAACTACATAGACTCACTTCTGAGAAATTTTGTTAATATTATTTACTCATGATAAGCAGCACACAGTCTGCTAGTCACTGTCTGAAAAAACTTATTTAAGAGGCTTTCTGTCTTGCCCATTGACTTCCGAGGGGCATGAACTGAAGCCAAGCAGAGCTGCAGGAAGTTTTCACTTGAGGGTCATATSCTTGCATGGAATCTATTTTGAGCCYAGCTGAGTAGGAGTTTGGCTCACTTGTAGTTTGGCTTACTGTGGTGTTGCCCGTCAGGTWCCTGGTGACAGGTGAACAGGAACTTTCACCACTGAGTCATCAGAATATTTCAGATTGCTCCAGGTGCAGCATGGAGCCAACCTTCCTGTAGAAACTCTGATGTGATGGGGTACACAATGAAATCACTGTCTCTCACTCTCCTAGCAGCATGGCTGAATAGGCTGTGGTAAAACCTCCCCTGAGAGACAACAGAAGCCCTATCACTTCAGACTCGTAGAGCCACAGCGTACGAAACACTTATGAATGTGCTGTAGAGAGTAATTCTTCTTGGCAAAGGCTGTGCTAAGTGATGTAAGAGAGGGCTTTTGAGCTCTTATTTCTATGCCTTTGAGGGTATAGTGTTGCCATTTGACATTTTTAAGCAAAAGTCTGACTCTCAGAAAGAATAATATAAAAGAGGAGATATRCAACTGATTTTCTTGCATACTTTCTCTATATCCACAGAAAATTCACAAGTGAGGTGCTGCGTACAGGCAAACACAGATAGTGAGGAGTCGAGAAACCAAGTAGTTACTGATGTCCCTTTGCATGTGCTTTTCCTATTATGTTTTTCTTTGGATTTTCTGTCACACCACCAGGCACAGATGCCTCYCTTGAATAACACTAGAAGGCTTCAAATCCCTGTCCAAGATTTTTATGTTCTCTGACTCCCACAAGAAACGGGCAGATAATAATAGTCAGCTTTGTGAAGTCAGAATGGGAATAGTGCAATTAAAAAAAATAGGAAATAAAGTRTTTATGACTAATGAGATAGTGGTCAATGATGGATATACAAGTACTGTAACATTCATTTTCATGCTAGGTCTTGCTAATCTTCTATCAGTCTTTTTTTCCCCTCTTCAGCAAGATTTTCATTAAGTGGATGGAGCTTTGCCAGATTCAGTTTTCATTCACATCATTGCAAATCATGATTGAAACCTGTGGTATTATTCCTGCTTTCTCCAAGTACAATTGAGACGAGCTTTTAGACTGTAGCCTTGGGGCACAACACATTTTGATACCTTTTGGAAGAATGTTAGAATGYTTGAAAAAATTTAAGAACTGTTTTGAGGAATCTTTTATTTCCTTCTCTTACTTCTTTTTGGTTTTCCTTCTTTCTCTCACTCACTTGCTCTTTCCCTGTCTTTCTCTCTCTTTCCATCTCCATCACTTTCTTTCTCTTCTTATTTTCCTGCTGTCCCAGACTCATGCCATCTCCTCTGGGTTTCTAAAAAAACCTCAACRTTATCCTCATGATGAGCTAGTCGAGTAATTTGGAACCCTTCCCACATTCCATCAATGTTGTGGTGAAAGCCTGAAATGCCCCCACTTCAGAGCCGTTACAGTCGTGTACCTACTCCTTCTGCCATCTGCTTGTTCTCTCACCTGCATGCCCGTTCATATGCTAAGATCTTTTCATGTCAAAAATAATACATAGCATTAAGCTTCATGAAGGCATGAAATGTGAGACTCCACTAACAGCAGCATACTTATATCACAACGTTTGTGTTAGGATTTTCTTGTCGCCTTAGGTATTGTTCGTGTATTTTCTTTTGTAACCCATCTTTAGGGAGTAAATTACTTAATTGTTACCTCTTCTGATTAGATCCCTCAAGTATCCTCATCACTGCTTTAAAGTGTCCCAGGCTTTTGATGCCTAAGGCTGTGTTAAGGCAAAAAAAAAAGAGGGCTGAAATATGGACAGTGGAGCCCTGGGCTCTTCGGTGAGCTGTGAAGACAGATGGGCTTTAGAAGGACCTAAGCAGTTACACTGAATAGAGACATGGTAGGTGTCACTGCAAATTCTGCCATGTGGAAACTGCTCCAGTTGAATTAAGTAGTARGTAAGTGATTCAGTCCCAATTCCCCAAATAATATGGTTTAAAACACTATGTAATTGCTATAAATTTCTGCTCAGTAACTGCTGAAGACAGCAGTCACTGAAATAATGGTGTTCTCCAGTATTCCGGCAACGTTTACAAAAGGTGAAGTAATTGATGGCCCTTTGTGTAGGCCAAAAAGAGTCTTAGATCCTCAGGGAGTGATCCTCTGGTACCCACAGGTACCCAGAGTTCAGCCTGACACAAAGTTGCAGCATTTGTCTGGGACTRATCTAACAAGGTGGCCCTGAGTGTTTTGTGCATCAGAAGCACATTTTTTTCCTCCTTCTCTTGTCTCTTCACTGACTGTGAAGCAGCTTTTTACTACCAGTTTCAGTGTATAAGCTCCAGCATTCCTATTCCTCAAATAGAATTTCATACTTCCCTGCTTYTTAGTAGCCTCTATCAGACATCTCTGACATCCTCAAAATTATAGTTCCCATTACTTAATCCTAAATTTAAGGGTCCAGATCTCCTGAGTGCTTATATTTTGACTTCTTGTCTACCTGTAGCTCTTCTCTAAGCTAAGACCTGGTCATAATTCTTCTACAGCTATAGTCTCTGCAGATCTGAAGTGAGATTCTCAGATTTCTATTTTCTTAATTTGMTATATGCAATAAGTCTGCTAATAAAAGAAACTATTTTTTTTTACCTGATAATTTGTTTTATCACTAAAACAAAACTCAAATCTAAGTTCTTATTCATTTGAATTACAGATGGACAATCATACACTGAGAACATCCAGCCTTTCACAAATTCTTCTGCCAACAAACTATCCATCACATAAATCTCTGTATTTAAGAAGACTAATGGATACAAAATACTCAGCTGACAGTTGTACCAGATTTCTACCTGAGCATTACTTTTCCCCTCTCTTTTCTGAAAGATGCTTATCCTATGCTTCCTGTCAATGCCGTAGATGGGAAGTTCCTTCTACAGTCCATGTCCACCTCAAAGCAGTGGACCATACATCATGATTTCAGTTTGTCAATGTCAGAGCCCTGCAAGTTCAGTCTGGAAGATGAGCTGAAGAATAAGCAGAAAATACAGGGTTGCAGTTTCTGCTGGGACAGTGTTGGCTGTTTTTGCCTTCACCCTTCCCATCACCCGGGAGCTACACATATCTCAGTCCTTCCAGCCTCTTCYCTTAGCTCTCCATCCCAGCTCTGACTATCAGGGGAATAATCCTGTCTTTGCCTGGCACCAACCTCCTGCTTGGGGCAGCAGACATCAGTTTTGCCTGTGCTACAGAGAAGCCTAGACCGATTATGGTTATAAAGTCACAGGCTTCAAGTCTGATCTCATAAAGTTTGACTAATTTTGATTTTCTCAACATCTTCCCCGGATTATTACACAGTTCTTCAGTTACATGATCCTTACACAAGCCTGATAGTGTTTGAGATTGGAAGGCACATACTGAGTAGGTGTGTTCCTTTAGGACTTGTTATTTAAAGTTGGCTTCCAGCATTTTTTCATGGATGTAGTTGGGAGCTAAAGGACATAGCTTCCGCTTAGTTTTAGGAGATGCTAGATAAAGAGAAGTTGAAAAAAAAATGTACTGTGCTGATTGCTGTAATTGCCAACACATTCCTGTGGTATACGTGATCATTAGAACAGCTAACTTAAAACAATATTTCCTTTTTAGAAAGGAAGTTGGTAATCGAGTTGTTATGCTTTTCTGCTTTGCATTTTCAGTTTAAACTTTCAGCTGGCATCRAGTGTATAGTTATTGCTTACCAGAGCGTGTTGGTTCAAATTTTCATAATTCAAGTACAAGTTGATTTTGTTGAATGCTATTTAACCACTCAATTGCTGCAGGTTTTCATGAATGGGCTTTTTGGGTTTCAGTCCCGAATGTGGGCCATTTGGAAATGCTGTAATATCTAAATGCTTTGTGATTAAAATGGCTGTGACACAGATTTAAATTTGGTCAAATCTATCCCCAAACCACAGTGACCAAAATGAATTGGTTGTAAAAACCATGCAAGGAAACCCGTTCCTCTTACACTGAAGTGTAAGAGACTGTGTGGATTCTAGCCAAAAACAACCCACTTTACTACTTGAGGATGAGCTAAACCTGTATTACTGATCAATTTCAAGTGTTTGTGGCTAGAGTGTAAAATGATATTGGGAAAGAATAATCCTACACAAGGCCTTCCTYTTCCCTCTGAGCTGATACCTCAATTTGTTCCCATACAGTCCTTGACACAACCCATCTGCTCAGTGTCTTTCTACTGGCCCAGCCATTCCCACTCTGCTCCAAATTGTTCCAATGTCTCAGACTGGATAGTGCATGATACCTGCTTGAATCCATTTATTTATTTATTTATTTATTTACCTACCTGATCTCCTTGCTCAGACTGCCCTACCCTCTACCACCCTTCCTTGATGGAAATGTAGTCAGAGCTGTTAAGTGATGGGAATGAAATGAAATGGAGAGAAGAAAGAAGACAAAATGGCATCTATCTTCTGGTAAATACTGACTTTATTCTAATATAATGGTTCTTCACAAAAAAAAAATCTTCATGTTGATTTCTATCTCCTGTGAACCCCACACTGAAACTCTGCACCAAAGAAATACAGAATGTGGACTTATTACGTTAGGATTCATCTGACTTCAGTTCAAGTTAGGTGTCTTGACCAAAGTGGTCATTTCTGTTTCTTTTGAAGGGGTGATATTGTCACCTCAAGAAGCTAATTCAAAACCTCAAATGTCTGCTTTAAGATGCCTTGAATTCCTCTTTGGGGATCCCTGTGTATCTCCGTTGACAATATAGGTTGTCTAGAGAGTTAGTCTTAGAGCAAGGTGTTACCTTTTTGTTGTGTATCTCAGCCTAAGTCATTTGATTGACTTAGAGAGGCACTGTGGTGGTTCTTATGGAGTGCGAGGGACAGKAGAGGGTTGTATTTTCAAAAAACAGGATATTATAAATCCATTTACTTATTATGAAAGTATTATTCTATAGTAGACTCCAAAACTTAGGGACTTAACCTGAATAAATTCCTTTTGGGTGGGTTTATCCTAAGGTGTCCCATGTAGTGATGACCACTGGTTTATTTACTATAGAAATGGAAAATAAATATCACCAAACACTGATGGAAAATATCAAAACAACTAATGCAGCTGTAAGTTACTGGGCATGCCAGTTAAACTTTAAATTCTATATGTTTGATTTAAGATAATTCAAATCTCAGAAAATTATTAGCRTCAATTAATTCTCCATTAAAACAGAGTCATGCTCATAAAAGTTCTTCTCCGCTAGTTCCATTTCTTTTTATCAYGGTGTTACAAGACTATTGGGACATGGTGTTTTCAGTGTTACAAGACTAAAGGATTGGTTTTCTAACCAGGCTTCAAAAGATTAACCCAATAACAGAACAGTTTAAGGTTTAATTGTTAAACAGAGCAATTACTGCATAGTGTGAACGTCTCAAGTTCAGCCTCTAAATATTCTTTGAGTTTGAAATGCATTGCATCAACAAATGGCCTCATAATTTATGTAAGGAAAGCTTTTTATTGGCACAACTTTTCTTTCTATACTCACCACGGTGGGAAGGAAAAAGGAAGGGGTACTTTCTCCCTTCTCTGCGTCTCCGACGTTGTTCGTTCTGCAATGCAATATTTGTTTTAGCTTGGTATTTCTTTTTAAAATATCTTTACTAGACTGGAGTGCTGCATTTTTAAGCCTCGTAGGGAAACTTTAACAAGTTATGAATAAGCGGGGAGTGGGATTTCAATGTAATTCAGGAATGAGAACTAAGCACAGAGAAGAATATTCAACCTTTTCATGGAAGGATTGAGTATTCTTTTCAAAGTCATATATCAAAAACCCACATACAATGGAAACATTCTCTCTCCGTAGAACATAAAAGAAGAGGGAACTGCCTGTTATGTGTTCTGAAATGATCCCTTTTCATTACAACTTCAGATTTTTTCTCTCTGGGGATCGCTGATTTCAAACCATGAAGAAAAGGAGAAACGACATCGTACTATTTCCATTAAAAGCAGTCATGCGCAACCTATATTTTTCCTTTTCTCCTTTTTTTTTCTATTTCTCAATAATATTTGCATTCCAAAATAAAAATTATTCTCCTTTTTTGATGCTCTGAGGTTAAGCAAATGAGGTTGCTGCTGACAATGTTGTTCATACCATTTGTGTCTGCCGTGTTTTAAGCCAGCAGCAGAGAAGCTGCTACGTCTGTGTGAAATTCATTAGAAAACAAAACACTCCATCTTTCTTCATTTGGAGAAATCCTTCTTGTTTACCATARTTAAGTTATAAGAGAAGCATCTTACACAACAGGAATATAAAACTGTTTCAGTCTTGTAAATCTGTAAGTTAAATTGGCTTTTTTTTTGTTGATCTCATCAAAAAGCACAGCATGTCCAGCAGACTTATGTGTACGAGAAAGTAGAAAATAAACAAGAAAAAAAGAGWTTCAGAGACAATACAATAAATCTGGAGCAAAGGGAAGAGGTATGATAAGGCAAAGATTTCACCTATTAATAGTTTAAGTAAAAATGAAATAATTAAAGAGCAGTCAGTACAACAGAAAGTATGTAAAAAGAAAGAGCAACTTAGTTCCAGAGAGGATTCTTTCCAGGTTTAGGGAGACTGAAGTAAGAAGTTAACTTTGTCCATTTCAATATTAGAAGGTTAATTCAGGGAGATTTTAGAGAAAAGAGGAAAAATCAATGTGAGATATAAACAGACTAACAAATGAAAGAGAAAGTAACACTCATCATTCCCATATTGTTCTTTAGATGTTTCAAGTAGTGTGCAGCCATTAACAAACAAACTTTCATATAGCATTTCTTTAAAGGAGATTTTTTAAAAAATTTTGCATACCATGAATCTAAAGCAGAAATACAGAATAACTTGAGCAGGATGAGACCATTTAATTCTCATTAATCAAAGATTCTGGCTAAAGGATACAGCATATACTACATAATGCAGATGTGCTCTGCCTACTATAGTCAAAATGCCGTAATTACAGGAGCTATGATTTATGAATTTTTTGAAGGTTGAGCTATCACAGAAGAAAAGATAATGTGATAAAAAGTCTATTATCTCATATTGTTCTCTAAAATTACGGCTCAGTACAGGAGCACTAACTTTGCACTGGCCTATCTAGAATTTAGGAGCATAACACCGAATCCTGAAAGCACTTTTATTTCTTCTTGGGGCTCCCAAAGATTAAAGGATGAATATATTGCTTTCTTCAATGCTTTCTTCCTGATTCATTCTCACATTTATATTGTTTTTTAATATGTTTTTAAAAGTGCTTGCTGAATAGATATGGGAAATGACACAGTGACACGGACATGCAGAATGCTCCAAGTGACATTAGATTCTTTATTTTATGAAAGTTGTGTTCTGTATAATTCTCATYCCTTAAGTGTGACTTATGATCTTTTCCCACTGCAAGCCATCTACAAAACTGATTAGTATGATTTCTTCCAAATCATTCCTGAAACAGTTGTACGCAGAAAATCCCCAGAAGGCACCTTCTTGCCATTAACACTGGAGGATTTTTGAAGACATTTCTCCCCATTCCCATAGCTTCAGATTATGACATCAAACAGTTGAGATTAGGATCGGAGCCTGAACGAGCAGGAAGGACATATGTTCTTAGGGCAAAAGATCTCACACACAGAGATATTTTCAGTAAATGGCAGATTATAAAAGCTCAGCAAAAGCCTGGGCTTTAAAYTGGCTTATTTAAAATGCTGTTCATTTCTTCCCCACTTTTAAAACAACATTTGGTCCTCATGAAAATAGAAAACTGATAGCTTAAGACCCAGCTGGATCTCGCAAAGGTCTGCAGGAGGCACCTTGAGCTCATGCAGAAGTTCATGCCAGCACACCATGCATCCTGTTGCCAGTTCTCATCATTTTTTTTTGTCTGAGCAACTAATGTAACTCGGTCCCTGTCACAAGCAGTTTTGTAAATGAAAGCCTCTGACATGAAGCAATCTGGGACTCAGACAACTGTTAGACAACCAAGAGAAGCCCCTTCCAGTCAGCAGCCTCTTTCCTTTCTGCTTCTGGGGGAAGAGCAGTCCTGGAGAGGATTGCCTCTCCAGAGAGGCAGAGAGGTGTCAGGAGATTTTCCTTAAGGGAAGGCAATTCTGGCCACGAATGCAGGCTGCCTTTTGCCAATAYATGAAGAAAAATGACAGGAGAGACATTCAGGAACTTGTAACCTATCGGTAGATTCCTCTTTTCCAGGACAGGGGAACAGGCAGAGATGTGAAAAGCAGGTTGAGTTCAGCTGTGGGGTTTTGTTTGGACCTTTTGAGGTCATTAGGGCACAGGACAAAGTGKCCAGTCCCTATTCTGAAGTCCCTGCTTTATGGAAACCCTGGCCCACTTTTAGGTAGATAGTAATGAAGCAAGGAGATGTCCCTGTCACCARTGTGGTTCTTGTGTTTTCTCCATAGCTTTGCCTACTTCAGTGAACATAACCAGACTCTGAGGTCATGCCCAAGCAGCTTGTGCCCCAAGTCAGGCACCAAGACTATATTTTAATAAGAAAGTGAGTAATGTGCATCACGAATAATAAATAATGAACCCTAATATAACTTTGATTTGGTAAATTTCTAACAGTATATTATTTGTAATACTTGATGTTAATGTAAAAATTTGCTCTACATAGATTGTAGAGAGATGTTAATGTAAAAATTTGCTCTACATAGATTGTAGAGATAGATTATTTTAGCATTGCAGAGTAGCATAAATTAGTTTAAAAGGTTGCCTTAGTGTTTGAATGTCAGAAATGTCTTTTTAGCTATGTAACAAATATCTTTGTTTTGGAGACCTTTATTTTGGGATTTTGTCCGGTTGTCCTGTTATCTACTTAAATCAGACCTAAATTTAATGAAAAACAAGTGTGTGCGAGTATAAATTAGAGCCTCTATTTGGAGAGATAGAACTGTAAAACCATTGGGCTTTTTATTATTATTAACCCAGAACTCTAAAATGAATCAGTCTCCTGAAGCCAGTGCTTCCCGGGCGTTCTCCTGCGTGATGCAACACAGCCCAATAAAAACGTAGCTACATGAGTTGCCAGACTCCTTTGAGCACTCATTATTTCCAGGGTCAATAAAGAAAAAGCTGCGTGACAAGAGGAGCAGCAAAGCAACTTAGCTCACTCGCATCACTCGGAAAGGGCTGCTCTTCCAGGCCCACTGTGTTAAATGTAAACGTTACTGTTTCAAATCACAATTAGCCACRAACAAAGCCGTAAGGGAGTGCAGCAAGCCGGTGTACTGGAGAGAAGAATTTTTTTTCATGTTTTCTACATTAAGGATTGATAATATAGACTTTTACTTGCTTTTTTTATATTATCTATATATTATCTATATATTRTTGTTTTATTACTTCACCTGATTCTTTTTGTATGAACTCCATCATATCCTGACCTTCCTTATATGTCACACAAAATGATTTTTAGATTGTCTTTTAATTAATAAGAAATTTCAAAAATGATGAGATAGAAATGTTTACCGCTTAAAATAATACCAGTAAATAACCAGCTTAAACATTTAATTCTCTTTCTAGTCGTATTCAAAGGGAACAATTGATCTGATCCAAGTATTTTTTAATACTTAGAGAGGAAAGCTATCTTAAGACAAAGAAAATACTTTAATTCTGTGGTCTGATCCTATATTGTCTGGAGATCTGAAAATATCATTCTAACATTTCCCCTGAAAGGGATTCATTCATACAAAAACCAAAAAGGAAAGGAAGTGGGAAGGTCGTTGGGCAATGCTTATTTTTTGTGGACCTACGAGCATGGGCTAACGTTGGTTTGCTGGGTCAGATGATACTTCATCACATGAAGAAACATCTTTAAGAAATTAGGAACATCCTAGTGGCTTAGAATGAACATTCCATTTATATTTGAATGAATTAGACAATGCATTTTCTTGAGAGGCTAAAGGAAACTTGCCTCCCCCCAGCCCTCTGATGTTTAATTTTAAAGTTTTCCAACCGCATATGGTTGATGTGCTCAGGACCGCTGGAGCAATGAAACCAAGAATAAGAGTTTAGCACTACAATTGCACAGACATTAGGAAATATAAGAGCGCATTGTTAAGAGGCCACTATTGAYTGACCCAAAAATCAATTTCTTGGATATACCTATTTACTAGTTAAAAATAAAATGGTTTAGTTGATTACAGCAGCCTTCATTATTTCATTGTGGAGGAGTGGGATGACAATTATTATATAAGCAGAAAGAAGGCAGAGCACAAAGGATAAAATAAGACAGCATATGGAAACTTGAAAGAGAAAAATCTTGTAGTCAGGTTTACTACAGTCTGGCTCAATGGAAATACATGGTGATATTCCAAGTACCATTTTYTCCTGCAAGAAGGAAAGGTGAAGAGCATTTCTGAAGACAGTTGTGAACCAAGTGCATTGATGTCCAGCAAGTTTGGGAGTGTAAAAATGAAAGGAAGATGGAAATGATAATTCCCATGCTTCTACAAGGTAAGGGACTAGTAGCAGGGGAAGAGTTAAGAAAGACATAGGATTTCTTGAGGTTACACTGTGATGTTAATCCCATTTTTTCTCCTCCCAAGATTTATAGAAAAACCAAGAAAAAAAATGAAAATAGTAGAGGGGGTTATTTGTTTGTTTGGGTAGCTTCCTTTTCAAAACTGAAATCTAAGCATCACCTTCATCTTCTTTAGCTTGAAAAAKTCACAGAAAGATCTATGGCAAAACCCTCAAACTTTTCAATTTTCTTACTTCAGCTTGTAGGCATTTCATGGAGCTTGATCTGAGTGAATGATAAAAAAAGAAGACGCGTAGGAGAATAACACTGACTGAATAACACTTAGAGCAAAGGCTGACTATAGAGTGAGCCAAAAGTGAATTAAGAGAATTAGCACTTAATTTGAATTCTGTGGGCAGAGGGATAGTAAGCAAGGAAAATTAGTAGAAGAGAGAGGATATGTAGTCCCTTAGCAAATAATGTGGTCTCACTACAATGTTCTGGGCACTTTAAAGTCTAGTGAGTAAGGCTTCAGGAGGCCATTAAAATGAGAAATACAGTAGCTAACACAGGGAATAATTATGGCTTGGTTAAGAAGGATTGTTACAAGGACAGGTTATGGTAACATTTCAGAGAAAGCAGCAGAAATCCAGAAAGGAAAAAGAAATATTTTTGTCCAAGGATGATCAAAGATTTGTGGTTTCAGAAGTAAAGTTCAGGCATGAAATACAGAAAGTGGAAGCAACGTCGCTGAGACGGAGTGCTTTACTGACAGCCTTCCATTCAGCAAGTAGAGCACACGCAGAAGCCAAAGAGCACAGTCCTGGCAGAAAAGGAGGCTATATAGAGATATCGGAGAGGTACTTCTCTGATCAGAAAGGGATCKGCAGCTGTTGTTCATGAGTAATCCTAATAAATGAGTGTCCTGAGCACGCGATGAGCACATTTCTTTCTGGACTCCACTCATACCTTTTTGGCAGCACTTTCATTTTGAGTAGAGTTTTTACATCTTCTCCCTGTCTCTTCCTTTCCGCAGCGTGCAAGGCTCTTTATCTTTCTCAAGGGTGATTCATGGATAATTTCAGCCCTGGTCATTCTTTGCACACAGAAGAAACTCAGTTTTATATTAAACTTTAATCATCTGTTTTTCATCCTGAAATGCTTACTCACAGAAGCAATTCTCCTGAAGTGCGTGCCAACRTGTCCAAAAGTAAAATTTATAACTGCACTTTGCCTGTGGAAAAACCTGTGTACAAAGCATGAAATGCATTTAGAWGCATTTCATAGATAGCACTGACAAATGCGAAGGTAGATGAATAGAAGACAACAGCTTTATCACTATTGCACTTTCCTTTCTATAGCCTAGACTTTAATATAAGATCAAAACAGAAAAAAAAAAAGTAATGGTAACTTTGCAAAATATTCATCAACTTTAAAAGATTTTTGAATTTTTCAATGGCATGCTTTTGCGTTTCGGAAGGCATATCAAAGGATAATGCCTGTGTGCAACCTCTTTTTAGAAATTTTAAGTTTTCAAAATTAAAAGTCCCATCACCTTTACCTACAGTTAAAATATTAGCATTTTGAGCATACATTCCCTACTTTTGTGACTGTTGCAAGCTGCTTTCCAGTTATAATAATTAATTTGAAGAAAAAATCCCCTGTGAAAATTAGATGCAAAAAAAMCCCCCAAAATTATTTCWATTATTTTTTTCAGTAGTAAACAYTGRTTTTGTAAAATAAAAAGAAAATATTCTCTCTCCAAAATGATTATTTTGTCCTAAGATTATCTTATTCTTCATTTTATTTCAACTACCAAATATTTCTATCCTAACTTGAGGACAGCACCTAAACTTTTTTGCAAACAATAAAGTTAGAATTCAGTTTTAATTTAAAGGACACTGATTAGAAAAATGCAGCTGCTCTATCAATTCTAGCTTGCCTACTGACATTAGAGCTGAAATATTTTTTTAAACTGTGCTCGGTATCCAAGTATTTGCCAGTATTGAGCTTTATTTTCAGTGTAAATAAATTGGACTTTTCAATTGATTGTGCTTTATTTGTCTAGTTTTGTGGTCTCCTGGTCTTGTTCTTCCTGCAATGGCTCCTTTCAACATTTGTACGGTATTTTCTGACTGCAGCAACTCCGTGTCTTTGAGACCTTCTCATATGTCTTTGTGATTCTAACTTRTTTCGCTTTTTGTGCTTACGCTCATCACATTGAAAATGCATTGGCGACTCCTCTGACAGTATTTCCACCAGACCACATGGGAGAGCACTAAATATGCTTCATAAATTCCCTTACTTAAGCATCAAAGAACCTATACCAGCCCCACTGGCATCACAAGCCATATTACATCTTTTGTAGACTGATASACATCTGCAGGGGGCAAGGTCTTTCTCATATTTCTCTAAAACTGCGGCTTAAAACTTAAAAAAGAYGAATTAACATTTTAATACAAACACGAGAACATCCTTTACTTGTGAAAAACCCACTGAAGTCACCCAGCACAGCATACTCCGAACAGAAGCGTRCCACATAAAACACGCCTCCCTCTGTGGCTACGACTCTGCCTGTTTCTTGTGCCCAGATGTCAGCGTGGACAGTATGGGAAACGTCGCACGTTGCGCTCGGGTGACTACCCCGGGACGCTGCTGACAGCCTCTGCTCTCCRTCTCGCTCTCGCACTCGCCTCAGCCCTCTGCTCGCTGTTGGGAGCTTGCAGTATAAATTACACGGACACTTGAAACCGGCACAAGGGTGCCAGGGGACCGACACAGACGTGGGCACGTGCGCCGAGAAGAGGTCCTTAGATCCTCGTCGGTTGGGGCRGGAGGAGAAGGGTTGGAGGAGGCTGGAGGGCTGGGGTAAGGAAGGCTGTGTCAGGGTGTGACTGGGTAAAATAAAGTCTTTGGAGCAGGAACCAGCAACTATCTGATTTCCCTGGCTGCACTTCTTTTTTTCCCCGTGTCCCAGTGAACACTGTGAGCTTCTCTCACACTGATCCATAGTCCGATGGTCATCACACTCTCATGGGAAACAGGAACTGAAAACAAGAAGTCAAGCCCAGGTCTTCCATATTTTAGGTGTCCTCTGATTGCTAAATTATTATTTGAAAGGGAGGGGTTCGCTGCAACAATTGCTTTGATTGAACAAGCAAACCAACCCCAAAACGTTGTAGGTAGTCTGTGGGAATGCTCCAGGAACACCTTCTGCATTAAGCATCTTTAAGATCCCAGGCAGAAGGAAGATAAGTCTCATGCCTAGACTTAGGCGTGGATGGGAAATGAGCTGCTCAGCCCTCTTACAGTCACCATATTTTTAATCATTGCTAACAGAAGAGCATTCAKGTGTCAAGATAACAGAAAGCAAAGTTTCTTTTTGTTTAGTTGCCACTGGAGTTTAGGTGCCACTAGGATTAGCTTGCATAAGGACTTTTAAGTTTGTATCTTTGAAGCAAGTTGATCAATTTTCTCCCCAAATACATTAATGCATTCCCTCCCCTTCCCCAAATCTGTCTGCTAGATTTTTTTTTTCTTTTATGAGACAATCCTAGGATGTATCTCCAAGAAGCAAAAAGATCTTGCAGATTTTATCCACTGCATAATTTTTCTGTCAGGTAAAGGAAAAATTTCATGTATCTGAGTCTTTTTTTTTAAGAACAATTTTGCCATGTATTTTTAGATGTTGTGGAGAGAGACTGCACTGTTAATTATCAGTGCATCAAGATATTCCCATAAAGAGCTGCTTGTGGGAAAGCACGGACTTTAATAGGAATTTGATTTTTTGTAGTAAAGTGAGGGGCAAAAAGTAAGTTTGTGAAACCTAAGTTAGAAGAACCCAAAATTGTTCAGCTGTGACTCTGCTCATTCCCATTACTGATGCTATTGATATCCATTTGGAGAGAAAGTGGCTGATAAAAAAAGCAAGTGGTGGATAGATTTCAATTTAAAAATACTGTCAGCAAGACAGTGAGGAGATACAAGTGGTTTCCTTAGGTCTAAGTCAGTACAAGTTTAAGGAAACAGAAGAACCCTGAGAAGCCTGATCTAATCTGGCGACAGGGCAGAGCAGGCTTCAAACATTTCTTCAGAGGATCTATTACTATTAAAAAAAGCAAATACTCATTAAATTTTAGCTAATTCTCCACAGCTTTGGGTTTGCACTATTTATTAGTTCAGATGCCACCAACTCGAAAGGCCAGGGCAGCGACGAGGCAATTAGAGGGAAAAYGAGAATGCTTTTGACTTTGAGAGCAGTTTCCCTCCGAGCTCCGGGTTTCCCGCTCGGGCTCTCTTTGAGGCGAGCGGTGGAAGCGGCTCTTGTGAACACGGACCATACGCACGAYCCAGGCTCCTCGGAGCAGCCACCATCACTGGCGTCGCTCCCATGCGCACAAACACTTTGATTCAGTTGCCAGGGAAATAACAGCAAAGGAGCGAGCCCGTCGTGATTAAAAATCCCCCTGAAGGTTGAAGGGGGCGGAGGGCAGAAGGACCAGATGGTTCCTGCTCATTCCCGGCAATCGGCAGCRGCTCGGCTGCTAGCTGGCTTGGGAGATCGTGCTCGCTTTCTTCCTTTGCGTTGTGTCTTTCCTATACGTGAGGCTGGCTGTGTTGGGGTGTTTTTAAGGAACGTGTTTGGCCAGCGGGAGGTTTRCTCTGCTGCAGGGGGCGGCGAGCGCCGGCCGGAGCGCGGAGCGCGGAGCACGCGCGTCCCAGCGCCCCTGTGCTGGTGCGGGCGGCCACACGTCTGCCGAGAGCGAACACTGCCGTGGGAACGGGCTCACGAGAGCGCGCCGGGGCAGAGAGAGCGCGCCCGGACTTTTTTTTCTTTTTCTTTTTCTTTTTTTTTAACACAAAGATTAAAAAAAAAAAAAGAAAGAAAATAGGCGGGCGTACCTGTTTTCGTTACGCTTTATTTTCCTTTTTCTTTGTCGGGGGCTGAGGGTAGAGGGGGAGAGGCGGAGGGAGCGGCGCGGCAGGGCGGGCGTTGCGAAACATGCGTTCTTCATCTCGCCTGCTCGCGCGGCTCCGGTTTCCATGCCCTTGATCCCGAATGTTTTATCCTGCCGGGAGAGCGCCGTTTCGGCAGCGCCGCAGGCGGCCCCGGGCGCCCGGGCCACGGGGCAGCGGCGGCGTTGTGCGAGCCGCGACCGGAGCCGCCTCGGGGTTGCGAGTGCAGCTCAGAGGTCCTGTGAAACGGGGCCGCGGCCTCCGCTGGCTGCCCTCCAGCGCCGGCCGCGCACAGGCCCTTTCTCAGGCTCGCCGCTTCCACGGGAAGGGAAAAACGAGACGCTTTTTATTTTCATTTCTACTTGACTTCCCTGGCCCTCAAAGAGGTCCCTTCGCCCACGCCTGCCGCTGCCGTCTGATCCCGCTGCGTCCCCCCAGCCCGCGCTCCCCACACAACGGCAGCAGGTGATGCTCCCTCCTGAGGCCCGGGAGACCTGCGGGAGACGCTGGGAAGGGCCCGTTCGTGTCCCCGAGAACGTGCTCGTGGCGGCGGGATTGCTGTGTCCCCCGCGGCGGCCGTGCCCCGACGTGGGGTGTCACCCCTGCAGTGGCCGTGCCCTGACATGGGGTGTCACCCCCGCAGTGGCCGTGCCCTGACATGGGGTGTCACCCCCGCAGTGGCCGTGCCCCGACGTGGGGTGTCACCCCTGCAGTGGCCATGCCCTGACATGGGGTGTCACCACCCCAGCGGCCATGCCCCGACGTGGGGTGTCACCCCTGCGGCAGCCATGCCCTGACATGGGGTGTCACCCCCACAGCAGCCATGCTCTGACATAGGGTGTCACCCCCTGCGGCGGCCATGTCCCGACATGGGGTGTCAGCCTTGTGGCCCTGGAGCGCCTCGGGAGCGGGTGAGGGTGACACGAGGGAAAACAAACGCAGGCTTCTTCAGGACGTGTTTATGTATGGGCAGGCTTTCATGCATGCATCTGAACAGCATTCCGCATCAAATATAATTAAAGCAAGCATCACGCCGAATATGAATCAGAAAATAAAAATGTCCTTAAACACAGCTTAGCTGCCAGCAGCTCCACATACTTCATTCCCCCGGGGAAGCGGTTGCGGAGACATGAGTTATGTGGCTGCCCGAGCCATGAGACGCGGGTGTTTTTAAGGGGAGTCGGTGACCTGTGACAAGAGCTGCGGACGAGCGGCGCTGCCCGGACCGCCCGGCTCTGCAGCGCGGGCGGCCGCGTCCAGCAGGGCCGGGTCCCCCGGGAGGACGGCGGCCTCCTGCCCCCGCCATGTCCGAGTGCCTTGATTCGCCTCGTCGTGCCCCTTCTCAACCCMCTTCCCAACCCAAACCTGCATCCAGCGACCCGAGGCGAGCACACGTGGAGCTGAAAATAACCCCGATCTGCACAGTTCTGTCTTCTTCCCCCCAAGCCCCTGCGTGTGCCAAGGCAGGGGAGCATCCGCCCGGGAAGGCGGCACCATCTCGCCGTCCAGCSCTGCCGCTGTGGGTTTTTACCTATGGGCATCCAGCTCTGCCGTGACCTTCCAAAGACTTTTGCCAGCATTCCTTCCATTAGACATACCAGGACGAGGGTGTTTCTCATGGGATTTCAAAGGAGACTTTATTTTAAATACCGCTGGAAAGTAATATATCAATCTAATGCTGTCTGCAGTTTTCCCACATTCTTCATGGCAATATAAGGAACCTTCAACCTCTTCTCCCTTTTAGCATCATTTTTTCCCCTCCATATTATTAGCTTTGTTTCTCGCTTTATTCTCTGAATAATTTTTTGGAGAAAGATTCTCAAATTCATTTTCCCAGAACTGTTGTTCTAAACCTGAAGTCAGAATATTCAAATACCCTGAGGAACCAAGAAATCAAATTTTATTTATGAACAACAAAAAAAGAATGTTATCTATTTTTTTCTTTTTTTCTTTATTCCACATCCTTTTTGACCTATGTAGCACAATAGGTGTCTATAGCAAATGCCTCAGCCCTTGTTTTTTTTCTATCCTCTTTCACTCTGTAAAGGACAATGATGTTCAGTTATAGGTCCTATTACTACTGAAGGCAATACTAGAAGCCCAAATGAACATGAATGGTGGCAAGATGAATCTTGTTTATCTCTAGAATATTAATTCCTATAAAGCAAAAAATTATCCCTAAGAAAATCTGGTAGTAGTTGCAAAAGTCAAAGCCTTTTTATTGGTACCATTGCAATTTCTGGAACATCAAATGCTCTTATTTATTGTCAGAAATTCTAGATGCCTCACCTGCATTATTTTAATTATAGTGCGGTAACTCATGTCTTTCGTAAAATGAATGTTGCATATAGAAGAGTGATCTATAKTCTCAGTATTTCACTTTAATGTGTTTTCAAGGTGCTGGATTCAAGTCCTGGTTGCTCTTTTATTATACTGAGTAGTTGAATTTGTTTATAATTTTGAGTATTTAGTGGATAGGTCCTCTAGTTCAGATCAGTATCCTTTCTACTTTTTGCGCATCTAAATAGACAAAGAAATGTCATAGAGATCGGGAAATCAAACCAACTCCACTCTCTGTGTCAGGCAGYAAGACAAACAGCGGCGCTTTTAATGTTAGGGTTTTATCTCCAGCTTCAGCTTCTCGCTGCTCCCTAAGAGCACATGGATGCGGTGTGAAAATGAGGAGTCAGCCTTGGAGCAGAGCTTTCTCCATRGACTTTGCTGGAAGTTCAACACTGACCTTACCAGGGGTGTATCTGAACCAGCAGTTCCCGTGGGTGCTTTGAGTCTACCTTGTCGCCTACTCCAGGTTATACACGAGCCTGTGGGGTTTTCAGGAGGGGACAGGCAGTGGCTAGGTCAAGTTTAGGTAATTAATCTCAGCTTCTCTTATATAACAAAACCCACAAAGCTCACAAAAAGGTGAGCAGGCTGTGTGTGTGCGAGTGTACCACCMGTACACCAGTCCACCAGTATCAACTGCCCTCTCAACTTACTGCATTTGCGGAATTTTCTAGAAATTTTTACCTTTCTCTGCATAGCAGTTTTGTGGCATAGACAGAAAGGACAATAGGATAGTAGGGGATTTACCAAAAACATAGGATGCCAGGCATCCCTTACAAACCTTGGAGGTCTGATTTTATCGATGTACCACCACACTTTAAGGTGAACTTGGTCTCCAAAGCAGATGGTTGTGAATAGCATGAAAACACAGGTGCAAAATCTCAATCTTCTGTATAAATAAAAATATATATATATATTTCTTGTTCTTTGCTGATCACCAGATAACTCAGTTCTGTCCAAATGCATGGCTGTGCTTTCCCATGCACTGGGAGGAAGCAGAGTGTCTCGCTGCCCTGCAGCTGTGACTCYCCATGCAGTGAACGGGTGGTGACAGATGGGACATTGGTTTTGGAATTCACATGATGTCTGAAATCCCATGTGTGTGTYGGTGGGCACGGCAGTATTTATCCTCGGCATTTTACCCCCAGACTGTTTCTTTGGCTGTTTATCTTCGGACAGATAAAAACAATTACTATGTGGGTGCATATGCGTGTGTGTGTGTACATACATTTGAAACAGCGTAGGTATTTCCTGCTCTTTTTCCACGCCTGCCTCCCTGGATGGCTCAGCCCAGCCCAGCCCTGCCCGCCGCAGGGAGACGCTTCCCGTGCTGGGGGCGCGCGCTGTGTGGGCACTGGCTGGTGCTCCTGGGCTGTGCTGGGAGGGAGGCAGCGCTGAGTCAGGAACTCTGCGGTGGCGCTGGGCTGGGGACARGCGGAAGAGAAACAGCAGAGACGTTTCTTCTCCTCTGGCTGCTAGCGAGCTTTGTGGTGGCAGCGCCGTTCTCACCAGGCCTCTTTGTTTTTGCAGGCTGCCCTTTGTTAACTTGAGCTTGTTTTCCTTGCTGTGCAATACAAATATTCTCAGGCGCTAAGCTTTCCTTGCCCTCACTGCCTTCTTTTCGTCTGAGACTGTGTAGGAGCTAAATTTAAACTTGATTGATAGCGTTTAATCCAGAGAGAGTCAGGATGCTGTTTTCCTGTTTAATGTTCTCTGGTTCGCTTCTTCTGCTTACCATCATGTCTCTAAAGCACTGCAGTCAGTCCGACTTCCCGGTGAAAACCCTTCTGCCTGCCTTGCCACAGTAGGTTAGATGCTCTCAATTACATGGAGCCTCATGTCTCTCCATCTAGTCGTAGATGGAAAAGAACAGCAGCTATGGGTCTTAAAACCAGATGATGCCATGACTTCCATAGTCCCTCCATTATAATAGATAGCAGGCCCTGAATTCCACTGTTGTAAACCACTAAACATGTAAATAAGAAAGGAGTCCTGGTTGTGTTTTCGCTGTCCTGGCAGTCCTTGAGAAACATCTTCCTTGAGTAACCACATGTTCAGCACAACCATATGAGTTCTTTTTTATAGCTCTGAARACGGCAGTCTTACTGTCTGTCTCTGTAGTGGATGTAAGTGAAAACKTCTCCCTGCCAGATGCCTGTGCAATCTTATACGCATTATCTGTACATATTTTAAGCATGAGAGCCCTTGTTGACGTCAAGTAATTGCATACATGAGCTTTTACTGACTTTACCTAATACAGTGACCTTATACCGTCATTGTCTACATGGTAGGATTCAGACATTCGTAGCAACAGAAGTAGAGAGATGGAGGGATTTAAGGCTAGGGAAAGAAATGCAGGATATTTTAACTTAATACTCTACACATTTTGATGAAATATGTGCACATACAGCCATGCACAAAGCAAAAGRAAAAAAACATTCTGGGAAGTTGGGGTTCTTTATAATAGCTAACAAAAATAGATTTGCCTCTGTAATCCTGCTTTATTCTTCATGACTTACCTCAAGTTTCTTCTCAAGTATATTCCCCCACTGGCAGTCATCTGCTGATACATGTGTATATGGTTAGCTAGAGTAATCAGTGTCCTCCCGTGATATAGTCCATTGGGGTTAGAAATTAGATTTTATGAGTTGTTGACAAATCTGTGCTAAAAAAGCACATGTCCTGCTCTAACACTGCTCTCAAGTAGCTGGTTCTTTCTATTCAGACACCCCGTAGAAAAAAAATACTGTTAATATGCAGCATTTGGAATACAAATTATTTTTCAAATTTGTCATAACCAAGAGCAAATTTCAGCCACCTCACAATTCAGTCTTGCCAGTTTCTAAGCAAGATGATGCATTTTTAAGCTGCTGCTGGAAACGCTGCAAACTTCTCCAAAACCTAACCCGAAAACATGAGGAAAGTAGAGGGAAGAACTAGGGACTAATGCTTGTCCTGTAATCTACTTGAAAATGGTAAAAAAGGACAAAGGTGGAAAAGGGAAAAGGAAAAAGATGAGCAGATCTCTGAAGCTTGCATCTKCAAGATGAGGCCTTCATTTCACCTCTCACTTGAGTCATATAAAAATTAGGTGTCTATCATGGTTTATATCTTTGATCTGCCWTTATTATCATGGGATCCTGGAATGGCTGTGTAAGTGCACAATCTTACTTGATTCTCCATATGGGTAGCTTAAATATTAGGCTGGATGATGAGTGGTTAGAAAGCCATCGTTAGATTCATTTCAGTGTCAATTAATACAGTGGTGCTTTCTCAATCATTTTGGAAAAGCAGCAGTGTTGGCTTAATAAAGTCTTTAGAACACATCACCAGCAACATAAACTTGTGAAATAAAGGCTCTGATGGAGACAGCCGTTACTGGAGATCAGGTGCAGAAATCATTTGATATCAACAGCTGATTTATAGCATATTATATTATATATAATATATGTATATGATACAAGTATCTGGACCTATTGACGTTAAGTTTACGCCAGCTGAAGATATTTGTCTGAAGTGCGTAACAGTTTTCTTCCTCTTCCTGCCTTATATTAAGCTCTTGTAGCCTTTCCCTCACCAACAACCTCGTTTTTACCACCCTGTATTTGTTTTGATTATGAGAAAGTCTTTTAATGTTTTAAAAAAGTTTAGTGAGGAATTACAGGTTTCCTCAAACAYATCCACAAGTAAGCGAGGATTATAGAGGAATTGGATAGGGGTGTTTTTCACTCTTGTTTCCTTTTTGCTTACCTAACATCTCAGTCAGTGTGTAGCCCCAGGATTGCTGTTGTCTGTAGAAGAGTCAGAGCCGTKTAACTGGGGGTAGTGATGTGGGATCCGTTGCTTTGGCATGGATTTGTCCATAGACTGGGTTAAGCTAATCATGAAATCTCACCCTAGATTTACAAGCACTAATTATCTTTAATGTTTCCTTTGTAATTAATGCTGTATTTGCATTTCTTTGTTTATGCCTCTCCCTGGGCAAGGTGGTGGGGAAGAGGTGGAATAATTTGAATTTTTATTGTCTTTCTCTTTAGAAAAAAGCCTAGGAACTGAGGTTTTTAAAATGCATGAAATTTTAATAGTCTCTTCATACCCTATTTTAAATCAGTTGAGGTAAAGGACCCACAATAATGTTATCTTAAATCATAGTAAGTGTAATATATCTTTGGCCAAAGCAAAATTTTCTAGCTCACTGTTTTGAAGACCAGTGTTTCCTTTGTGCAAATTTCACAAGTGCAGAAGAAAGTCTGAGTTTAGCACTGAAACTGAGATGTACTCTGGCTTTACAAATACTCACGCTCAGTAAATGGGGACAGGGTGTATGTGGGGTTCTAGTAATAAGCAGCTGAATTTGGGTTACTGTGTTCCCAGCAGATCTACTGGCACCTTTAAAGGAGCATCAGAAGGCAACTTTTCTACTAATGAATATTGTTTATGAGAAACAACACCTAAGGAAAGGAAAAGTCTGTGCATAACATAGCCAAATGTGGGAAATGCAAAATAAAGACTCACTTCATGACATTGCACAGGCTTTGCTTTTTTCACGACGCTGCGAGGGCTTTGCTTTTCCAGAGCAACTGGAGCAGAGCACAAGATATGCAGCGCTCCTTTGAATGCCTCGCTTTTAGCCTTCCCGTCTCTCAGCTGAAGGCCTGTGTGTACTGTGTGTATTCGGACCCGAATGCCTGAGCTTCCTGAACCTCTTCCAGTAACAAGCTCTTGGGCAGGGGCTCCATAATTCACAGCTTTCAGTCTGACCCCTTCTACCCTGCTTCACAACTGTGCTTAATATGGGCTTTGCCCAAGTTTGGTATTTCATAAGAATTAGTCCCCCCTTCTCTTATTAGTGGCAATGGCTAACCTAGTTTCAGTGTTGTAAAATGTTGCTAAATGCTAAGTTACTGCGGGTCCTCCACACAACCAGTCCTGAACAACAAGCAAATACCTTCTTCCCTCAGCTGGGTCAATTATTAATATGCATAGTTAATTCATGGAGTTTGAGATTTTGTAATTACTTCACACATTAAATATTAACTGTTAAATATCTCTGTCAAAGTGCTAGGACTATGGACCACATGGACATGCAAGAGCAGCATGTAAAAAAATTCTTTTGGCATGCTGAGACTTAAAAAACTATGGCCCTCTTCTTCTGCTACTGTGTGTACTAAGCACTTTTGAGCTGTCAATTTGCCCAGCCTTGCCAGCAACTAACTGCACGACTAGCTTGAACTAAAACATCACAGCCATAGCTAAGATATTTCCTTTAGTGCCCAGATTTGGAAGTACTTTGCAAAAATTTCTCCTTCACTAAAAGGAAAGACGAGTAGTCTTGTGAGGTCTTGAAAAGTCCAAAAGTTGTAAATTTGGTCTTATAACATTGGATCTCTCAGTTTTATTCTGGGTAGTAAAAGATCAGAACAGTTCAACAACAATCTAAGGCTCTCTCCATCTGCAGCTGCCTGGGGGACAGTCTTGTCCATTATGTGCTCTTCTGGTAAACTGTTTGCCTTAAAAGTGTTTGTCACTGTTATCCCCGTACTTACAAGGAATGCTATTATTTTGAATGCACAAAATACCACATTGAGGCAGTGTATGTAGTCAATAAAAGACTTCCTGATGATATTCTGAAAAATATTCCCCAAGGATCTTTCTGTATGGCTATTTCTTGAACTTACTCCCTGCAGTAGAGTACCATTGCCTTATATTTTTCCAACAGAGAAACCTCCAGTAGAAAAACCCTATATAAAAGTAGCCTAATGGGTTGCTGAAGGACCAAAGCATTTGAAAGGGTTTTTCTCTGTAGACATCTTACTTTTGGGGTTTTTTTTGTGTGTGTGTGTCCGTCCCTGCTCARTCATTCTGAAAGACAAGTGACCATTTTGTACTCTTTGCCATATGAACCTTCTAAAAATTAAAGTCCAAGTTGCATACCAATCTTTTTTTAACTGTCATATAGATATTTCTCTTTGCTGTATTACATGTATTACCCTAGAGCACTCAAAAAAACCCAAAACAAAACAAACAAACAAAAAAAACCCCACAAAACAAGAGCCGTATAAATTTAGTCAGCAGTTTTCTGGTGAGGCATGTAGGAAAATATATACATATAAATATGTACCAAAACATTGACTAACTTTGTGAAAGTGCTATCGTTCTCTCTCTGYCAATCAACTATTTTCCGCATCTGGAGGCAAAAACATTATCAAACTGCATTTCATCTCCTGAASCAATACTGAAGCCCAACAAAAACCCACAATTTTTATTAAAGAGGACATCAAGATTTGGAACAGATAATGTAAGGACCATAAAGGTTTTATTGCACTGGCAATTTCTGAAAGGCGGTAAAAGGGCCTCTTGTACAGGTTGCCAGGTCATCCTACCTCAAAGTAAAGGYGAGTAATAGATAATAGATAACCAGTAGTTCTTTGCAGTTTTATGTTTTTGTACTTCCAGGAGTAACCACTCTCTTTCCAGAGCTGCTCAGCACCACATTCCTGCCTGACATCACACCTGGGATGCACAGAAACAGCCTGACACCCAGGATAACCTTATTTCACCATGGGAAGGTCTGGCTCTTCCTTTTAACCATCTACAAAAGGCTGCCCAAACCCACATATGTGTAATAAAATGCATGAGAATGACAAGCTGAACCAGCTAGCTAGATCTTTATGGTAGTTTTACCTTACAAAAGCTGTAACAAAGAAAGCAAAGCCTATTTTCCTGCTGTCCTCTTCGAAAGCCTTCTTACAAATTACATTCAGCATCTGCTACTGGACAGACCTTGACCATATTTTTTCAACTGGAATGGAATGATTTCTTTACCCTTTTTCCCAGTCTGTCTAAAATAAAAAGCTGTTTTTATGGCCTCCACTTTGTACTGTCCTATGAATTCTCTGTCTTTTTTTGACAAAAATATATTAAAAAAAAATCTGTATAAAGGAGGTATCTCATGTGTCTCTACTCATTGCATAGCTAGAGGAAACTAAAGTGCAAGCAAGGAAATTCGGTTGATTTTCAGCTCTGACAGTCAATAAACAAGACAGTTCTTTAGTTTTGTGCTTTCTTTCTCACTACACTATCCCTCCTTTTAGTAGTTTCACAATTCTGTCCCATTCTGTATTTACCAAATCTGGAAAAATTGTAGCATTGATGAAAAAGTTTTTTAAAAAATCTTGTTGAAAAGAAGAAATTGTTTGCTGCTAGCGCAGCTCCCTGCAATATCCTTCAACTGTCTTCCATGCTTACAGATTCCTGCTGACTTCCCAGTCAGAGGAGTTCCTAATATTCTTTGTGAATGGGCCTGATTCCAGCTCTCTTATTCAATATGAAATGTATTTTTTCATCACTGTCTTTAACATCCACTTACACATGCTTTCCTGGCTTGCACGGAGCTATAAAGATCTCTCAAAAATCTGCAGTTCCTCACTGTGCCTGTAATACAGTGTGCATGAATGCCCTGTGAGAAGGAATGTAGGGAGGCCACCAAGCTCTGCTTCATCAGTTCTCACCATCCTACTGAGGGGAATAAAACCCCTAAATTGTTTCTTGTTCCATAAAGTTGTCTTTACTCTTCTAATTACAATTGCATTGTTGAGCAATCGAGTACATGATTTCTAATAACCCCAAGCCAACAGCCATTGCCCCAAACTCTTCAAATTTGGTTTGTCCAGGCGGAGGGTTGCAGAATATTTCATTTGTTATGCTCTGGCTGTACAATCAAATACCTGGTTCTCCTCTAAAATGTAAAATCCATAGCCTTTCTTTAAACACTGTTCAAAAAATATTTCTGAGCTTTTTGATATGGCATGCTTCTTTAAGTTTCATCAATTCAAAATCCTAATTATGTATTACTGACACCTCATCATAGCTGAAAATAAGCACTCTCAGTAACCCAGTGTTTTTCCTCTTTTCTTTCTTGATTTCTGGACACACAGTCATATATGAAGATAAATCCATCAAGCTGAAAAATTCCCTRCAATTACCTATAACTAGTCTATTTAGCCTTAGCATTTGAGATTTTTCCCATATTATTCTGTGTTCTTGACCAACAACCTGTCAGTCATGTCCACTTTACTCTAGACTGTGTCTGAAGCATCCTTATGTTGTGTGGCCTACTCTCTGCTTTCAATGGCATTAGGGTTTATTTTATCAGTATATCAGAGGTCCTTTCCTCTGAGTATGACAGATCTTGTCATTCAAAATGGGACCTTGACTAGTTCTTGACAATTTACATAGAAACTGATCACCTTGAATTACAAAAATCRTTATGTAACTAGTGGTAAAAAAGTAGAGTATATTTTTTACCATGTGTCTATATATTACACCCATCTCCATTTTGGTATTTTTTACATCAAAGATATTAGGCCCTCAACACATGAATTTGTCCATCCAGAACATCCATAACAAACAATACTTGCTAGAACTGCAGATCAAGCAGATTTTTGATGTTTGGTTCAGCTATAGAAAAAGCTCTAGAGACCCACTGGAGGAATGWGCTGTGTTAACATAGGAAAGTTCTATTTCAAACCCAAATCAAGAGAGGTTGAGAAATTGTCAGAAGTGAAAGAATATGAATTCAAGAGATAGTTACTTTATCATCCATCGACTTGGACTCACGGCAAATAAAATAAGCATTGAATTTGCTTATTTTCCCATTTCTACAGGAAAGCCTTCTGACAATTTAAATAAATTCAGCCACAGCAGCAAAAACAATACATGGAGTGCACATGTACGATAATATCCTAGGAGAACATTTCTGTAATGAAGACTTCTGACCATAACCCTGTGCTTGATATGCTCCTAAGCATTGGTCGTGGCACCTCTTACGTATTTCTGGGGAAGTCTTACTTCACAAATCTTACTTTGCCACCTCTGGTGCTTGCTTACAATGTGGTCACACACTCTAAATGTCACTCACTCTCTCCTTTATTAGTGCTTCAAACTTTATGAAAACCAGGAATCCAATTCAAACTCTACAACTTGCCAGCTCCAACATACTGGTGGCCCTAGAAATCTCTTGAGTGGAGACTCYAAACGGGATTGTATATTGTCCACAACATCGACTGCTCCCCTTGTGGAGAGGAAGAAGCCACAAAGGCAATTAGACTGCCCGTGGGTTTCTCRTGTGCAGTGATGTTGGTGGAGGTCACTCCTTTCTGAATAGTCACACAGATT
This sequence comes from Eudromia elegans, assembly GCA_003342815.1. Lineage (NCBI taxonomy): Eukaryota > Metazoa > Chordata > Aves > Tinamiformes > Tinamidae > Eudromia > Eudromia elegans. The sequence goes on from PTEX01000033.1 coordinate 1,991,480, forward strand.
TTCCCAGGAAGATCAGACCATTAGAATCTCTTCCCTTTTCCTGGCAGCACTCCCTGGTGACCAGGCACAGACRGCAAAGCAAACATCATTTCCGCCAGATCAGTCTTTCTTTTCAGGTTGTCCATTAAGGGTCCCTTGCCCAGCTATCTCCACAGGTTCTTGCTCCCTAAAGGGCATGAACTCTTGCCTCTTTCAGCAACAACTCGCAAAGCAACTCACCAGAGCTCAGCTCTCCGTGGAAGCAGTTTCTACCTCCAGCTTCAGGGAAGCAGTGCCACTCCACTCGTCAGGAGAACACAGCCCCCTTTGCCCCTCCAGTGGGAGAATGCAGCCAGGAAAGTAAAGAAAAAAAGTAAAGCTTTCCTTTCCCTTTCTTGCATGTTAAGTATCCTCCCAGTGACACAGTGGTAGAGATGAGGGGCCTGCAGTCTGCTTTGACTTATCAGTAGAAAGATATATATATATATATATATATTTTTATATATCTCATATATATATATCTCTCATATATATATATCATATATATATATCAGTGGAAAGATACATATATATATATATATATATTCTTTGGACTTTAGGCACCAGTCAAGCTCAGGTCCTCCACGAAGGATGTCATTGTCCTGTGCATGACCAGTTGATGAGCCACGTTGGCTTGGACAAGCTTGACAAGAACACGGAGCTGTGTATATATATATGTGTATATATGAGCCTGATGCAACAACGTGATGAGACTAGATGGCRGGTCCTAAACTGGCAGGAAAAACACAACAGGAGCCAGCTGAAATTTGGAGCCGTATGGGAAGTGTCCATGGAGATCAGCTCCACCAAGGCATCAGCTTACTGCACACGGCAGAAGGAGCCCTGCTGCTGCCAGCCCCACRGGCTCAGGGAATTACAATGGTCTGTTACGCACATCTCAGAGGATTAAAGACAGGACACAGCTTAGGGGATTCTTATATCAAATGCATTTGCTGTTTCACTTCATTCCTTTCTAAGGAGAATGCAAACTTACTAAAATTCTAGCTGAAGTTCAAAACACAGGGAGTCTCCTTCAGCATTTAGTTAAATCTTTATCTGTTCTTTTTAGAGATACTAACTTGTAAAAATCTTAAGGTAGAGTGTCATAACTCATTCTGCATATATTTTAGTGTAAGGATAGAAACAAGATGCAAGTGGTGTAGCATTGCATTTAAAAGTAGAGTAGGGCTCTCCTCTTGGCACAGAAAGTTATAAAAATAATAAAACCCCTCTAATTTCATTCTGAGTATTTCATCATATTGAAAGTTGAAGTATAACTTATCTATTGTGCCCTGTTTTGAATTCCTACCCCAGAYAGAAATTCCAGTAACTGGTTTCACAAAGGTCTGAGTAAGGCATTGAGAACTGGAATCATTGTTTTTATTTGACAGTTTTGCAAACAGATGGGCATGACTTTGAATGAAACCAATGGGAACATTAAGCATTGCCTTCTGGGAATATTAACCACAGAGATTATTAGCTGATCTCCAAGAACACAGCTCTGTGCCAGGTTCTGTTTTCTCTGTGGATGTTCCTATGCATAAATACTGCATATGTGTGCTGGGCTATGGGCAAAACAGCTCACTTTCCCTTATTTAAAATTGTATTTAATAGCTTGGATTTGGCAAGAGCTGCTTTGTACTTACCTTGTTCCTTTTCTTGTAAAATCATTTTTTAATATGATGTTTGGAGAGTTATGGGTTCCTGATAACTGGAAATCATTGTAGAAGAGGAAGCAGCATCAGGCAAGTGCAGTGAATTTTTGGTTTTCCCCTGTAGCGGAGATGGCAGCTGGGATCTGTGCACCTAAGCAAGTGCCTGACATGGAAATCCTCGCTGGCAAAGTGCCATGCCACGGGCTATGGCATAAGATGTTGAGGATTGAAAGGAAGCAAATCATGTTAATATCTACAAGCTATAGCTTAAGGAAAGAAAATTTTGCCTGTCTTACACAAAATGCTTACAAAAACAAGATTTAAACAAAAGGATTTTTGGAAGTCTTCTCAGTAGCCTCAAATGGAATATTTCCAAAGAGCCCTTTTGGAAGTAAGAGATTTATTTAAAGGTGCCTGTAGGGGGAGATGGTTGCCCAGGAGATTGGCAGTAAACATTTCATCTCCAGGTCACCAGCCCAAGCCAGCTCTCCTCACTAGTTGCCAAAAACCTACTGTATTATTGTCCTTAGGAGCGGACATGAATCATCTCAGAGTCTGTGGAGACATAAGAATGTCTGGTTCAATGACATGTATAAATTATTTTCCTATAATCCTTACGGRGACCTCTGAAGTGCGCACAAAAACACACATCTCCCTGAATGCTCATCTAGTCTTTAATAGAAATCTTTCTAATTCAGGAAAAGAACTCACTAACTAATCAAGATTCATCCTCTTTCTCTCTCTTTCTTTCCCTCTCTCTCTTTTGCCTTTTTTTTTT
>PTEX01000033.1:1994055-2021273 GCA_003342815.1 Eudromia elegans
CTTCCTTTTTTCTCTTTCATTCTCTCTTTTCCTTTTTCTTTCCCCTCCCTTCCTCTCTTCCTTCCATCTTACTTTCTCTTCATCTAGGGTAAACCGTTTCAGTGGTTTGAGAGACTCTTAAAGAAGACACCAAACTTTACAAGAAGCCTGTATCATCTGTTTTAAAGTATAGTAGACCATTGGAATTTTGTAGAAAAATAAATTATCTTTGGGACCACTTTTCTTTCCTAGAAAAACAATAATAAAAAGGCACTAAACAAAATGTTTTGCCACAGCCACTGTCTGAAATGTATTGYAGCAAGGCATGATATGCTGGGATGCAACTTGATCAGCTCTGATTCATAGTGATGTCTTTCTTTAATACACTGGCAAAGAGAACAAAGATTAAGTGATTTTATATAATAACAAACAGACAACTATATCAGTGGTGCTTCCCATTTAACTTATGGCAACCATTAATATCTGCTGTGTGCATACCCAAGAAAAAGAGACATTTTCCCTGTTTGGTGGGTTTCATCCTTTGAAGCATGTCTCCACCAAAAAGCAGATTTCAATTTCCTTTACGGACCACAAAGTACTCAGCTCTTCTCCCCTCCCTCACTGTGGTTAGAAGTTTATTTTTCAGTTGTGGAAAGTGCCTTGCACCATATTTATCTGCATGTTGTTTGTTTTAGGAGGGGAACACAGAACATACTACTTTCATAGTTGTCTACCAAGGGAAAGGCTAATAAGCAAAAATAAAGTTACTGCAAGTATTATAAAGTTACTGCAAGTATTAAAAGTAATTATTCTGACTGACTCAGAAAGTCTACAGGAATCTCTGGACCATGGTTGGGGAGCTTCTACTGCAAGAAGTGTCGGACTGTAGGTGCAAATGCAGGCCCGGCCAGCAGCGGAGCTTGGCTGTCTTTGGCTTTGTAGGTAATCCCAGGCGAGCCACTTCACCTTCCAGAAACCATGCCCACGCTAGGCACAGTGTCTGTATAATTTCCCACCTTTACTTTTGTTAGTGGCCTTACAATGTGTTAGGACTGGTAGGGTTTCTGCTGTCTATTTTTTATTGGCAAATTGATCTTGACAACTGGTGAAWGTGTAAAGTCTCACAGAAAGTAACCTCACAGCCCCAGGATTTTAGGGCTATGAGAGATCTTAATTAGTGCAATTTTTGTAATGACTYTACCATGAATAATTTCAGTAAGTCTCATAAATTTCAAATGGGGTTGCAGGTATATAACTTTGAATAGAATTTGACCTTTTATTTTGGAGGACATCAGAGAGGAGATGGTGGAAGTGATCAGTCTTATTGAGATGTAAAGGCTTTTCATCATCCTTTCTTCTATGTCCTCTAGGTCAAAGGGAGAACACAATATTAAATTCAGTATTTATATGCACGTTAAAAAGTGTGTGTGTGTGTGTGTGTGTACACGCTCATGCATATTTTTCACATTGCAAACTCAATGTTAGCTCTCTTTTTCTTCCTGAAAGGTGGTGTGTACAAATGGAGAACAAATATTTTAAGTCATCTCTAAGTAGTCTCATTAATTTGACAAGGTTGACGACTTCCATTCATTATAAATTGGTTGCTGTTAAAATCTAGTTAGCATAAACATTGTATTAGCAGTCAGATGGAAAGATCTAGAAGATTTTCACTGAAAGCAGATAAGAAACAGGCATCATCATTTCTGACACTTCCAGTAGAACTCACTGGTGTCTTGTATGGATGTAAACATGTTTTTTTCTTGATTTGTCAGAGTTTTGCTATGTATTTTTGTTTTGTGTTTACAAGAGCAAATCTCTAAGATTATGGGTTTTATTTTCTATTTGAACCATTGAAAACTTTGCAGCTGTGATTCTTTGAAGTGATTCTGAGTYTCATTCCCTCATCTGCTGATGATATCGTGACCAAATAAGAACAAAATCAATSGGTCTCATGGTCTTGTTGTCACACTCCTCTTAAATAAAAGTATTCTTTTTCTCAAATGCCTCTCAAAGACATTCTAAGTATTATTTTCCAAATCATTTTTGTTTCTATTTCCAGAAAACCTGGCCTATCTTGTTTTCAAAGTCTTTTTTTCACTCTTACCTGTTCTGCTATTGCATAATTACTGTACCRGTGCAAAGACAATAAAATGGACTATTTCCCCTCTGCAATTGCCATGCCTTTATCAACCTGGGGTGGTATTATATTAGCAAGTGCTGCCAGCAGCTTGAGGGCAATGGCTTTCTCCCTCCTCGCTGGTGAAGCTACATCTGGAATGTTGTATCCTGTTCTGGGCTCCCAAGGAGCCCAGGTCCACATGGACCTACTGGAGGGAGTCCAGTGGAGGCCACCAAGCTGGTCAGGGACGGGAGCACAGGATAAGCAAGGAGCCACTGAGGGTTCTGGGTCTGAGAAGGCTTGGGGAATCCTATGGCTGCTGGAAACTCCCTAATGTGAGGACCCAAAATCATGGCAAATTCTTCCCGAATGATGCACTGCAGGACATCAGGCAAYAGACACACATTGCARTAAAAAAAWTCCAAATAGATATTAAGATTTTGTTTTCACAATGAGTGCAGTCAAAKTTTGGTGCCCAGAGAGGCTGTGAAAGCTCCATCCTTGGASATATTCAACACTCCTTTGGGAAGGGGTGAGAAACCATTGTATCTACTTGCGTTCTACCTATTGAATATGGAAACATGCACGGTGCCAGTGTTTTATCCTCTGATTGTACTGAGCCTCAATCGCTGTGATGCATACACAGTAAACAACAGGATTGCTTACTGCCTTTCTACCTCTTCTGCCTACCTGTCTCTTACTGTGTTTCAGCAGTTGCATGTTAATACTAGTGTGCCTGTCATGTTCCTAAACTTTGAGGAAAAAAAATGAAATGTAAGTAATTATTACAGCATGTATTTTGCTGGATTGTTGTAGAGCCCAGGCTGTGTGCTCTGGTTTCATCAAAAAGCAAAGTAATTAACAAATAGGAAAAAAAATAGAAATTCAACATCATAGAGAAAAAGCATACAAGATTCAGGATCAACTTGAATTTGTCCAGAGTTGTTTAAAAAAGAAGAAACGAAATGATATTAGCAAAAGAAGTCAGAACTTCTGCTTTAGAGTAGAAGTGTGTGCAGGATTCACAATTTTGCAATGGGCTTCTTCCCRCTATAGAAAGAATCAAAGCCTAAAACTCAGGCTTCCAAGTAGGCTATGTCACTTCCAAACTGTCAGTAGATAAAACTTCTGTATCACATCCAAAATTGTGTCTTCAACATTTGCAACTGGATTWTTGCATAAAGAAAATAGGCATTTAAAAGAAAATTAAAAACGAGAGCTTCAGTTAAAAGGAAAGTGAGGGGTGTGAACACACCTCATCACTCCGCCACACTACAGGGAAATATTGCATGAAACAAAGAATCACAAAGGGATGGCACCATGGAAGGGACTGGGATGGAGGGTAGATGCAAAGTGTGGCATTTGTTTCACCAGTAACTAATACAGAATGCACTAATGAAAAAGTAATGTCAGAGAAAAAATGGCCCACAGTATTCTGAATATTATTTATCTAAATTTTTGACTTGAGAGGGAAGCTAAGGGTTTGCATATGCAACACTTGTCCTCAGTAGTTAAAACAAKATGACTAAGGAAATGTTCTCTTGTATACTTGATGTATGATAGATTATGCAAGAAAAAAAATCTACTGAATTGAATAAAAAATTGGAGAGAGCTGCAGCAGCAAACATATCTATATTTATGAATGAAAATGGATGGGACACTAAGGGAGTAGGAAATTAATGGGATGTGAACTGACAGAATTGCTCTGTGATATTTTTGAAAAGTGATGTTAATCGATCTACAGCTCAGTTCTTTGTGCCTGCATTGTTTTTTGCATGCACTGACATGTATAAATGTCGCTTTAAAAATGACATTTCAGAAATTTCAGAGGCTCTATAGCTCTAACAAAAGCCCACACTCGATAATGCAGTTTCATCTAAATCCCCATCTAAGCAGAATTGGTAAGKACTAAGGATTGCAACACAAGTGGAGCAAGGATGAAATTCACTGTTCGTTTTCTTTATTAAAAACAAAATAAATCAAACAACCTTTACAGCTTTTGTAGAAGYCTTTTTAAGGACAACCTCCACAAATATCAACAAAAGTCTTGACCAAATTAACATTAAGAAATACCTGTTTAACATACTTTTTTTTAACATCGTTTTTCACGGCAGAGGGGATTTGTCGAAGTTTGGGGCTAAACCATGACATTCATCACCATTAATACTAAACTAAACTCCCTCCCCTCCTTTTTCTTCTTTTATTTCAGCTAGATGAACTTGTAGCCCTGTGTCTCATTTCAGGCATCACACTCAAACACATTTTCTGTCAGTGCAGAGCCCAGCAGGGTCGTACTGAGCAGTGGRTCCTGCCTGATTGCAGTGTCTTGAGGCTTTCACCAGCTCCGCTCGCTGCTTAACCCCAGGTCACCCAGCAGCTTACAACAAGAGGCATTTCGTAACATCCAGCGCAGGTGTGGGCTGATTTTGAGTAGCCTTCAGCAGCCTTTGGTGTGAGGTTTCCATGGGAGGCTTGGCAGGAGCCCTGCACTTCCCCTAGGGAACCTTTTCTTGGAGGAGGTGGCAGAGACATTGCTTACCTGTCCCGACGTGAGGGCTTCTCCTCCAGGACGAGGGGTGCAGAGAGCCGCTGCCTGCTCCAAGCACAACAACTCACACTCCAACGCTTCACTGCGGTGATCGCGCAGTGAAGATCACTTGGTTTTCCAATGGTGCAGGTCTGCGAAACWATCTAGGTTTTATTGGCACAGAAAAAAGGCCAACTTGGAGCATAGCTATTTAGGATGTAAGCGGCGACTTCCTTGCTAAGGAGAAGAGCGCGTGACAACCAGCAGGCTGTCGTAGCCTGTCAGCTACCACAGGCAACGCATTAGACTAAGATGCTGAATAGTGCCAAGTGCTGTGGATGCTGACAGGCTAATTAAAACAAGAGGTTTGCAGCCTATCTTGCCCAAAGAGACTGAAGCTTCAGCTGAAAATGCCTGGAAGCAGGAAGATCTCCAGTAGCAATGAGGAGATACTGTCAGCTGTTTTTGCAGCATGGTGATTGGTGTGCATAKGTATGAAATAGGTTTATTAATCCATGCAGCTAACGAGAAAACATTTGATAGTGTATTTTTATTTATTGATTTAGTASAGGAAAACTGACTAGTAATGTTCTGGGTTCTAGCTGTAGGGTTGTTAAYAGCCCAGTGAACAGCACTTATAGGCAGAATATTTATGTAAAACTGTTCTCCTCTTCCTTGATAATCAGTTATGATCACATGGGATAGCCAGGGTATAATGCAGATGGAAGCAATCAATAGGAATTGGTGGAGTTGGAGTAAAATAGGAAAAGAAAAATACTCTGTTTCTATTAGGAGTGAAGGGTTGTTTTGTTTTATTGGTTATTCTTTTGTTTTGTTTTGTTTTGTTTTGGTGTTGGATGGTTCTGTTTTCTTTTCTCAAGGTTTGTAGTTTGATTACTACATTTTTGATGTTTTCCTCCAATCTCTTGCAGGATAAGAACATCCTGCTAGAACATCTTGATTAGAACTTTGAGAATAAGGGTTTAAATTYAATAGAATTTTAAATTTAGAAAAGAAATCTTCAACTTGGCCAAGGCACAAAGTGAATCTCCTGAGATTCCCCAAACAGTTGGTGATTCACAACTCCCATTTCAGGGTCCTGCTCAGAATCACTTGGCAATGACACCAAAATTGAATGCATAAGGTGGGGCCAAGAGCTTTCTTTTGCTTCTTCCAGATGACTAATAGACCCACTCATGGGAGATTTTCAGAAAGAAAATAACAACACCCAAAGAAATAGAGTAGAGGTGTGCAAATAAAACAGGAAATAAATGTTTCCATCTGCTGCTTTATGCCTGATTCTCTCTTGACTTTTGAGAAGAAAAAAAAAAAAAGACGACGTTGCCACGATGCAGTTACCAAAGTTCTCTGGCTACTGGTGCTCCTTGTACTGGAGGGGTCCTTCATTGCAACCCCCAGGTTATGCAGGAAATTCCAGTAAAAGGCATTTGGGGGACAAGCTGAGAAGGGGAGACAAAATGCTTGAAGGAATTTCATACACTGGTAATTTTGTAAAGGGTCTTTCCAGAAGCGAGGCGAGTTAGGGTAACTGGTACTGTAGATAAATATCAGAAAAAAAAATCCCATGTCATTAGCATTGGCACAAACACATACATCCCTGCTATCCTTAATATAAACCAGTATAGAGGAAAAAGTACCAAAGGGAAGGCATGACAGATGTGAGTCACCTCTATTAACTTGCAAAAGTCATGTACATGTGTCAAAACAGCACATTAAAATGGATTAGCCATTCATACAAATAAGAACAACATGTGCATTTGTTTCAGCTAGGATAAAAAGCACAAAGGCAATCAGTTCTCATGCAGCATATGTGAAAGAAAACTTGGCACAGGGGACAGTGTAGCCCAAGTGTTCAGATACACGTTTCAAGTATGCCTATTATTTCCTTCGCCTTTCAGGTTGCTTGTCTGCTGCAATGGGCCATGGGAAACCACAGCTTGAAGGGAGAAATAATGATTTTGCACTCCCTATTTATTCTCTAAAGTCACTGGTTTTGACTGTTTCAACTTTTTTTCCTGTGTGGCTTTAAATCCTCTTCATGGAGCCATGCTAAAATGCCATCACATTACACGGTAAATACACCTTAATAAATACAGTTTTTCAGATAATAAATCAGTATTTGGGCATTTTTTCCAGGAGTCTGCTTCACGATAAACAGTTTTACCACATACAGAGCTGCCATTTAACATGCTTATGGAACCTTGTCCAGTGTTCGGTCTTCCACTGGCAACCATACATGGCAGCCCCCTTTCAGAGACACCTTTTCAAGATTTTAGACTGAAGAAGGAGGTTACAGCTGAAGCAAGTATCATATTATTACCACATGATATGCCAGATAATTTGCTCCTTTCATTATAATTTTGCAAACAGCTATTGTTGTGTTTCAGAGACTATAAGATGTGTCACTCTGCTCATCAGTTCTCACACGCAGCAGGAAATCACTACTGTCTAAATACATGGAGCAATGTCACTCAGGAACAGGGCAGAAGAGCAGCRCATCCGCTGAGGCACAGACTTATATCCTTAACTCCAGCAAACACTTCCACGTGTCCACTCTGACCTGAATCGGATCTAGATGGACACTGAACCGAGTGCCTTACCCTTATGCTTATGGAACGTGGCTAGCTACAAGCGTTTTAGGCAATCCTAGTAGTCAGTCCTGCCCCACTTCTTCTGAGTGGGTTCAGCAAACCCACTCATTGGCCASTCTTAAATCACACCCATTCTTACTCACTTACTTAAATAGCAATACAACAATTTAAGGACTGCTCTGGAAAACAATTAAAAGACAGAGCTCTTATTTTCTTTCTACTCTCYGAGTCTGTGACTATCACTTACTGGCGCTTTCTGAAGTACAGAGGCATTAGTGCTTGGTTTCTCTTCTAAAGCAGAACCCTTTACACCTTGGGCAAAGTGCAACACTTACCTCAAAATCCTGCCCTTAAAGTGCAAGTTTACTGCWGGCATGGCAAGACGTGAGCCTCTGGGTTCGTCAGTGCATTTGTCTGAGCATTAGTTTGATTTAGACCTGGGTAACTTGGAGAATGTGATATAATCACAGCATCGAGTGTCAGGTTGTAGCCAGATGTAGAGATCTAGCTTGTTCCTGATTAAGCCAAAAAATGCTTTGCCACTGATATCATAGCCAAGGATTTGATTCTCAGGCACTTGGCTGATAACCCACTTGAAAACTTTTCACTGTTTTCAAATAATGTCTCTTTTAGAATACACTTAAGTTGGTTGCTTCTGTGCTTCCTCTTAAAACATTTGTGAATCAAGCGAATTAAAGGTAATCTAAGTGATCTCCATTTTTTTTTTGCATTCCTCTCCTTCGAGAGTGGATGGAGTTTTCCTTTATGATTAAACGGAGAATAAAATTCAGTTTCCAGATGCCATGTAGAGCCTTTTCTTTCCCTGGAATCAGCTCTCTCACAAAAAATAGATGTTTGTGCTGGAAACGCTGCCCCACATGAAATTAAAACACTGCAATCAGACATGTCAAGAGTATCAAAGATTAATGTTGCCTCAAACCCTTGCGGTTGCAAAGAAGCCGCAGCAGTGAAGCCCCTCTCGCCGGACRCCCGCCATGCTCCGCTGCCCTCGTGCAGCTCTTTCTCGTGTTTCACACTGAGGGTGTAGATGTGTGTGTGTGCAAACATAGATGCGGGAGGGTGCTGAGCCTTGCTCTCGCTACGCCTGTTTTCCCTGCTAGTGGCTGCTCTCCTCCTCGYTGTGTGCCGCGCTGTGCGTGCCAGCAACATGGAGGCGCGCTCGGCGAGTCACGCAGAGCCGCCCCAGGAGCCAGCGGAGGAGGTGACGACCGGTGGGCATCTTTCTCTGCCTGACAGCATACGTAGGAACGGTCCAGCTGGACAGGCTCGCTCAGTGCTGAGGGGACCAGCAGATTATTTTTATTAACTTACTAACTTGAGAGCTCAGCATTTTAACACCTCCCTGTCTAGAGAGCTATTGGGCATGAAGTCCTGAGGACACGGGAACAGGCCTTGGAAAACGGTGTCTGTGCCTCCCCCTGTTTTTCCATCTTCYATGTTGGTGGGCAAGGAGCATAGTCAATGTTGAAAGCAGAGGTAAAATAATCTTGTTAATTTACAGGCTGGCAAGGCAATGCAGTTTATAGAGCAAAGCAACAGCCGCTTGAGTTTCTCAAAATCCCTGTGGCAAGCACAGTGGTAGCTGGCATTGTTTTGCCTTCCCCTGTTCYTCCAGAATGGTAAGAGGAGCAGGTTTTGCTCTTGGAGATGGTCCCTCTAGCTCAGGTAGAGGTACACGGGCAGATGTGAGAAGGGGTGAAAAGCTAATACTGCCTTTGCATTTACCATGGTCACAAGTCTCTTTGCTCAGCGTCAGGTAATCAAGCATCTTTCAAGATGTGGAAATTATTTTCACTCTTAAAACGATTTAAAGCTGACTGTTATTAGGAGGAATCCTAAAGCTCAGCTCCATATCCAGCAGGAGATGCAGGGAGCGGAAGGAAAGGATTGCCACTTTGTTAGCAGAGGTCCCGTCACCAGTGTGGGAGCCGACTGCCTGTTCGTGTGCTTGCCAGCGAGGTTCCGGCCAAARACACGTGTCTCGCTCCAAAGGCCATTCACTTCTCAGGGGAATGGGCTAGATCCTCCCCGGGGATTTCAGTGCTGGGCTTCTAAGGCCTCATCTTCACCAGGAAGAAAACAAAATAAAACATAAAAAGGCTCCACTGGATACATTAACCCAGGGTTTCCAGCCTTCACTGCTGGATCATCCCTAGGGATGCATCCCTAGGGAGCTATCCCCCACACTTGCAATAGGGTCTCCCCTATGCCCTACAGTCCCACAACTGGCATTATGAGTCCTGGAGATCATGCTAGGTCTCACAGAAAGGTACTCAGAATTAGCCCTCCAACTCTCTCCATGGAGCAGAGATGACAAATCTCCTCCTGGGCAGCTGTGAGGCACCTTCACTCTAAGACCTTTCAAACCTCTGCTTGGTACGGGGGAAAAAAAATTCTCTCCTCCAACAGCTTCTGAACAGGAAAAAGCTCTAACTGGGTGGGATTTTACACAAACAATTGTCTTAGAAAGCAGTTGGTTTCTGCGGACTTTGGGGAACAGTCTTTTTTTCTATTACAATAGTAAAAGCAATGACCCAAAGACAATGTTGCTTGTACAGTGGATTCCCAGGGAGCCCTCCTGTATCATCTGGTCTGTGAGAAAGAAGCCAAGCTTTAATTTAGCAYGTCAAAGCAGAGGCCTGCTTGGCAGTCACAGGATACGTGATACAAAAGTGATCTGATCTTTCCTTTGAGAGAAAAGACCTGGTGCCCTTGGAGAGTCCAAACAAGTTATTCTTCATTATGCACTTGGCCAAACACCAAAGGTTATAAGCCAAACACCATAAAGTGGTTTCATATAAACCTTTCAGTTRTAATGGGTTTAAGTGTTTAAGTTGGGCTATACTTCAAAATTTTCCTCATTTTGGTGGCATATATGCAATTATTAACTCCTCTCCTGCCAGGACAAAATATAAACCCAGTGCTGCTCAAACCAGACTAACAATTCTCAAGAATGGGATGATGCAGAATTTGTCTCGGATTGCCTGTAGCACAGGAGGTCTCCAAGCGTCTTTTGTATTATTGAGGGCAGAATTATATTTCAAGCTATCTCTTTCCATGTCACATTTCCACAGTGCTATAATTGCCCATCATGTTTGCTGCAGAAGTACTTCTATGTATGTTGCAAAGGAAAAAAACATTTTGKTTTTTGTCTGGGCAGAGTTTCACATCCACAAAGATGCAGAGTTTTTGGAAGATGTGAAATCCTACAACAATCCCATTACAGAAAGCTTCTGAAAGCTGCTACTTAATGAACTCTGCTATGTGGAAACTGGCCTGCATCATTTCTGTTCTCACAGATGGCCCAGTAATGGCAATTACACATTGCTGGGCATGGTATTCTTGTGCTTTCGACAAACAACTTATTTTATAATTTCAGGCATTGGGGGTTCTGCTGGCCTCAAGTGAAGTCAGATGAAGTTTATTGTTAAGAAGTATTCAGAATCCTGATAGGGATTTTTCCGAAACTTTGTTCAAGAGCCGCGAGAACAGACGAGCTACTTCTTAGTATTTCAGAATACTTCAGAAATAAGTTCTCTAGTGCATTCTCCAAGTCTTGATAGCTTTGAAGACAAATGGGAATTTGGATGCTCAATGCATTTGAGAGATGGGCACCCCAAAATGCGGGCAGACCAGATCAATGAATGCTTTCCAAATAACTGCAATCTTCAAAAACACCCAGGTTAAGCCAGGCTTGGAGATCAGGATGAGAATTATTGAGATAGACCATGTCACCACCCTCACTCGAGAGGGATACTAGGGAGTCTACTACACAGCCACTCCAGTGCAGCCACATCCTATGGCACAGGACCACATCCCCCTACCTACCAATGAGTGTAAGGAAAGGCAGGAAAGGGGCCAACCCTTGTCACCTGCCTATGATAAATTGGCTCTTGTAACAGCGTGCTGCATCGGGAACAGGCAGCCGATGARCAAAAACCTCAGATGCTCTGTGATATTTTGAGCATAACCCCCAACTTCCTTTGCCATGTTCCTGTATGCTGACCCAGTGCCCTACGTCAAATCTACCTGTCTCTGTGAAAATGTTTGCCAGCCTAAATCTGATGCAAAAGCTGAAGGAGCCTTAGTTAGGARCCACTCTGGCACCCTGAAGTCCCTCCACTCTCGAGTCCGTGTTGCACCCCTGGCGGTGCAGCGCGCGGTGACGGGACTCGGCGTGTGTGTCAGTGGCACCAGGCTCCTCACAACCTCTTTCTGCTTCAGGTCCATGCCCATCGTCACACCCCCAGCGCTCTGGAGTGAAGCCAGAATGGCTGTCAGAGGAGTCTACGCTGGCCAGCTTGGTTCAGCATTGCCCCTCTCCACCTTATTTCATGCTGGACGCACTCCTGCCCAGCCCGTAATCCCTACTTCATGGGTCCTCCTCCCATGATGACTGCTTGGAAAGGGTGGAAGCTGGTGCAGGAAGGTCAGGGACTGAAAGAAAAGCTTTTTCTTTCATCTATTTCAGTTGAATTTGTAACTGCCAAACACATCTTCTCTTTCCTGAAGTGATAACCCTGTCCCCCTTCCTGCGTGACCCAGCAGTAGCCCCAGGAGGAGGAAGTCATTTATCTCCCATATTGATGTTTGGAAGATGTCTCAGCCTTCAGAGTCACATCCGAGGCTCCCTTGACACCTGCCCGCCTCCTGGTCCCCTCCAGCCCCCAGCAAGGGGGAGGCAGGGGACTCGGCAGCCAGCGTGGGGGCCTCGATCAAAGGGCTGAGATGGGCGCCCGCGGGAGGCTTGGTTGCTCCTCACCATGTCCCTGTGCCCACGCCAAMAGCCAGGCTCCCGCCCGACCCTGGGGCACCGAGCAAGCCCTCACATGGGTGCCTGTGCTGGGSAAGTGCCAGGGCTCTGGGTCTTTTGCCTCTTGCCCTAGAGGCAACCAAAGGGAAATACTCTTTTTTTYCTTGTCTTTTTTTTCCTGCTTTCACCCTCCCCTCTCTTCTTTTCTACACATGCAGTGTGTCCCAAGCCTCTTCTGAAGCTGGGAGGGAAGAGGGAGGAGGGGAAAAAAATGTGTGAGAGAAGTTAGGATATCAAAGACCAGGAAATATTCTGAGGCTTCGTATGAAAGCAAGAGGCATGAGGACAGCTACTGGGCTGAGCTCCTGACTGCTGCCCTTCTGCGGCGAGTAGCAGGAGGTCACGATTGCCACATTCAGAGCAGTTCTATGAACCAGCTGTGACATCTGGTTTACATTGAGAGCACAGAGGGATCTGAGTGCTGGAACTGGACAGTGTTTGTTTTCTCTTGCTTGAGCCCAAATCAGAGTTTTAATTAAAGAAAACTCAGAGACGCTTTCAGCAAGGCTGTCTGGGGTCAGTGTGCAGAGGGTGCTTTTCCACAGAGTATGAGCTGGTCCTGCTCCAACGTGTTCTCTTAAAGGAAGGGTAAGGGATGAGTTACTGGGGTGAAGGGGATGAAGGAGCAGTTGCACAGAGCCTAGAGAGATGGATTACACCCAAAAGCAATTTATAGCTGTGTTCTATTTACATGGAGATCTAGACTCCCAGAAATATCACCAAGGAAGCCCACTGCCTCCTGAATACTTTATTTTTAAATTTTCCAGCAGTTGTTCCTATGGCTGAGAAGCCTGGCTGCCCTGTCCTTGCAAACTCTGCCACCACTAACTGTAGTTGTGTTCCTACTAGTGCCTATTACCAAGCTTTTGTACTAGGTACATTAGGGAATCTTTTTTTTTTTTTTTTTAAGATGATTATTTTCAGACTGTTAGAAAGTTTCGAGGCTAATTTAGGAGCCAGAATAGTCTTATGGTCCCCTCTGAGCAGTGAGCTTGTCCGTAACAGAACACCTCAAGCACCGCAGCTATGCAGAAGGCCCTGTAGCCCGTGCTCAACCCGCGGGGCCACTGCAGCAGCAGCAGCAGCAGCAGCAGCAGTTCACGTCCCCAGGACCACGCTCGTCCTGGACAGCATGCTGCGAGCATCGCGCGTCTGCAGTGCAAAGCGCAGGCCCTGCAGCTGCGGCCGTGCAGGCCTCGCTCCACGTGTCACCGTCAATCCRTAGCACGAGGACAGAGACCCAAAGGAAGGAGGTAGCTCTGTGGGATATCCACCTACCAAGAGCGGTGTTAAGGAGCATTAGACTGCTGGAAATAGCTAAAACCTCCAGACTGGCTGTTGGTGACGTCATAGCCACCCGCGTG
This sequence comes from Eudromia elegans, assembly GCA_003342815.1. Classification (NCBI taxonomy): domain Eukaryota; kingdom Metazoa; phylum Chordata; class Aves; order Tinamiformes; family Tinamidae; genus Eudromia; species Eudromia elegans. The sequence goes on from PTEX01000033.1 coordinate 2,007,491, forward strand.
CCCAATAAATCTATTTTTCCTGGTTTTAATGTGTAAGTGATGTAATGCCCACAAGCTTCCCCAGGCAGAGTTCGTTATTTAACTTCTCAGGTGGCTGAAGTCTGAGGCTTCGTGGCGTCTAGGGCCACCCACGACGAGCGCGCTCTGCCCAGAAGTGAACTTCCTCTTTTGCCTTGTTCTAATTGGCACCCACAGAATTAAAAACCCACTGATCACTCCATGTCATGGGAACACTTGGGAAAGTATCTCTGGAATGATAAAGCTGTTTTCATCCCCGAATAATATGTGTGCTTAAACTTCTCCGGTAGGAAGGAGACAAGCAGAGCCAAATTTAGAAATGCAAATTCCCAATCAAGACCCTGCTAAGAAAACCCTCAGTTTTCATGAGGAAAATAACTTTTTTTTTTTATTTGTAAAATAAGGCTTTCCACACCAGATTAAAGCCCTTGGTTTATCTAATCTAGTACTCTACCTTTGTCAGAGTCTTGTCTCGAATTTCCTTTACTTATACCTGGGTGCCTCTTTGTCACATCTGTTGTAACGTCTAAGCCATCTCAGGGGCAGGGGGTTGTCACTACTGAGTCATGGGGATTAACCTGTCTCCTTTTTTCTTACCTATTGGCATCAGTTGTCCTCACTGATAATAAATATGCCTCGTGCTTTCCTTTAATCCTGCTAAACCTGTATCCTCAGTGTTGTTTTTACCTAAATGTTTATAAGTCCAAGGAGTTAATCAACCAAGAAAAACAGTCTCCTGAGCCCAGACTCTTCCTACACCCCGGTCCAAGTGGCCATGAGAAATCGGCCTTCACTGTAACACTGCCTGGTGTCACTGCACCCGAACCAGACCTTCGCTGATAATATCTGTGATCTTTCACTTTTTGGCAGGCTGAAAGATTGTGGTCTATCAGCAAGTAAAATAAATTGAACAGAGCACTGCAGAGGTGAAATTATAACCGTATAAATACTAATTAGCATGCCTTAAACTGTGCAAATCCTTAAAGCTTCAAAAGGATACTTTCCACAGTTACTTCCATGAAGCTGGAATTAAACATCTCAAAATTTGCTTTTATAAGAGTCTTGTCCTAAGGCCATTGAAATGTATGAGAGTTTACTGCATCCCAAAGGTTTAGATTAAACTTACATTTTCTTCCACACTACTATATTTTTGGTTCTTGCCACTGTTGTATGGTCCTAAATTCATGGGTGAGAACTTAAGACAGTCATTAAATAACTACAGTCCACATACTGATGTAAAAAATATCAAAAGGAAAAGAAAAAAGACAGAACCATGGTATTATTTCTTAACAGATGAAAATCTCTTTTCGTCTTAACAGACAAAAATCGACATTTTTATGCTGAAGGCAACACAAGCGGTTCCTGTGCTTTCTCACGGTGAAACTGTTTGAAGAATGTTTTTGGTCAGGATGTTTCCAGCACAGAGTTTCAAAAGAGCATTCTGCTTTCTGTGTATGGAATATAAACCATAAATTAAAAGGTGGCAACATGAAGAAAATTCATGAGGAATCTTTTTGTTCTCGGAAACACTTTTGTTTTAGTCAGGAAGGATTTTAGTTGTGGAAGAAGAGGCAACAACAACGGTCGGTTGTGCAAGTGGAGCAAGTCAAAGGATTTGCGCCCACATATTTCTTCCTTCATTTTTATTAGTGTTTTCTACCTCAAATATATATTGTGTAGGGTTTCATCACTATAAGCCTGATCTCCCTCACCTTCTGTCTGCTTTTTACGTCCTTGGTTTATTCTTAAGGTTTTTTTTCCTTCCTCTGTTTTCAGCTGTTTTTGTGAGTAGCCTTGTTTCTGTTGTGGCAATGGGACCTGGACGTTTCCCGCGTTTCCCCCAACCCTTGCCCCAATGTGTTTGTCTGGAGAGAGACCTGTGCGAGACACGGAGCGGCTGCCACGGTGTGATCCTCGGGAGCTAAACCAAACAGACAGCACAGCGTGGTGCACGGCCTGAGCATGTGTTGCCCGTCTTTTAGGAGCTCCCCCTCCTGCATGAGCCTCCTTGCCTCGTTTAGAGAAGGACCCGCAGGGTACTAAATGAGTCCCAAGAGCCTGAAGTACCAGCATTATCTTCCAGTCTTCTGCTAAAATTACGCGGCGATGCTGCCTCCACAGAGGAGGTGAGGCACCCACGTTGCAGGAGGGCACACGACGCGTGCTGGGCGCTCGGGGGGTTCCTTCGTGTACAGAGCCCGCCACGTCTGGCCCGCTGGAAACGTGCCTCCTTTTGCAGACATGCCGCTTCCAGCCCAGAAGGAGCATGGTGACGGACGGCAGCCCGGCGGAAACCCTCCCTGCGCACACGCGACGCCTGCTGCGTCCCAGGTCTCGAGACACCAGCCCAAGGCCCCAGGGGCTGCAGTGCCGAGGGCAAAAAATAAACGGCGGAGCACCAGGGGCTGCTGCTGGGCACCGTGCATTCCCACGAGAAACTTGCCAAGCCGGCTGATCTGCGTCACAGCAGTGTTGGGCAGTTTAAAAATACTGCCTGCCACTGATTTCCCAGGCCATACATAGTTCACACATCCCACAGCAGCAGGAAGGAGCTGCAAAGAGACACACAGGAGGAAGAAGGTAGCAGGGGATGCGCCTGCCCGTGCACAACAAGGCAGGTCAGAAATAGCTCGTGCCGGCTCCCTCGGAAGGGCACGAGGCAGCCGCAGGTATTCCCTGCCATCACGGGCGCTCTGTTTTCTGCCACAAGGAAAAGGAGAAGAAGGAAGCGCTCATTTCCTGTAAACAGAAAGAGGGAAAACGGCAGCTGTTCTGGCGTGGACAGCGGGAGGGCTCGGTGGGGCTCGCAGGGCCGCTTGCTGCCGCAGCCGCCYGCCTGGTGCTGCAGGAATGCCTGCGGGAAACGGGGCCTTTGGCGGCTTCACGCAGGGTGCCCGGGGGCGCCCAGTGCGGCCTTGAGCTGCCTGGCACCGTGGTACTCGTGGCGGAACGCAGCCCGGGTCTCACAAACACTTCTCGGGAACAAGCCCCATCCTCTCCCGCGTGCGCGTTGAATCTTGACCCTAACGCGAAGTCCAAGCCCCCGCTGAGAATGCTTGTTGTGCCTTCCTCGGATCCGTTGGGAAGGGAAAGCAGCCGAGTGCCAAACGACACTCTCTCCATGACGGTGTTTCCCACTGACCGCCTTCTCCTGGCCTGCTCCCTCCAGGCAGCGCTGGTGGCCCTGCCAGGGTGGGTGAATTCCCGGGTGACTTTCCTGGCTGGAGTTCTCAGAAAGCAGGAGCGCTCCACCTGAGCTGTGGCTTGGCTGCAAACACAGACGTGCTGCTACGTTCCCGAGGGCCACACAACTAATTCCAGGGTCAGTTTCAACTTGTTCGAAGTGTTACAGTTTTTCTTTCATTCTTTGCCGCTTCCATCCCGCAGGCCTGGCTTTCCAGGCCGCTAACAATTCCTAGGCTCTGACAGGAGGCACCGAGAGGGGCCTAAGCCAAGCGCTGAGATTCCAGACATCCCTGAACCCTGGGGAAGTTCAGATCAGAACACACATCTTCAGCTGTAACGCGATCCCGGCCCTGGGCAATAGAGGTAACACTTAAGAGTGGCCTGAAGGTGACTTCCAGAACATGCAGCATGGAGCAGAGCGGAGGAGGAGAGGATAAAAGCGTGAGGATGTTCTTCCCACCTAAAAAATAAATGTTCCAGAAAGAAAACATTGTCTGTGGGAGAGGAGCAGGAAAAGAGGGAGAGGATCAAGGGGGATAAGCGTGTGCCTGAACTCTGAATGGAGGAAGGAGGGATCCTAGAGTCCTGTAGGCTGCCAGGAGCCAAGAGCCGGGCAGGAGTAGAAGGATTGCGACGACTAGCACCGAGTGAGAAATCCAAGGGCCCATCTGCCTGTCCGCAGGACCTTGAAACGGCCGTGGTGTTGAGGCTGAGACCCATCCCTGCCTGTTCCGTGCCTCTCCTTTGAAGCCTCTCAGTGTTTCAGCGTCAGCTCTCTGGAGTGAAGGCACGGCTTTAAGAAGCGAGGAGCACAGCCTCGGAGCTGYGCCCGAGTGTGGTGGCTCCGCGTGCGCCCGCGCCTCTCTCGAGAGCCACGGGAATGAACTCCTGGAGATATTCAGGTTCCTTCGGGCTGGMGTCCAGCAGCTGTCGCAATGGCTTTCATGCCATCCCATGACACCAGCCACAAGGAGCAAAGGATCGCRTCCTGGCTCTCACCTCCCCAGCTAATGAACACCACCACTAATTACCTGACAGTAACATGTAGCTGTTCTTGGCCCTAGGTGGATCTCACTGAGGTCATTCTGGTTGYGGGCAATGCAATTTATCACTCTGGAAGGCACTTTGGGATAGAGTGCTTGCAGACCACTCGGAAAGCGCCAAGGCAGCAACCCGAGTCAGGATTTCCCCCAGGCAGGTAATGTGTTCCATGCGTGCCGTGCYGCACAGAGAGCTGCGCTGGCTCCAGCCGAGCGCTGTAGCGACATCTCCAGACACCCCGGCAGAGAGGGAGAACCACTCTGTTAAAGAGGTAGCTCCTTCTTCGCAGCAACAGAAGTGCAAGGCAGTTTTTGTTTGTTTTTTTCTTTCTCTAAAAGAAAGATTCTGGTAAGTACAAAGCCCCGCCTTGTGAAAATCCCTGCGGTGCCCAGCAGCGGGATGCAGCGTTGGGCAGGCAGGAGGCTCCCGGGGCAGCAGCATCGCCGGGCCYGCACTGGGGCTCAGCTGTACTCTGCGTGAACTCTACCAAATTAGCCGCACGCGGGGCTGCATTCCCTCCTCCCCTGCAGGATCAAAGTCGCTGGAGCAAGGCCCAGCTTTCCGCAGATAAGGAGGTCACAGGATAAGTTTGCACCTATTTGCTGCTTGTAATACATCGTGTTACAGATTCCAGTGGATTTTCCAGTTTCTGCCCATATGTGCTGGATATTTACAGCCACATTTTTTTCCTTCAGTCATCTGAGCTAATCTGGTGTGCTGAGATACTTCTGGAGACGTTAACACATATTCTGTGGCAGCATCACTCACATCAGATTCTTTTTTCTATAAATTACTACCAGTGTTCTGCCCCAGCCCCTCATTATGATTCCCTCGCTTTACACAAAAAAGAAAGACAGAGAGAGAGAACGAGAGAAAGAGAGGAGAGAAAGAAGTAGAGAAAGAAGGAGAGAGAAAGAGAGAGAGAAAGAGGGAAAGAGAGAGAGAGAAAGAGGGAGAAAGAGAGAGAGAAAGAGAGAAAGAAATACACCTAATTCTGTGGTTGAAACGTCTGCTTGCACAAGCGCAGCAGTAGGAGGGCAGGTGCAGCGCAACCCCACGGCTATCTGGTTGGGCAAGCAAGGAGGCATCCATAATTCCTCAGCAAAATGCCTGTGAGAACCGGGGGAAGGGGGAAGACGGCAATAACTGGGAATCCGTTTCACCCGTATAAAAGCGTTAATGAGTTGTTTATCTGCGGACACACTGCAGGCTTCACAAAGGCACACAAGTTACAGCAATTAATTACCAGCAGGGGCTGGGAGACTGTCTCTGTAATTAAAACTCAGCCAGAGTCAGAATTAGAAACAAAGGACAATTAAAATCGAACAGTGCAACCTGCACRTATATATTTTTCTTTAGAAAAATAATATGAGTGTGTCATAGAACTCRGTAATAAACTGATTGTCCATCTAAAAGTTACTGTTGCTTAAGCAACAGATAAATTTCTAAAAGGTAAATGATAGCTTCAGGGTGAGATCACTTTTTTCTACCCAAGTAATTCATCTGTCATTAGAAGCAGATACATGTCAAAGCCATGCTAGGCTGTGTATCAGAAACGGCAAATAGTTTGGGATTAAAAAAAAAAAAGGCAATTGGAACATAGAAAGTTTTTAAGGCCTGAACGGGGGATGAATAATGTAAACAGAAACATCTTAACAGCAGAGGGAAAAAGAAGTGACAATGCTCTAGACAAACACAAATTCTTTGGCATTTAAATGTTTTAACCCATCTGTAGGAAGTGCACTGAGCATAATAAGAGAGTGTTACCGGATTAAACCTGTACAGCTCCAGGGRGACTGGGAGCATCCTGGAAATTTTGGCTTGGGACCTTCTTTATGACATTTTTTGAAAATATCTGACGGAGGAGAATGAAGACCATTCCCAAGATAAAAGCAGCCATCATAATTATTTTCATAGGCTATTTTTGACACGCTTGATTGATTGAAAATGAATTCCAGTGTTTTTTTAAAAATGATGCATCTGTCTTTTCCTGTTAAATAGTTCAGTTTCCACAGATACTTATTATTTAAAATTATTCATAACCTCTTCTCAAAAATATTTTTTGGCCAGGAGACTGTTCAAGGGAAGCAGTGAGTATCGTCCAGGGTATTTCACAGCTGGATCCATCACAAGTAACGACGGTGTCATTTTCTGTGCTCTGCTTAGCGGCCAATTTAGCACCTACACTCAGTGTTTTGAAAGCAATGCTTCCAATGGTTAACTGAGAGTTTCTTTTCCACTTTTTGCAATAGTCAGCACAGATCAACTTTTCTTCAGGAATATTGTAGCCAAGAAACCAACAAATAGGTTTGCTAAAATGTTTCCATACAGAAAACAGGGGAAAAAAATGAGCAGAATAAAGCTCTTATTGATGCCAATAAACTGTATTTAATACAATACGATCTGTTACACATAGCTGTACTTGGAGGTGAGGGAAATGGTTTTCTCAGTTTGGTCTCGGAAAACTGTCAGGGAACTTCTAAAGACACAGTGAGCTTAAAGCTGCAGGGATTTATGGCTTCATTTAAGTATTTTATAGTAAAGAAATAAGGGAGCATATGGAAGTTGCTTACTATACAAGGTATTCCCTTTCCATATGTGGCAAGTCACAAATTCAAAACAAAAAGTTGCATGAAATGGAACTGCAACTCTAGATCTAAGCATATAATTCAATTATAAACTGGTATCTCAGCCATTGGCCACATTGCAAAAAAATTCCAATTAATGAGTTTAAAAAAAGAATTCATATTTAAAATGAAAAACAAAAATCCAAGACAAGCCTTTATTATAACCCAATGACAATATAGAAATTTGTTTAACTGAAATATTGTTGCTAAAGAGCACTTTCCCTTTCTAGTTACAACAGTAGAAGGGTCTTGATGTATGAATATGGAGGGGTGAGACCAACAATTTTTACTCAGTTGACAACCGAGTTTTTGCAGCTTTTCCCAATTGGAGCTATTTTTCTTTTCTGCATGGAATCTATCTAAGCCCTTTACATTACAAGAAATTAAATTAAGAGGTAACAGGAATGAACGCAAGCTCATACAATGAAAAAGCAAMTAAATCTTATACGAAACATTGTAAGGTTTGCGAAGAACTAAGGATTTGTCTTGCACCTTTCTACACTCACTTACTAGTTTCATTTCTTTTTAAAGCAGGACATGCCTAAAAGAAGCAATGTCAAACTACAACTACCAGCTGCATTTGACAATGCAGTGTCAAATAAAAAAGTGAGAACACTTATGAAATCATTGAATTATTTTTTGATTTACAGATGTCCAATAGTGTAAAAAAAAAAAAAAAAAAAAAAAAAAAAAAGAAGAAGAAGAAAGAAAATGCTTACCATTAGCAGAACCCAGTCCATACCAGGGAAGTTCAAAACTTTACACTGTGGAAGTAAAAAGTCACTACTAAGTTAGCTGATCTGAATTTATGTTAACCTAATAGGAGACTCTCTTTTCTATCTGTTAATGTAAACAGCAAGTTGTGCCCAGCCCAATAGCGATCTGCAGCTCTTTAAGTTGACATATTTGGTTTGATTGAAATGTTCACATAGTAAATAAACAAAGAAAAAATCTGGAACTCTGAGGCAGGAGGAATCTTAYTGACAAGTTTTGTAAAAACTCTAACCTATTAGAAAAAAAAAACTATAAAATGAAACCAATTTAAAAAACATTTGGATGGGGTGGGTTTATTGAATCGCAGATTGCATAGTAACTAGTTTACACAGGTCAGTCAACTATATTATCCAAAGTAATTACAAACGTCACCCCAACAGTTTTATAGGCTGAGGCTTTTGCAGCATTAGTTGGAATCGTCCTCCAAATAGTAACAAAACCCTTAATATTTTTCATGCTGAATCATTATTCAAGCCTTGCTGTCATCTTTCTAATGCCACCACTCTGACCTGTTCGTACACTGTACAGCGGGAACACACTTGTACAGCAGTTTATCAGGGTGCCTTGTGCTGGAATATTGTAGCTACCAGCAGTCTGGAAATGCTTCCCTGAGTCTTTGTATACTTGCCGTGCCATTTTCACATACAAAGAACTCGGTGATAGGAATCCTGCTCCTGCGCTTATGGAAACATTCAGTACCTTTACTCTTACCAAAACAACAAATGAAACAAAATACATACTCTCAGAGTAGAAACGCAGCTACACATAATAAGGGTCACATATTATTTGCCAATGCATTCATCTAAAAAGCCCTCAAGAGACAGATGCTTTATGAAAAATCATGTCTTCCAGTTTAACCTCTAAAATGTTTATAAATTTGCATTAAAWATAGAACAAACTATTCAAGACTATTCAGTATAATGCAGTGTCCAAATAAAAGCTATTTTTAGAAAGAAGACCATTCTTCTTTAGTCTTTTCTAAAAAAAAAGAAGAAAAGAAAAAATAGTATAAAAGGCAGATAAAGTTAATATCAGTATTTTTTCTGCCTAGAAATAGTTCTGGTTTGATACTACTCTTTGATTTTCTGTATKAAAAAAATGGGTCATGAAAAGCAGTGGCTCCTCAGATCTACTATATAAGATWAATACTAGCTCTGAAAAATGCCTAGGAATTACAATATTACATGGCTGCATGTTTCAGCTTTAAAACTGACTTATTATTTAGAGTTTATAATCCACCTGCAGAAAAAGAGTAAAATCATGGATGTTTAGAAGCACTTYGCAAAATCCTGGCCTCAAATCTTACTTATAGCTAAAGAATGTGAWGTCAACAAAGCAAAAACTGGAAAGGTTAACACTGTTTTATTTCTCATTCTAGCATGACTTTTTTTTCCCTTAAACAGCAGCATATGAGAAGTTTCTCTCTCTTAATRATGCCACAAATTGGTGATTCCACCTCACTAGAGAACTCTACCCTGCAAACTGTTATATCCTATTACCTTCTTTCACAATGTACACAGGTAAAGAATTTCTCTCTTTTTTTTCCTCTAAATAACTTGCAATAACTTAATAATAACTCTTTTAATCTAAACAATGACTACTGTTTCACTGTACTTTTAAATTTACAAATTYACCAATCTGACTTTGAAAGGTTTGTATTCTCAAAATATATACTATAATCCTGGTCGTGCATTGAATTCGTATCTTTCAGTTAAGCTAATGTAAATTTAAATCAATTCTTAATTATTTTTAATAGCATTACAAATTATTATCTCAACAATTTTTGAATTTATGAAACAAAGAAATAAGGAGCCTAATTATTCTTCCASCAGGACTTTGATACAGAAATACTTYTGATACAGAAATRTTATGCYTTCAYATGGARGYATGTCTATCAGATGGTACACACAAAACCTGCTCATTTCAACCCAGCCTGAACCCCTTTCCTCAGTGRYTGTGTACTGCTARGAGATCTACACAGACTCAGAAAATAATAATTCTCCTTCCTTRTTTTATYTTTATKAATAGGAATGAYGTATGGTGTGACAAGAGTATGTCTTCTATCACGTACTACTAAATGCTGCATATTTTCCATACAAGAAAAAAAGAAGCAAAACATTTTTAGTAAGAAAAATCATGTGACTATCATAGGTAAAATATTATCCTGTTACAAAGATGCTAATTTACTATAAAGCATCTTACCTCTGAATGCCCTAAAATATTTTACCTACTATAATCTTATTGAAAATTTTCCCTTGCTTGAGGTAGGATAAGTTTTGATTTGATAACCAGGAGAAAAACCAGAAGAACAGGGGGATATATTTTACATATACATATTTTAGTGTGTCACCAACACTCTGCAGACTTACAGATGACAAATGCTGACGAGCCCTCTTCCTCGCACACATGACTACGTATGTGCATTTCCATGCCTACGGTGGCATGGCACAAGTTTTGATCCACCAGTGAAAACCTGTATGCGAGATCTTTACAGTCAGCAACAGAGGTAATGAAACTGCCATTGCCGGAGAGTACCAAAAGACTACAAGATAAGCAGAGTGAGATAATTTGTGACCTGAGCCATCAGATATGACTTATTGCAATGTATGAAGCAAGCCAGGCGAGTTTTTGCTGAGCACCTGCAAACAGCAGAGTGGATAAAGCATGCAGATGCACCCGAGTCGCTTTTGGTAGGATCAGCTGAACAGCTGATGTTCCTGCATAGAGTGATCTCATCTCAAATGGCATTAAAAAAGAAAGAAATAAATAAAAAAGAGTAACATAAGAAGCTGTTCTCTTCCCCTTGCATCGTGTTGTTTTTAGAAGAAAGAAGAATTGCACAAAACAAAGTGTTGATTCACATTGAGAAAGACTGAACTTGGGCATTTTATTTTCCCCCATCTGAGTTTCTCTTGGCTTRCAAATCTGTACCACCCAAGATCACAAATCACAATATTGGTTTTTCAGTGCATGCTATTTTTCATGCTGTATCAGGAACGCCTATCCACAGCTGGCTCCTCTAGTCTTTTTTTTTTCCTGTTTTTCTGCTGAGAGATGGCCTAAAAAAGGGAGTGTGTGGTAGCCTCTGAATGCATTTTTATTTTTCATAAATGTAKTGCTTATTCGATATACTCTGTCCCATCATCAGTCTCCCCATTTCTTCTTTCTCCTTCTTCTACTCTGTGTGAATTCTCTACCAYCCCAAGAAGTACCCCCAGGGTTGTGCACCACTGCCCCTTCCTGCTTGCATGTCACTGTTGGAGCCGGAGGGCAGTTTAGCCATTCCCAGTAGATATTTTGAGAGTATAAAAGAATAAAATGTCTTAAATAGTTGTAGACAAGAATTATCTTGCCGTATCTCCTGGAGGTCATGATATTTTCAAAGCTTCCTCTGTATGGGGCCCAACAGCCAGCAGCAGCATTTGGCAAAAGCCTCTCTTCCAGAGTCTGAAGTAGGAAGAGTTTTGTGTGTTCATGACCGTGAGATTTGGCAATAGCCCCACTCTCTGCAACTATGATGTGAAACAAGGGATGTGTGAAGATTTAATGCCGAGTGTCTAAATGCAGCTTGGAATATCTTTCTACAAGAATAAACTTGTTTTTCAGCATAAAAGGTATAGAGTATACATTCCTTTAGGACAGTGACGAAAATGAACAGAGATCTCCATGTCGGCATGCTCAGGTTGGTGCCACTCTTTTGATCTAATTAGGAAAGGAGATGACTCTCAAGACGTACAAGCAGGGGCCAAGAGCTTCGGGGAAGCGCCACGCAGCCCARTTTCCGTGGCTCTCAGGGCTCTCAGGGTACCCCCAGGCACATCAGCAGCACCTTCCCAGTCACCCAGCTGGTTAGAAAAAAACAGCCAAACATCAAGCCAGAAGAAAAAGGTTATACTGAAAATTGCAGAAAGTCTATTTTCTTCTTTTCTTGCAAAATGCCAATGACAAGTCTGTGTTGGTCCCTCATGGGCTTCCACATGGTCCACACGGCTTCCTTTTCTGGCTCCAGGATCACTCGCTTCAGTTGCTCCTCATAGCTCTTTAATGCTTTTGACTTCCCAGACTGTTTCACCTTGGAAAACGCTGTCACCTTCTGATTATTTTCATTTATTGCCACTACACAAGCTCCTCATAGCCCCCCAAGGAAGAACTAGTAAAGCAGGAAACAAACATGCAGGTGGAAAGTTCCTCACACGTGTCAAATTCTGGGAGCGGGTGATAGGAGCCGCCTCGGGCGCGCTTCCAGGTGGACCCTCAGCCACGCTCTGGCTCTGGTGGAAAGTGCCTCTTGGAAGTGCTGCACGTCCTCTGCCGGGCCCTTTGGAGAGACATGGACTCGGTTACTGGGGAGAGTGGAAGGGGTCACACATGGCACTGGTACGGCTCGCTAGGCTTGTCCGTGCGGTCCTGGCCCCGGTGCTGCCATGGGCTCCGCACCTTGGGAGCCGCCCAGGCCGCGCACAGCCGCATCAAAGGGCTCTCCCTGAACTCGCCTAGGAGTTGCCTTCACAGTCTGCCCGTCTGAAGAACACAGGGGCACTACCTTGTACACACAGGTTATTGTTTTTAAACAAACAAACCTCCAAGTCTGACAGGCRGGGGTAGAGATGGGATTAAGCAAACATCCTATACGGAAGGTTCCTCTTTCTGTGTGTCAGCTCTAAGTGCTTTCTCTCGGAGAACTATACAGCACTAACTGAGCCGGAAACAGCTATTTAAAAAGTGATTACAGTGTGACATTTTTGTTTGACCTAACATCAAGCCGTGCGCAGCCTGAATGTCAGCAGAGCTGTTTCCTATAGGAACCGACAGGCCCCAGCACGCTCAAGAGCACGCCGTGCCTTAAATCTGCGCGCCGGCTCCGCTCGGTGCGCGTGACCGGCGGCGACGCTGACATGGGAAGCGCAGCGCTGCCGGAGCTGGGAGGAGCGGCTGCGGTGCTGGGTGGCCGGGTGCAGGCAGCGAGGGGCTCCTGCACAGGAGGGCACAGCAGTGGATGATTACAGACAGTCTCAGGTTAGCAAGCACAGGCCCGTGCACCATGTGTCCTGGGCTTAGCAAAGGCTTAGCYGATGGACCGTTTCCTCCTCGGATGTTTGAGGAGCTCAGACTTTTGGACAAAAACAACGTGTTATTGTTTGAGTTTTTTGGCAGCACATGAGATCCATCAGTCACACGAGAGAGGGGGGACTGCAGCACTGAGCTGGTGTAGGCCTGCACCCGCAGCCATCTCCTTCCAGCGCACAGTGCGTGCGGTACCGTCTGGTGGCCCTGGGCACACAGGACGGGGGACAGCGCTGAGCAGACTGAGCAGCCAAGGCTGTCACAGGGAAGAGCAGCCTCAGGGCCCCGTCACCCATGTGTAACAGCAGTGAGGAGACAAAGACAAGGCATTAGAGGTCCATATAGGTCYGACTASAGCCAAACAGCCGGTCACTGCTCCRATCTGGTTTTCTTCGCAGAGCCCAGAATAACAAACAAACCAGGGTGCCTTTATTTTGAAAAACGTTGCTCACAGCAATGAGGGTGGGTGGGGGAACTCAAAAGGAAGCAGAGCTGTGATAAAGCCCCATTTTGTTCCTTCTTGTATGTCAGAAGGAAAATTTACATTAGAATTGAGAGTGCCTTTGCGGGTTTATTTTTCTTTACATTGTTACATGCCCRATCACATCTGATTTTGGACCTAAGCAGAGTCTGACTTGGCTGGCACTGTTGAAAATGCTGTAGACTTTGGGGAGGATCTGTATTCTCATTGTATGGATATACAGTGCCTAACAGCATGACTGTTTTGTGTGTGAACAAGAGTACTCAGCCTCTCAACTTTAAACTACTGTCATGTACCACATATCGACAGAGAATAACAGCATGAGGTTGTTTTATAAAAAAAAAAAAAAAAAGCTTGTGAACACTAGTTAATATCCTCCAAAGAACACAGAAAAACCCTTGAGYAATTTGATCATTAGGTCATTAGAGATAGGAAAGAAATTCTTTAATTCCTGTCTGCTTGCTATTTACTAAGTGCTGACAGTGGCAGGGACTGTGAAAATCCCTTGAAAACTTCTGTAAGTATAGGAAGTGTAAACAATGCAAGCTTTTTAAGAGAAAAGAKATATATWTRTRTATATAKRGKRKASAMA
>PTEX01000033.1:2021279-2155948 GCA_003342815.1 Eudromia elegans
TTTTTTTTTTCATTGTATTTGGGTTTCCCTACTGCTTTTGGTGTTTTCAGTAACAAAAGGCTTTATTATCATAGAAAGGTTCCTTACTTCTTGCTTTAACTTAGAAAAGACCAGATCAAAACTGGCCTTCGATGAATTTTCTTGGAGGCTCCCAAGCAAGAGTTACATTTGAACAAAGTTTARATTATTTAAATTTATTTAAAATGTTAATTAATCATTGAGGTTAAACAAGTACTACTGAGAGAATAACCAACACGACCGGAACTGCTTTCCTCTCTTGCTTTCTTACCAAATATCATCAGTGAGTATTTCTCTTGTCCTGAGTGGATCCTGCAACTGAGAAGCAACACCATTATTTATAGGGAGAAAAAAAAAGTCAAAACAAAACAAAAAGATTGTAAATGTCTTATACAGACAGATAATGAACAACAACGAAAAGCTATTTGGGTATCTTTCACCTTAAACAAGGAACCAGATCGGGCGGAAGTTTCTTGTGCCTATAAGCCTTTCCCAGGTAGATGGCCTGGGGCAGATTTATGCAGTTTTGCTGCCTTTCTTCGTTAAATCGAGATGCAAGGGGTTTCTAGAACAGCAGAGAGAAACCCACAATTACTGAAGCAAGGCAAGTTGTTTTCAGTTTAGCAGTTTTTTTTTTCTTCCCTAAGCCAGGCTTGTGGTTTCGTTTAGAGTCTGAATGCTCCCATTCTCTGAGAAGTCCAGTGGCTTTTCAATAGCAGAAGATCAAATGATGTTAATCAGGCAGTGTGGCCTAATCCTCTAATTCAGCTGCCTTTTTACATTAGGAATGTCTTGCTCATGTAAGATTGATTTGCTCTTAGGTTGACTTTTTTTGTTGTTAAATGTACTATTTGGAAGTTCTGCTCCTGGCTCTGCAGATCTGTTACTTGTGCTTGCCTGAGGAAAGAGTGGTTTTTTTCCTCTTGTTGCAGCACTAGAAAGGCAAGTGTTAAGGGTTCTCACAGGAAATCTCTTGTTAATCACAGAAAGCCCGAGATGCTACACAACGGGGAGAAGAGCATTTTCCTTTCTGGTAGTGATCCCACGAGTCTATCTGCGCTTCCTGAACACACCGCAGCAGTAAGCTTGTGTCGACTAGTGGATGACTATCCTGAGCGCAACATCCCCTCAGCCTGCTGATGTGCCTTCCCTTGATACTCACACATGCTCCGCCAAAGACTGCTCACCGTTTTGTTCCTTTTTGTTCTCCTTTTTTTTCCCGATGTGGTGGCTGTGGTGCCCCCCACTCTGTGTGACAGGGCTAGAGAGGGCAGCCAGGAGCAGCGGCGCTAGGAAAGGCTGTGGTGCCCAGCACTTCCCTGCAGTGTCGCTGCCTCCTTCGCCTCCGGGCACCCGCAGGGAGCTGCCAGCCCGCAGCCAGCCCACATCCGCCAGCTCACGGGAGGGCAGCGGTCTGGTTAGGAAGAATGGGAAGGCATCAACTGGGTGGCCCTCAAACGCAGCGTGTCGGACACTGTGACGCTGGGAGGGCTTCTGAGCGCTACGCGCATGAGCGGACAGACTGTCAGCACTGGCTGTGGCTGCTCAGCCTCACGGCAGCTCCCGTTCACCAAGGTCAAATGAGGGAATCCCAGAAATCTAGAGCCCACATACACTTAACACCAGTTCTCATTCACACGTTTGGAAGTCAGTCTCTGAAAGGCCTAAGGACGAGTGTTTCTCCTGCCCACAACACGTACACGTTCCTATTTCTGCATAGACCCAAAGGCCAGGCTCTCCTGAAGCACTGGGTGTTCTGCCCAAATGTTGTAACACCAATTCAGCGTTAATGACTACAGCACAAATGAAGCTGTGCTCGCCTCTAGGCTGGATTTAAGCGACTGTTTACAGACAAAAAAAACAGCCARTGCATGTGACAGCTACTTTTCACACAGGTACTTTCCATGCTTTTAACCTCCTCCCTGTGCCTGCCTGAACTGCGGAGGAAATCACAAAACAGATCTACAGCCCTTGGCACGGTCACAGGGAATGGTGCCCGTCACGGCTGCGCCGGCGCTGCCTGGGCAGCGCAGCTCAGCTGGAGTGGGCAGACTTAGAGCAGCTACCCCGACCTTGCTGCCCGGATTGCCTTGTGTAAAGGAAGACGTAACGCGGCCTGGGGAAGGAAAAGAAGCATTTACACCCTCTGGCAAGTGCTCCTTAATCTTTTTTTTTTTTTTTTTTCTCTTCCACAGGACACAGGGGCTATTGTTCCTGCCTATTGTATCTGTGATATGTATACAGCAGAGCGACTACTCTGCTATATACACCGACGCGCACTTTTCTTACATTTTTTTTTATCCCTGACATATGATAACAAATGAATCCAGTCAATTGTCAATTAGTTACGTTTATCCAAAGACATTTCACCAACACAAGGTTTGGTGTATGCATAGTGTGTTCCTGCAGAACACAGAAGAGCTGTAGAAATCCCCAGTGTTGTTACTGGTACTACACAAACCGCAAGTTAAGCTGCACCTTAAAAMCAGCTAAGGTTTCTGTCCCCAGTCACCTGGGCTTTGCAGAGATGATTTTCCTACTATTGTGCCATGTATGTAAAACAAGCCCTTTCCTTCAGCACTATTTTTAAAAGGAATTTACAGTGTGATGTAAACATGACATTTGCCAACAGCAAGTGTGTTTGAAGCAGAGATTTGCAGGCAGAGAGCGCCATCTCCTGCTACTAAACACAGTTACTCCGCAGCAGCAAGATGCGTTTGGCGTTCACACCTTGGAACTGTCAACTGCTACAGCAAAAGGGGTAGCAAAACGCCACTTCAGTTTGACGAATGATTGCGACTTAAGTCCTAGCAGTATTTTAGTCATCTAGCAGAGAGACTTTGCAAATCCCCGTTAGACTTTGCTAACGTTTCTGTATTAAATTGGAAAAAAAAAAATGATTATAACTGCAAGGAGCTGGGATTGCACATTTGCTTCTGTTTTGGGGCTCCTCAATGAAAAATAATAATAACTGTAATACCRACAATTCTCCTGCTTCCGTGAAGACAGCTTTTAAATGCTCGTGTCTGGGTCTGTTCTTAATTCAGCAATACAGTGTAAGTATACACATCGGCAAAAATAACAAGTATTCTGCCATCTGCTGATACCCGGCAAACTGCAGATGGGCTTTTCTGAAAATCAGAAAGCTTACTGCCGTGTTTAAGCCATTAAGCGGCTTTTCAGTTCACAATATAAAAATTGCGTAGAAATACAAAGCATTGTAAAAAACAATGGATTGTAAAGTAATGAAGTAATATGTTATTTCTTTCAAGCTGTAGAAGTGGAGCGGCTGTTGCCAGACGCCAGAAACCCCTAAACTGACGAGTTTAGCACCAGTTCTCTGAGTGCAGCAGCCGAGTTAACCACCCTCTCTTCCCTTAATAGTTATGTGAGCTTGCGCTATTTCCTGTGTGTTAACGTACACACCTAACGGCCTCGCATTTTCTTACTGGGACGCTGCAGGGGAGTGCTCCCTTACAGGAAGCAGCAGGCGGCAGGACACCAGAGGGAGGCGCAGGATCAACCCGCAGCCACCCGCTCTCCGCGGGGAGCGCCCTCGTCCCGCCGCCACGCGCACGTGCGGGGGGGCGGCCCCGCCATGGCGGCGGGCGGGGCCTGCGGCGGGCGGGGCTGCGGGGCTCATGGCGGCGGAGGCGGAGCGGGCTGCGGGGCTCATGGCGGTGGCTGGCGGGGCGCAGGGGTTGCTGCAGTTCCTGCGGCTCGTGGGGCAGCTCAAGGTGAGCGCGAGGCCGGCCGGCGGCGGGTTGCTGGCGGGCCGCGGCGGCGCGGGGCGAGGTGTGTGAGCGGCGGCGYCTCCCGCAGCGGGTGCCGCGCACGGGCTGGGTGCTGCGGAAAGTGGAGCGGCCCGAGAGCGTCTCCGACCACATGTACCGCATGGCCGTCATGGCGCTGGCCGCCGGCGACGCCAGCCTGGACAAGGGCAGGTGAGAGGCGCTGAGTAAGACACGTGTGGTGATAGTGAGACGTTGACATGCCGAGAGGCTCGGTGTGCTGCCCTGGCTTCCCGTCAGATGTGTGCGGCTGGCTCTCGTTCACGATATGGCGGAGTGCATCGTTGGAGACATCGCGCCTGCGGACAACGTGCCCAAGGAGGAGAAGCACAGGAGGGAGGAGGTAGGACCCTGCCCGRGGCCGCGTCTGCAGAGCCTCCGGCCTACCCGCGAGCGCTGCAGCGGCAGCGGAGGGACCCTCCGAGGGGAGGAAWCCTGCCGTCAGCGCTGCGCAAACACGCCATTTTCTGTAAGGTTTTGGTGTTATGTGGACGAAATGAGGAAGTACAGTGGTTTGGAAGGAGAGCAGAACTATCTCTATACCCACCGTGAACTCCTGTACTGACCCGATTTGTTTGTTCCCGAGGTGTTAGTCACATTTACCAGGCTTACCAAAAAGTGTGGAGCAGAGAGTAGGTATCCCGAGCAGACAGCGTTTAATGTGCTGTTGARGAGGCACTTGGATGCATCAGAAACTTCATTTGAGCAGTTTATACAGGAATCCTGATGCAGATACCGATTTTGTTATTAGTCTTTGCAGTTTGGCTTGATTTACTTTGCCCATATATATATATGGGCAAAATACATATATTTTGGATACATATATATATATATGCACATATATATATGTGTGTGTATATATATGTATATGTATGTATCCAAAATGCTGATTTGTCAATGCTGGATTGGTGTATTATTTGAGGAGGAGAAAAAAAAAAAAGTTAAGCCACTCTTTGAGGTACAGCTAGAGGGCAGCCTGCCTGCCTGCCTGTTAATTTGTTTTGAGGCCATTAGTTCCTCAGATTTTTTTTTTTTTTTCCCCGACTTTTATACTTACCTATTTAAGCTTGCGATATGAGGGTCCAAGAGCTGTTAAGAATTCTTGAAATGCTGCCTTGACTAAATGGGACTTCAGTCTTTCTGGGTCTTTTTGCTTGTTTGTTTTGTTTTGTTTTTGTTTTTTTCAGTGTACTTGTTTAATATTCTTACAGTAAAGCAAAACAACCTCTCTTTTCCTCTTGCCTCCAAAGGTTGTTTTGTTACCAATGGTCAAACCTCAGTTTGCCTGGAAGGAATAGCCGTTTGCGTTTAGGCACGCAAAGAAAAATGTTGATGCTTAAATACATTCATAAACTTTTCTGAAGTGTTTGTAGCTCCTTTTGTTTCCATTTAACTCAGTAGGACTTTGCCATTAAATTTAATCRGGTAATCTCACTAAGGCTGCAGAAAATTAGAAAATTAACTTGAAGTTTAAAAGAAGTTTTTTTTTTTTTCCCCTTGTGTCTCAAGTGAAAAAAGTCATGGCCTAAAACTCTGCTGTTGTTAGTGATGTTGACTGTTTGGGAAGCAGTGCTGCGTTACTAGGGAACAGCGCAGCCTGATTAGCGGGGAGAACATGAAGAACTTGCGTGCTGATTACACCATTAGATTGACAGAGCATTACACCTTGTCCCAGGATTTTTGTTGCTCTTACTCTTGAATGTACTGTATCTCACCCTGGGGGTATTGCATCTTACCACTAYGAAAGAAGGCAGAGCTGGTATCTGACAGCAGTTCCACAATATTTGACTTGCCTATTTTGCTCTGGGCTTCTTCCTGGAGTCTTGTAGGTACTGGATACGCTTCCAGACTCCATTTCTGTTGGTTTGGTTTAATTCCCTAGCAATACATTGAAGCAGCTCCCAGAAGGGATCCTCTGCTCAGGGCYCCCACTGTTCTTCTGGCAGTTTTTTTGGTGTACACATGTGCTTTTGAAAAGTCTTGTGTCGGATATGCTCTTACAAACCTAGYAACAACCAGTTAATTTTTTAAAAAGATAATGTTAAAAGGTGTGCCTGCTGCAGTCMTAGATATATGCAAATTCCTTTTTTTTCCAGGCAGCTATGCAAGAGCTGACCCAGCTCCTATCGGAGGACCTAAGAAAAGAATTCTATGAACTTTGGGAAGTAAGCTTGCAATCTCTTATTCCTTTGCTAGAGTTGAGGCTGCTCTGTTGTTACAGGATTCAGGGTTTTGCTCAGGCTGTAAGGATTTCATTTTTTTAAATGAAGAGCATGAGTAAATATTTGAGATCCCCCTTAAAAAGGAACCGTAAACTGAATAAASAGCCTCTGACTGTGCAGAGTACCAGGTAAACCCTTTCATGGCTTGGTTTGGCAACTGAAAGAAGAGTTTGCTCTTTATGTCCGTCCTCTTGGGTTCTTACTTTTCCACTTCGAATATATTTAAGTTCCATATATTCCATATCCATATATTTTACTACATGCAAAGGTTAAAGGGATAAATGAGCATAATCAAATTTGGGAAATACAGCGTGCACGTTTCTATAGTAAACACTGGTTCTGTCTCCATTTAGAAGCCTCTATAACGGAATGACGATAGGTTCTAATAGAAAAGAGTTGTCCTGCAGGCTTTTTTTTTTTTCCCCCACATTCTTTCATTTTGTTCCCTTTTTTTTGTTATTAGTATAACCTGCACAACAATAGGAGTAATCTAAAAGTTTTAATACTTGCATGTAGCCCCGCTAGTCTTACTTTAAGTAGAACTAGGCCAAAAAAAAAAAAAAGAGGAGGGTTTTACCCTCTCTGCCCTACAGCCTTGAGAAGACCATTCCTTTGGACAGCATGAGACCCCCAAGTGTGGGTGTCTGTGCTGTAGGGGAGAAAGGTAGCAGAAAGGTACCACYGCGATATTCCAAATACATAAAAAACAGTGAACAGCACCATTGTGCAGGGATTATAAATGAGGATGACAATCACCATTGCCTTCACTGTGCAAGAGTTTATTCCTGTCTGTCATGTTCTGGAAACAAAATTCTGCTCTATCAAGTGACAGAGCACTGGAACAGGCTGCCCAGAGAGGTGGTGGAGTCTCCTTCTCTGGAGATCTTTATAAACCTGCCTGGACACCACCCTGTGCCACATGCTCTAGGGGTCCCTGCATGTGCAGGGGGGTTGGACTAGATGACCTCTAGARGTCCCTTCCAACCAAGCATTCTATGATTCTAAGTGGCCTAAATCCTAGTAGGAGGTTTGGTTCTTTCTCATTTCTTACAAGTTCTGCTGAAATATGCCATGTCCTGTGGGTCAGAAGGATAAACTCTCCCCGTGGGTGCTGTGTTCTCCCCTGCAGAATTGCTCTGTGTAGAACTGGCTATGTGTGCTGACAGCCTGGAGGGGTCTGGTGTCCACATCAGTCCCTGGGCTGCTCCTGCTGCTGGGGTCAGAGCTGCTGGATGCAGCGAGGTTGCTATAACCCACATGGCAAGTGGCCTTTTTCCATGGCCAGCTTGGGAAGCTGGGAGCAGACCAGGAGCAGAGCTGTCAGCTACGATGCCGTAGATTATGGGAAAGGGGAATGGAAGCCACAGCCTGCCTGCAACCCTCTTTGGAAGTAAATGACACTTGAGACTGTTCAGGCTGGCAAGTTAACGTGAATGACTTGCAAATAAAAACTGGCTATGAATGCAGAGAGGGAGAAGGGGGCAGAGCGAGTCAGGGAGTTGGAGTGTTCGAAGGAGAAAAGCCCTGAACACCAGCGTTCCTTGTCTCCTGGCAGAGAGACGTGAGCAGCTCAGACAGATCAGACCAAAGAGATTAAAGAGGAGTGACAGGAAAATTGTAAGGAACAAGTCTTTAAGATAACAGCGAGTGGTGGAGAAAAATGCAAATATTCTTAAAAATAGGTAAAAGCAATGCATAGGCATATGCCATGGAGATCCATAGTCTTAGTCAACCCTGGGAAGATCTTTATAGGTGAACATTTACTATATGGAACCTATTGTTTAGCTTATACATTGTGCCTAGAATTGTCTCCATGTGATCCCTGATTCAGCAAAACATGTTTGAGTATGCAGAACTTAACTGGATCCTTAAATCCTCTTATGCTCAATAGAACTTTAGCACATAGTTAATTTTTAAGTGTTTTGCTGTACAGCAGACTTTAAAAGAGACTGAAAGAAGTAACTCTGTCCTGAGCACCTATGGAATGTCTTTTACTAAGGAAGAAAATTCAAAATATAAAAAGAGCTCCTAATACTCTGTTTCAGAACAACCTCCCCAAATTTCTTATAATTGCCCATCTGTCCAGGAATATGAAAATCAGTCTACCGCAGAAGCCAAGTTTGTAAAAGAGCTGGATCGCTGCGAGATGATACTGCAGGCATTTGAGTACGAAGAGCTGGAGAAGGCACCTGGCAGACTACAGGATTTTTTTGATTCAACTGCTGGTATGACAGTGATTTTTGTTGTTTTTAGTCAAGTCAGTGTGCAAACTGTTGTGTTTTGTGTGTGTGTGTGTTTTGTGCGTGTGTGTATATGGTAGACATTCAGAGCTGGTAAGACACACTGTTTCACTTGTTCCTGAAGCACACACTAAATATTTCTGGTGCCACTTATTGTGGTATAAAAGCACCTTGCATCTATCTGTACCTGTTGGCMTCTGCATTGTCTGGATTGCATTCCTACCAACTTCCTTTAACATCCATTTGGATTTAGARAGAAACTGCGCTTAAGAGCCCTTGTGTTTATTTCAGGATCTCTCTTTGCCCCTGGAGGGGTTCAAGGGAGCCTTCCCTGATGCTTTGCCAGAAGGAAGGTGCAGTCCGAGCTGGTGCTTCACARGGCAGTGAACTTACTTGCTATCCTTGCATTGACTGTGATCTTGTATGACTTGCCCAAGGRATGTGTGGCAGCCAGCTCATTAAAATGCTTTAGGCATAATAAAATATAGTGTAGTGGCATCTCCTGCTCCACATGCAGCATTTTAATTTTTCCTTTTCTTTTGTCTTGCAGGAAAATTTGTTCACCCAGAAATTCTTCAGCTTGTGTCTGCAATTAACACAGAAAGGAATCAAAAAATAGCTGCATGTCAACCACATTCCAGAGGTGTTCCTAAGCAGCTGTAGCTCTATTAAATTTTATTTGTTGTTTTACATTCTCTGTGGTGTTTTCCTTCCTTTAACATCACTAAGTGTGCCGAGGAATTTTTTTTTTTTTTTTCTGTGCATTAACTGCTGAGAATCCTGGATATCCATTTAGATAGAGGCATGTAGGGTAGTTCTGGAGAACAGCATGTTTCATAGGAGGGCAAAATAGCTATAATGCTCAATAAAATGCAKCTCTCTTTGGTCACTCAGGGAAAAATCTAATTATTATCTGCAAGCAGATGTTCTTTAGCAAAGCATAACCCAGTAATAATAAATCAACATTAGGGAGAGATTGTTCTGCAGAAGTAGTTACTCTTTAATGAAAATTCCTTTTAAGCCTTAACACTTAAGTACCTACTTAGTTTTTTTTATTACCTTTGGATCAAGTCTTTGAGTAGCAGCTGTTTTTTGGTTATTATCAGAATGAAGTTTCAAGTAGATTATGTCCTGATTGTGCRGAAAGCTGTACAAGGTCTAATATACTCTCCACCAGGAAATCTATTTCCATGTATCCATCAGTGTTGACAGCTGACAAACCAGACATCCCAGGTGAATGGCAGTAGAGTCTTATTCCTCATCCTATGGTGAAGTCCACTTCTGGAAGAATGAATTTGCTCAGATTATTCCTTTGGAAATAGTTTTAATGCTAATTAAACTTTGAAGCATACTTAAAAAAAAAATCTGTGTATAGAAATGATGACTGTATTCATTTTTTTTAAAAAAAAGTAAGGCAGTGAGCGCTCACTGTGGTTAGGTTTGACTCTTTAATGTGTTCATTTTGCTAGCTGGTTCAGAGTTCAAACCAATTTTCAAAACAAGCAAAACCTTTAAGTACATTTCTCTGGAAGCCCCTGAGAAAGGCAAAGGCAGAGGTGAAATATGTTTTGGAGTATGTGATCCTTAAAAAGGGACAGTTCCATTAATTTTTCTCAGCATATTTGTCTTTTCTGTGTTTCACACAATTCCTTACCCTGTGGCTGCATTACAGCAGGGCTGGGAGCTGAGGTTTATGTAAAGCCAGTCCCCCTCACCCCACAGTGTGTTGGGGAGCCTATGTAGGGCTTGTTCTTTTGGTTTGCATTAAGTACATACTCAAATTATTTCCTGCTACCCCTGCAGTGTAACTGCCTGTCAGTTTTGGAATGCTGCCTTTGAAGAGGAAAGGGGAAGTGGTTGGAAAGACGCTGCAGGTGGATGTGCAGGCAGGAAGCCTGTGCTGTGATGACAGGGTGAAAGGCAGGTTGGCGCAGGGTGTGTGGGCACTCACACTCAGGCAGCACTCATGTTCACTGCGCCCCTGCCCGTGGTGCAAAGCTCCTCCTGCGTGTGGGCAGTGCAGAGAATCCCCTCGTCTGCGTCTTCCCCTGCCCTGCCCCAGCAGCGCTGTCCCTTGGCCGCGCAGTAGCCGGTTAACAACCACCATAATGAGGATTTCCAAGCAACTGCAGCGCCTCTGCTACCAGTGCTATCAACGCAACCTCTTCCAAAAAAGCCTTCCCAGAAATACTCTTGTGTTAGTGTATATATGTATGCTCATGGGTGTATACATAAATATACTTCACTTTTTATATATATACATCAAAATTATTTTCCTGACAATGCATGCTCTTGCGCTTTAACCTTGGTTTGGCTGTTCAAAAAAAGGACAATACTGGTAGAACTAGAAGATATTGATTCATTCCACTTCTAGCAAACACTTCAATCATTTCTCTTCTTCGAACCTCCAACTCCTCACAACCTGAGCCTGAGACTTCCATGGGAACCTGCAAGCCTGGAGGGAGGTGGATGCATTTTAAAAGCAGCAGGAATGGCAGATTACAGTTCTACTGTGATGGAAGCTCTACTGTGAGGCAGCAAGGTATGGAAAAGAGAAGAGGCATTAACAGTGACTGCAGGAATAAAAAAAATCCAGAGGGTAAAAGTTGAGAGAAATTTATTTTTAATAAGAATATCAATAGCTTCATTTAGACAAGCTAAGTTGACCAGTAAGATTTCGTTTAAATTTGCTTATGTACTAAAAACTGCAAAATGAGCTAGCAAACTGTCACAACCAAACTCTACTGAAATAAACCTAATTAAATGTACTTCCATGCTACAATCACACTAAGGAGGCATTTTATGTAAATGTCCAAGCTAACATATCCAGTTGCACATTATGAAAGAACTTCCAACTTTGTAACTAGAACAAAAGCCACATACGAGAAAATCACAGCCAAGTTTCCTCACAAGATTTTAAGTGTTCTACAATGTTGAACTTGCTCGCTAACATCGATTTGAAGCTCTGCCTGATGCTCCAAGCAAGGACCCATTTTAAAGGCACCCAGCCTGCTTCCCACTCTGCTTCCRCTCTAAGCAGAGTTGTGCTCATCTCAGTCTGGCAATGGGCGTCGCACGACATGCGGACGGACATGTGCTCGCTGGCAAGATGCTCACAAGTGTGCTGCGCTTTTCTTTAAGAACTGTTAAAAGGAGGCAGGAAGACATGCTGAATCCCAGCCGGCAGAGCCCACTGCCTCCTGGGCACTAAGTAGCTATAAAGTGGAATTACGCCCCGGAAGCAGGGCAAAATCTGGGGCAAGAAGTGGAGCGGTTGCACATCCTGGGTACTGTAACATGGTAAGGGCTTGCGCGAGCAGCACAGGCTGAAGGCAGGGGCTCTGCAGCCTATGGCACATCTGTCATCAGCTCCTGGTTATGGTTAGGTATCTTTCTTTTAAGGCTGTAATCGCAATGAGGCTCATGCTGTTAGAGATTTACCTCCCCTTGTTTTTGAGGGGAAGACAGATACAGAGGCAAATTCATTACAGGCTTTTCCTCCATCCCTTTTCCCCTTTGTAAGCAGTTCCTACTGGCAGGTCTTACCARGCCGCAGACAGGGAGCACGAGGACACGTTTTTAAACGAAGCTTTTCCAGCGACGCTGCTGAGCGCAGATCAGCAGCTGGAATGAGCTTCCCATAGGAATCACTGCTGTCTCTTCCCGTTCTCCCAATCACTGCTGCCTACTGGATGGAGGGCAACATCAGACTGTATCAGTGAAATGGGGAAAGACACATTCCTGGTGAAATCCCTTGTTGTAACTGYGTCAGGAAGAGGGCCCGAGCACAGACACTCCTGAGCCAGGGGCACCTGGGGCGGCTGGTGTGGGGCCTCCTGCTGGCAGCAGCAATCCCTGCACAGCTCTGGGGCCATCTGTCTGGGGCAGCACTGAGAAGGGCGTTGCAAACCARCAGAAACAGAACCCACTGAAATAAAAGCACTAAGAAACACAGCAGGAGAATTGTGGAGGCAAGTTACCTGCAAATGAAAGCTCATTTGGTCACTTAAAACACTCTTAAATCCTGTAACGTTAAGTCAGTCAGTTACTTCTTTGTGGTTCCTATGGCAAACGAAATACTTGGTGATGAAATGGCCCACCCAAAATACAGCCAGGAAGCATTAGTGCCGCGCAAGGTCCGTCCAGGAGGCAGTGATCCACGCTGACGAAACCTCGACGCGCAAGCTGGGTGGCGAGGGGCAGGGCGACGTCGCTGCYTGGCCGGTCTCCGTCCAGCAGCCCGACCTAGCACTGAAGCTCCTCCTCGCTCTCGGGCAGGCGGGTGCCAGCAAGGGAGCTCTGGGCGCTGGCGTGCGCCRTGGAGCTGAGCACCTCTTCAAAGCTGCCCCCGGCGTGGCCCGGCCCACCAACCCTGCTCTGGAAGGAGGCAAGCAGAGAAGGCAGCAAGCTCAAGCGCAAGCACAATGCTCAAATCCACCTGTGGAACATTCTCTACGAGAGCACCTCAAATTTGTTTCTCTGCTCCGTCAGTTCTGCACCGACTCGAGTAAGCGATGGGCACTAAAATGACCCGGCTTATTTTCTTACTAAAGCAGTCCATCAGCAACAGTAATGCAGCTACCCCCAACGTGTATAAACCTTGCTTCCAGGGGAAAACAGACCGCATCAACGAAGCCCACCACTACGCGCTCCCAGCTCAGCTACTTGCAAAATGCTGTAGTCTGCAGAACTGGAAATAAAAGCACCAAAAATAAAAGACAGCTAAAACTGAAATTGAGATTTCCTAACAAATACTTTTTTTTTTTTTTTCCCCTCAAAATAGCAAGACTGTAAGGGAAGAAAAGAAAGCTGGTTTGATTGGGTTGTATTGGTAAGAGAATATGCTTTCTGTTTGACTTGGGAATACACCTCCTGGAAGTTGTTTYCAGTCTGAAAATAGGGCAAAACTCTTCCTTCCTAAAACTGCAGCCAGACTTAAATAACAGGGGGCATTTTTCCAGCCTGTCAGCCAGCAAATGTTTAGGAGGATTATTTTAATTAAATGAACTCTGCATCCTAAGTCTCCGAAGGGTTAATCCTGTGTAATCCTTTGTTTCATCAGCTAGTACAGGAGCTGGCCTAGCTTTAACGTTCAATAAAGCAGGGAGGCAGGACGCTCGGTATTTGCTCTAGCAGGTTGACAGAGAATTTCCGTCCTGAGAAGCCAAGAGCTGCACCCATTCTAGTGGGTTGTGCTACCTGCTCCGAAAGCAGCGAGCRTGGAGGTCATTTCCTTGCCATTCTAATGCTTTGTAACTTGTCTTGTAACACCCATTGACATTGATCCAGTATTTTCATCTCCTCCTAAAATAAGGGGTGATAATTTTGACTCTGATCAGCACTAACACTAATTGCATTTGGAATGCAGTGGAATTTCTAGAGCACTAAAMTAAAATGCCACTTTATGGGGCTTTATCAGATGACTAAGAACCATTGAGAGCGGGACCTTTTTGTTCTCCCTTCAATGTGCTGCAAACACTAGCTCCCTGAGAAGCTGCCATGCTGTCCTGCTAAATAAGAGCCTTAGCAAACTCTGKTAGCAATAACAGAGTCAGGTATGTCAATCCCAAGTAACTTTGATTGCTGCCAGCTCTTCCTCTCCCTACATAGAGACCTGAGTGTGTTCTGAAGTCTTAAACGCAGCCCAGATAAGGCAGGGGGCACCTGCACGAAGGGAAGAAGCGCTCAGGGCTGGGGACCCTCCGGCCGCAGGAGCAGGCGGGGCTGGGGGCATCGCTCGGGCCTCGGCGCCTCCCGTAAAGACGCAGCGTGTCGGGCGCAGCAGCTCCCAGCACGGGGCTCCCAGCACTGAGGTCTGACCTGCATCTYGACACGGTTCTGCCTTGCACACCGCTGTCACCCTGGTCACGCTTTCTGAAACGTCCCTATTTTCCGTTTCCACCTTTTCAGCATTTCTGAGGCATGAATCGACAGCTCGATAACCGACAAGCAGTACGAGACCATCCCCTCTGCAAACTGCCTTCCTTTTCTATCTGTGCATCTGCAGCTCCCCACAAACTCCTGCTGGAACAGCGAATTAAAACTGTCTCCCGTACCAACGATAGCAATGGCTGAGCCGATGCACTTCAAGGCGCACAGCCATGCRTTCAGCCCCTAACCTTACCTTAAGGTTTGTGACAGTGGTCTCAACCTTCTCCTCAAACGATTTGAACGTTGGAGAATTCCTAGGAGGACAACAAAGGAGAAAGCTCAAGGGCAGAAGATGGGCAGTCAGGTCTAAACCCAATGTTTGCCACAGCTTAGTTCCTTCTCCAGGCAGCACCGCCAGCCCAGAGCCGGGGCCACCACAGGGCTGTGGACTAACGGGAAGGAGCAGTCCCTGGTGCTGCCACCAGTCAAGGCCAGCCGCAGCGAGCAGCTGAGGACCGGTTTGGGGACATGAGGACCAGTTTGGGGGCACATCCGCAAGAGCAGACCCTGCCAAGTAACTGCCCTCCTAGTTTACTCTGTTCTCTGGAGGAAGGGGCACAGAAGGCTGGCGGTGGAGCTGCATTCCTGGGGCTTTAGCCATCTGTGTTGTTGCCATAGTGARATTCACTTTTCTTCTTTGTTTCTTAAGTAGTTTAAGGTTAAGTGTCCTAAGTGGCTGGGGCAAAGAGCTGTGAGCTTACAAGGGAAGTGGACAGGGAACCRCCTTTGAGGAGTCCTGACCCACTCCAGGATTCTGTGACATTAAGTGTCCCTGGCTGCTTTCACAGACAAAGACTCAGGAGAATAATGTCCCAGAGTATGTCTCTACCAGAGCCAAGCTTTGTTCTGGCCTTTGCTCCTCTGGGAACGGAGCACAACCTTTTGCTTTTGGAGAACTGCGAGTTCAGCACATCTTTAAGAAGAAAAAAAAAATGTGCAAAAGATGTGATTTCCTCTCTTAAAACAAGCCACAGATCCCGCTTGCTAGCTTGCCTGACAGCTATCCATTGTGATACACCAGTAACAGACTGCAGAATCTGCCATCACAGAGCACAAGATGCCTCCTATCAGCAGGATCAGCAGGACCAGATACTGACACCTCTTTATCCATTTGTTCCCACATGCARTGGAAGGTGCCAGGGCTATTTACGTCTCTCCTGAGTAAGTAGGAGCCTGGRGGGACAAGGTCTTTCCCTGGCAGGTGCCCGTAACCCCTGTCCCTTCAATGCCAGCACATGCAGGAGGAGATTCACTCCCCAAAGCAAGGAAGCCATCGGCTGCTGCACTTAGGATGCCAGTTCATGGTCTGTGCCATGTACTGGCAACCTCCCAGGAGCATCACAAGAGCCTCCGCTTCTGCAAATAGGTTTGTACCATACCCCTCACCACATCAGTTAAACTGGCCCGAGCTTAAGGGCAAGCAGAAGCCATTTGGAAAAAATAATGCAGATTTACTTTTGGTTTCTGTTAAATAAATGACAGACTTTTCGCAGGGCCAGAAAAAGCCAAAAGGAGAGGCAAACTGAGCCTGGCCCACAGCTCCCACTTGCAAACGCTTCCCTTACACTATCCACTTGCAGAGGTTGAATGATTTGGTCTCCATCATTTAGTTACAAGATTGTTTTCCCCACTGGATGGCAGGGAGTGGGGWCATCCATATATCTAGGGTGGGGGAGGGAAAGCTGGAGCCCAATTTTGCTGAAAACATTTGGCGCTTTACTTGAAAAGGCACCGATCCTTTGCCGCAGTCAAGCAAAGTGTGATTACAGCCATTAAAATATGAAAGTGCTCATGGAAAATCCCTGCCCAGGAGCATGATCCGAAGGCTGCTGGAATGGAAAGCATGTGACATCAGCAGGCTTTGGATGATGCTCTAAGRGCAGCAAAACAACATTTCAGATTCRGCARTAAAAATCTGTAAACATTTACCTACCCAAACACATCTCAGAATAGCTACAGCTACTCAAATGCTCACGCAAGAGGTGAACAGCTAACATAAATTCAAGGAATCACCAATCCTGCAGTCCTTATTTACATGAACCATTTTAACTGACTGAAGTGAGACTATTAATTTCAGCAAAAAAAATGAAGGATTGGGATCTCTCTACCCCGCCGAGCCCAGCCCAGCCCAGCCACCCAGCACGGGTCGCACGTTACCTCATTGCCGGCATGCTAATGGAGTGGCGAATGGAGTAACTGCAAGGAAAGCAAAAGGGGGGGGGGGGGACAAAGGTGTAAAATCCAGCACACAACGTGGTTGCTACACACCATTTTTTACTTTATAGACTGACTTAAAAAGAACACAACCAAACCAGCACATGAGCGCCGGTGCTGTGCTCCGACGCGGAGAGCTCCCCAAACTCACCTGTGGATCCCATCTCCTGTGCTGCACCCGAGTTCTTGCCACCACATTCTCACATCCAGGGACCTGGGACTAGGGCTCAATAGAACCGTGCAAGACAGTCCCTGCTAGCAGCTATTTAAAGGACTCAGGTTCTTGCCACCTACAGAGATTTTCAGCACGGGACAGAGGAATGGAGAGCTACCTTCATGTTCTCACAGCTCACAAGCCCTGGCCTCCATAATCACAKCAGACTTCAGGCTTGTGAAAATAAATGGTAAAGTTGGTTCAAGGTAACCAAAAGAAGTTGATCCAGAAGACAATTGTCTTCCTTTTTTTTTTTTCTCTCTCCTTTAGAAATAGGAAAAAAAAAGAGATGGGTTGGACTAGCCTTAGATGCACTGTTTTCTGTGTGTSTATGTACTTCAAGGCCTCTGCTAAGCTGAGATAGACAAGAAGTGACACGAAACACAATTCAAGCTTTTCATGTTCAATTAGCATAGTGTTTTTAAGATTTAGTAAAGACAAGTCTGAACATACACAAGTTCGGATATGCAGCAATCCTAGTTAAATGAAACAAGCATGCTTGCCATGCTGGTCTTCTAGCACATGACAAACAGGCAGGAAATATGGCATTTTAGAGTAATTCAGCATAGGCTGCTCCCCTCCTAGCACCAAAACATTCCAGACATGAATCTGTAAACAGGAAGATTACATTGTACCAAATTAAATTCACACAGCATCATCACAGAGAGATGATGTGTGACAGACCATCTGACTACTGAGAGCATATTTTACTGAGCTCATGTTTTTATTTTCTTTGAAGAGGAGAAGATATGAGCTATAGAAACAATAGCAACAGCTTCCAATATTGTTCTACTAGAGAGAGGGAAAAAAAAAAGTCTTATTTAATGTTTCAGGCTTCAGGACATTTTTGTCTGTAATGGCAAAGCCCTCATGGGTTCAGTGCAGAGGCAGAGAACCGAGATCCTTCATGCCAAAGGGCTGCTGGGTTTTACAGTTCTGCTTGAAGACAGTGTGAGACAAAGTCAACTTGGGCCCCATTTTGAAGGTTTTATTTYAGGGAACTATCAGGGAACATTCAGCTTTCAGGGAACATTCAGCTGAGCAGAACAACTTYGTGAGGCGCCCCATGCACCGCAGATGCTGCAAGGCCAGACTGCTGAGGATCCAGCCCTTTTGCTAGGTGAACTGACTGCAAGTCAGAGAGAGCTAACCAAATCTTTCAGTACAGGTAAGACTGCTTTTAACATTTTAACACTGCTCTAACATAAGCAATCTGTTAACATGTAAGATTGTTTTTAACAGATATTGAAATGTTCTACAACGTCAGTTAGCTCAAGTGCTAAAAGGCTAAGGAACATCTCTTTAATCATCATAAGAACTTGTTCTACCTTCAAAGATYCCCGTAAGCGCAAGGCTTTTGCAGTCACCCTATGTGCTTCATGACTGCTACCTCTGTTTTATTGAAGAGGTAGGAAGTAAATTCTTTACATGGCCTTAACAAAACTCTCCTCACCAAAAAGAATTTTTACTAAGTGCTGTTTATGTTCCATACTCTAGACAGGAGGAGATAGCTGAGAGAACAGATTACATATAAATAGGTTTTCCCAAGAGACACTTCTTTTGAAAGCATTCATTATTTGAATTTGAGACTAATGTACTCAAGAGCAAGGCAAACACTCTAGCCACTTACTCGAGCCCTTTCCTCACCATGCAGCAGAAAGGAGACACCACAGTTTAAGTGGAATATCTATTTATCTTGCATGCAGTGCTGAAAGGCAAGATGCTACTGTTACAGTCCCTAAAACAAACCCTGTCAAAAACAGAGGCAGTATTTAACAGTACACTTTAAGAAAAGCAATGTGTCTTACCCAATTGAATGCGATCTATGGTAGCCGTAAAAGGAAAGAAGAGTTGAGAGTATTAAGAAATTATAGCAAAAAATATACATACAAATGTACATACAAAAAATACACATACATCTGAAGCATGACAAAGGAGAAAAAAGAAAACCCATTCACACTCAAATTTTGACACTGAGTGTCACACTGGAATATGAATCAGTTGAGTTTCCTTCAAGGCAAAAAATAGAGCTTTTAGTATTTTTTTTACACTCCTCCTTACCTACTGCTTACATACTTTACTGATTTTTACACATACCGGACAGAGTTAATCCCATATTATCTGTGCAACAAAGAACAGAATTTTTGTCTGATAAACTTTGTGTCATCTTCATTAGATCACGTCTGATCAATGCTGACTGATTCCTCTCCCCTGCTGCACCTTAGCCTCATTCAAGAGGAAGTATCAGCCAGCTGGAAACTCCCATCAGCAGCAAGCGTCTTTTCCCCACTCTGGATTTTTATTATCTCTCAGTTCAGAGGGGTACAGAGAAAAAAAAAAAAAGCGCCTTTAATTCCTAAAAAACTCTTTTCTGTTGAAAATATTATTTTCTATTATTTTCAGCAGCTTGACACTGGTTTTCAGTCCACACGAAGGCAAGAGCAGTGAGAAGCGATCTACAATACTCAAAGGGTGTCATTAAGTCAAGAAGGGTGATGAGACAGCCTCCCCTCCATCCGTGCACCACTGAGGTAGTCTCTGATTGAAGGCCTCTTCTGCCTAGTGCAGCGAAGCAGACACACGGGGTACACTTAATGAACAGCTCTTCAGTTTTTCACAGTTTTTTGATGTGTGCTGTGATGCATTATTTACCGCGCAATATTTATACCCTACTCTGAAAAAATCTATTGATTTTTTCAGGGGCTTATCATTACACATGTAGGTGCCTCACAAACAGAGATTATCTTCACAACACATTTCTGCTAAGAGCAGGTTATAGTAATGCTGGTGCCAGTTTTAGCTTCCTTTCACTACTATCTGACGGCCAGTACCAGCCATTCCTTACTCCATGCTAGCACCAATGTTCACAGATCCATACGGTAAACAAGACTAGGAATCCATGTTACTGCAGAACTCCACAAACCAGCACAACTGAGGGTGCGAGTGCCAGCAGAAATTGGAAAAAGCAGCTACCTCACCTGTCATCAGAAGAAACGCTTATGAGCTTCAGTCCTGAAACAGGACAGTATCATTATTTCCTTCAGAGTGGAATAGCTGACAGCTATCATTTTTCAAGCAGTTCAGCTCCCAGCGAGTTCAGCAACATCTATGAGTGCTCTGAACATCCTTAGACTGCTGAAAGCACAGAAATGCAGGAGTGGAAGGAAGGCACATCAGAAATACACTCCCATAGCACTAGTGCGGATTAATTACACCTGAGCCATCTCCAACAGACACCTGCCTAACCTGCTTTCAAAAAGTTCCAACAAGTTGCTTACATTTAAATGAGGGAAGTCTTGGTTAGCTTAGAGACCTTTCTTTTTCCCCTTGTGCAGCAGTAGTAGTGCATGTGATAGTATGTATATAGTAGTGTAACACAAGTAGTTTCATTGATTTGTAAACCCCATTTTTAAAACTGAAATATCAGAAATCCTTCATGTGGTATCACAGCCCTTCTAGAGGAGTCATCAGCCTGGCTGAAGACTCCACACAGCTTTGGACTGACACAGTAGTACCCCACAAAATGATCCAAACTTTGCCATACTCAGAAGAGCAAGGGGCAAAGGCTCCCAACTTCACGTCAGCTTTCTGCTTTGCATGACAAGAGACAAGTTGCCCAAGGCCAGCAGGGAAGTGACAGGACKCAGCGATCCTAGATTCAGCTTGGCTCTAGGGATGAACAGGCTCTTAACTCCATCTCACCTATCCCAAGCCTCTAAAACYGGCCCAGTCCTTCCTCCTCTTTCTCCATGGCTGCCCTCCTGATGYTCCTATTGCCCTGACCTGCCCTGGTCCCAAAAACCAGCCCTTCCCATCCGTCTCTGTTCCACCTGTTCATTATCAGTGTTCCCCTTAGGGCAGTGCTTTAAAGGAGGAAAGGAAAGAGAATCACACTTGCATTTCTTACAGAAATCTCACGTTCTCCTCCACATCTGAGTGACCTGGGCATGTCGGAACACATTAACAGAGCACACACACACACAGATTAAAAAATAAAAAGCCTAACAGATTTCATGCTACTAATCACAAGAGCTGTTCATGAGGAAACCATTATCTTAAATGCATTATTAGTACTTGGTTTGTATCCCAAAGCCAAAGTATGTGTTTACTGGTTTTATCTGCCTTTCTCATATTTCTGGTAACACGGTAATATTACATAGAATACACAATAACTCTAAAGAGATGTCATAAGCACTAATTAATAACAGCATAAAATTCAAAAGATACAAAATGTTAAAGAGTATTCACCTCCAAAATGAGCTAGAGGGCTGCAACACTGGGTAGCTAAAGGGTGAGGAGGAAAGAGGAGCATGGCAGCAGCAAAGAAGGGATTTTGCCCCCCAGAGGGTGGTGTCTGTTTATAGAGACACRGAGGAGAGAGGATTTTGCCACTTATCCTTCCTTTACGTAGACTTYATCTTCTCCAAATGCCAGCAGGGCAGAAGAGAATATCTGGGGAAGTCCATCTGGCCTACTGCTGATGTTATGTTTTAGTAAATATTTTCAGAGATAACTTAGTGTTAAATCATYGGCTAAGACCTTGCTCCTTCAGAACAAAAGTACATGTGTTTCATGTGATGCTCTACTACGCAGCTGACATAGGAGACGGCCTGGAAAGCAGCACGTTTTTTCACAGCAGAGGTAGGTCTCACTATTCAAACTCAGGCTGACTGCAAAGCCTTTCAAAATCCTCACTGACACAGGGTTAAAGGCCAAACGCACCAGACTGCTGAACATACCGGGAATTATGATGATCATCTGGATTACAGAAATCAGTTGCAAGTGTCTGCTCTGAACAAAAGCAGAGCAAGGATTTGCATCTGGATATCATTGGTGACTATCAATCTTAATGCCTAAACAAGAGAATCAAGCCAGAGTCTATCGTGTGTTCAAAACAATATTAGGGGAGGGGGCAGAGATGATCCACATGCTACACCACTGAAATGAAATGAAATGATTTGGATGAGGAAAAAAGCAGGCAAACAATATACCAAAGCATGCCTCCCTAACACTCTCACTCCCCCAAACGCAGCCAGCATTAGCGCTGGAGGGTGGCAGAGTTTTAATGCAGGGCATTTAAGTGATAAGGTTTACCCTGTAACCAAACACAGAGCTTTACTTGCTCAAATGGAGTTAAGATCTTGCTTTCAAGTAAGCGTACTAACTATTATAATTCGGGATGTTTTGCAGATATAGAAGACACGATTTGTGCCATTCTTTGTAAAACTATGGGCTCCTAGCTATGCTGCTTGCTTCTTGTCAAGAAAACCCTCCTTGGTGAACCCTTAAATAAAATCAGTATGCTTCCACAAAAAAAAAAAAAAAAAAGAAAAAAAAAAGAAAGAAAAAAGGCAGTGTTGGTATATTTGTGTTTTCTTGAAAAATTTCCAACCAGTTACAAGGTAATCAAATTGGAGGGAAAAAAGAAAAAACCCCACAMTACTAGAATCAAGTTTCCTGATTAATCAAAATGCTTATGGGTTTAGCCTCTGCTTTCAGCCCTTGGCTAAAGGACTAATGGGATAAACACTGCCCAGCTGCTTTCCAAATGCTAGTCAGAAGCACGAAAATCACTTTGGGGTGGGGGCTGATGGAAGGTTAGCAGCCACGTTAAGTACTGAAAGATGCACAGTATTACAGGAAAGCCATGTCTTCCTCTGCAGTTAATCTCAAACTCTATGCAAAGCCCACGTAGCAGGCCCTGGGAAGCACCAAGTGGTCACAGCGCTCCTCCTGTGATTGAGGACCAGTTCCCATGGTATTTGCACAATAGTGATCAGAGCTCCAGGATCCAGCGCAGAGAAGCAGCAAGGGGTCCTGTCCCCTAAGCAACGGGTCTGCCTTGGGTACGTGAGGAGTCGCTGTACACAGATGATGGGAAACAGATCAAGTGGGACRAGGAAAGGCAGCAACAGCTTTTCTAATAACACCTGGCTTCAGGGTGYGGTACAAATTTTATTTTATCTTTTCAACAACTTGAAAACAGTGTTAAAAATAGCCTGAAATGTTTGTCTCCAAAACTCATCCATGAATGAAATTAGGCTAATGAAGATTTAACTGTTTTTTTTCCCCTTCCATTTTGTTTGTACACTCTTCAGGGCTTGCAAAGTTATTCCAAAGGGGATTTCCAGGTTGTCTTTTTTTTTTTTTTTTAAATCCAGGAATGTAATAAGAATTGTATCTTTATTCACAGTTGCCATTTCCTTTCAGCAGGCACTATGAATAAAAAGCTACAGTTACAAGCACTAGCTGGAATTTTAAACACTACTGTGGCAGGAAAGGAAAAGCAACAGATCTGTTATCCCTTTTCTCCTGAAAATAAAACCAAAGCAGCAGCAACCCCTTTACCTCATATCTCCGAACTTCTTGCTGATAGCAGTTCCTACGTTGCTGATAGCTGCTGTGGCCTTCTGTCCTGCGTGGCTAAGGGTTTCATGTGTTTTCTTGTAACTGAGAAAAACAAAACCAGAAATAGTGCTAAGCATTGAGAAACAGAGGCTGGAATCCCTGCAATCCCCCTTTTTTCTTACCCCCACATCTCAAAGCTCCATTCACAAAGGGATTAAGAACTACCAAACGAGTTACAAGGATGCCCGCTCCTACACAGCAGCCCAAGTGCAGCCTAATCCCGGCGCGTGCAGGTCGCCCTCCACAGCAACTCCTCGGGGCTTCTCCGTCCTGGCAAGCACCTCCGCTGCTCAGGGCAAACTCCTCACATGAGACGGCAGCCGTTTGCCTCAGCCTGCTGTGATGGATGCAGTGTCAGTGAACTCGCATCAGCCATGCAGCACAGCACACGTATGTACGTATGTAGAGCGTACGCATCYCCTTACAGAATCATCTTAACGTACTGACCTGGCACATAGGCTTTGACCCACTGTTCAGTATGGTTAAATTACATCCTCAGAGTAATGAGTCAGCTCTGCTGTACAGATGCTCTTTTTGCTGAGGAAACTACTTCTGAGTATGTCAGACGCTTCCCTCCTAGGAAACTAAATGAGGCTCCCAGCAATGCCAACAAGCTCAGAATTATAAYACTGACCTAATAATAAATGATAGCATGTTAAAATCAATCCTGTATCCTGTGGTGTGTCTTGGTAGAYAAGAATTGCAGAAGTGACCATGAAAAAAAGTATATTTTAATTGGTYCTACTTCTCTTTTGAACGTATTCTTCAATCAAGAGATTGCAAATTTTTAAGATTCCCACACACATTGGAGGTTAATGAAAAATCTCACTGCCTCATTCACGAAACAGACTATTTTATTCTTAGTTTTAGGTATATGAAAACAATATAAGTTTGTGGAGAAAGGAGAGGAACTAAAACGTAAAACCTATGACTGCATATACGTGTGTGTGTGAGTGTATTTTTCAAACATGCCCACACTGTCGCTCGTGCATCTTTAAACAATCTTCTAATGGAGAAGATGACAAAACCTTTCACCACAAGCAGAACTTTGCCGATGACAAAAGCGAGCGTCCAGACTGGGCTGCCAGGTTGAAAACACTCTTTGCAGCGGAGCTACTCSCCTTTACCTCTACCCCAGCCTGTCTGGGCACAGACCCCAACCACACAGGCCCAGCAGCCTCCTCACTCACAGCCGGGCCACGTTCTCCTCCATGAGGATGGGGCAAGAGGCAGCCTGCCTCCTGCAAACCGCWGCGTCCACCCCCCACGCCTGTTTTTAAGCATCAGGGAGACTCCTGTTAAGCTGAACCCTTACTCTAGCTTGCATTTGCACGTGCTGAGCTATCCCAAAGGCTTCCTCCGCTTCTTGGCGGGGTTCTGGGTCACAGATCAGACAACCAGCACACTTCCAAGTGSGAATGCTCCAGGAGTCAGGACTGTAATAAAGAATAGCCTTTCCCACCAGTCACAGAAAACAGATATTAAAATTATGCGTATGTGCAATGAAAGGGCTAACCAAGGTAAAAATATCTTTAGAAACAAACATTATTTAAGATCAGGCTGATTATCAATAGTAAAACAGTTTGCAGACATCATTGAGCTAATTTTTTGAACAAGACATCTTGGAGTTCATTTTGCCTGTGATCATGCTGAGCTTTAGGGTAAAAAAAAAAATAAAGACGACATTCCACCCGTCACTGCATCTACAGAGAGCAGATCCCATAAATACAAAGTTCTCCCCAGAATTGCTACTGGAAGAAAGAAATGGAAATGGCATCTATGTTCCTAATACTGGTGATGTTATATAACAGTGCAAATCCAGCTAAGACTGTTACAYAATTGGTCTTTTTTGAGTCTCAGCTCCAGAAAAACCACCTCTGACTTGGCAGCACCTCCTCCCTTCTGCAATGCTCGAGAAGCGCTTTGAGAACAGAAAAATAACAGCAGTAAAAACGCAAAGTGCAATAAGCAATACCTGCCAGCAGACACAACAGCAGCAATTTCCATCTCAGGAAACCTCCCTGATGCTTAGCTTAAAGATCACCCCACTGTGCTTGCCCATCTACCATTGCCCACCTTACTGTGGCTCCMTCATAAATAACCGACGTCTCCATACAGCACATGGCCTCTCTGTAGTCAGTTATGATCTGCACTGGTAGGCAGCACAATGTTTTGGTGTAGATATTTTTTATTACATTATAGTTATATTTACAACATTAATTGAACACACACAGGAAGTTGTCTAAACATGCGGGGGAAAAAAAAAAAAAACAAACAAAACCCCTTCTTTACTGTGAGGGTGCCTGAGCACTAGGGAAAGGATCATCCAAACAGGTTGTGGAGTCTCCAGCCTTGGAGATACTGAAAGGACAAACTGTGTCCAGATGGCTCTCTGGACACAATTTTCCCGTGAGCAAGGGAGCTGGGCTGATGTCCAGAGGTCCCTTCCAACCTCAGCCACTCTGTTCTGAAAATTCTCTAATTTTCAATGTTAACTTGTTTTCAGATCTTGCCAAACTAAGCATTTTGTCCATCGATTTCTGATCACATTTTAAGTTTTTAAAATGGAATTTCTTTAAATTAAGAATAGTAAGTAACAGTGACATTATCAGAAGCCATGATAAAATATGCTGATAGCACAACTATATTTTGATAAAATTCCCTTCCCAGCACATTTAATGGAAGCTCTTAAGACTACTTACCTTACATCTCCGGTAATGTAGCATAGTCCTTACACAAAACTGATTTGCAGTATAATTTGAGCGCATTTAAAACTGACTTGTTCCTTTTTATTTTTATTTTTTTTTGCATATTGCATTTCGGTTGCACTGTCTCATGACAAGGTCTCACTATACGAATTTATAGGCAATTTAAAAACAAAACGCCAAGGAAGCATAAAGCATAACGAGCAGAAATCACGTCCTTCTGAATTCACACAAAATACAGGCACATGTAGACACGCAGAGGGGTCAGGCGGGCAGATGTTTAAACGGGATAGATGTTTATCTGTGGGGTAAGAGGGGCTAGTCACAGTGCAGCCCGTTGGGTCTCCTAGCGGCTCTGCAGGGAGGTGCCCTCCCCAGGGCAGGGTTAAGGGCAACCCTCCTTCCCAGGCGCAGACACGCGCCGTGGGCGCAAACCCGCTGCCGACACCACGCTCATAGTTCACGTGGTAAGCTGCACGTCTGACCCGCCACAGCACTCATAAAGATCTTAATGTTAATTTCTGTAATATAGGACAACACAGACTGCTAATTAGTACATTTTCGCTGAGTGTTGTCTCCTCTATCAAGGACTGCTGGCAAAATTAATCAGAGAAATCCTCCTCTGCGATACAGCTTACAGAAGATGGAACAAAATGCACACAATTAACAACGCAACCATATTGTAGAGCAGAGCCTGGTGGCACAAGCCATGTCCTATGGAGCTTGCTGCCTTTTTTGTGTGTGCTCAAGCCCTTAGTCAGCTTAAGAATGACATTTTCTGGAATGAATGTAAAGCATCTGGGTCTCTATAAAACCATTTTGCTATTGATTTTCTGTGGGAGAGAAGAGAGGGCTTAGTATCTATTACATAACGCTAACGCTCAAATGAGATTAATGCACTTGTGAACAACAGACAACATGTACTTAGATGACAGGCTCTAAAACCATGCATATTGCCACATTGCCCATAAATAAATAAAAGGTTGGGGTTTTGGGGGAGAGGGTCTTTTTTTTTTTTTTTTTTTTCTTAGATGCTCAACTGAAATTCATTCCAACTTAAAGGCAGTGATATGATCCATTTTTAGCCATTCAGCCTTTCATGAAATGTGTTAGCAATTAATGGAAATTGTGCTGGCACCCGATACGTGTATATAGGCCTAACCCAGGCAGAAGAGCCGTGCCCCAGGTGGCTCCTCTCCCCTGGTGACAGGAAGGGCAGAGCTCAGGGACAGAAACTCTGAGGCCGTGGGCGATCTGCCCCAAGCCTGGAACCCGCAGGGAGCGTTCGCGGGAYGTGGCTCAGGACAGCCACGGGCCAGGAAGGGAGCCAGACAGCACTGCCAAATGCTCTGTGCAGTCCTGTCCTACAGCCTCCAAAACCAGGAAAAAACTGGCGTACAACTGCACGGAAGGCACTACTAGTGCGGCAGGAAAAGCAAGCACTTGTGCTCATCGCCGKGAGCAAGAGCCCCAGCTCGAGGCAACGTGCCTAAGACACTGCAGGCCCGTGCTGCAAAGTTCATCACGTTTTTAGCTATCACAGCAATGACATGATGCAAACTGAAATTTGCAAGACTCCTTTTTCTTTTCTTCCCCTTCCTTTTCTTTCTCACCTTTTCTTTGCTTTCCATTCCTTCCTCTGCTTTCCCACCTTTATCTTACCTTCATTTTCCTCCTTTCCCTGGCTTTCTTTTGTCTTCCATCCCTTCCTTTCCCCCTTTCCTTTCCCAATCATTTCAGGATTTCAGTTTAAACTTAAGTACCTTCTCCTCTCCTTGTAGTTAGAAAAACATACATATATAATACGTATAGTTTCCGGTTCAAAATCATCACGAAAACAGACTGTTCCTTAGAAACTAATTATATTCAGAGATGAGGAGCGTATCACCTGAAGTTCTGGAATTTCCATTAGCCATATTTTATGGCGCAAATGGACATACATCTCTTAGGAACAGAAAAATGGGAATGGATTACGTGACCTTCCAAAGCTCCTTTTTCAGATTTGTTTTCCATGACCYCATACATTTCATTCATCCTTCCAAGTTCAAGGACAGAGCTGCGTGGGAAGAAGTAGCAAAAAATGACTTTGAGGGAGGCATGAACTTCAGCTGGTCTGACCCAAAGGACACAGAAGGTCAGTGGAATGAGGTCCCCTTACCTCCGTACTGCACGTGCTCCCAAGCAGGCACTGCGCGTGCTTTACTTGCAGAACCGCTACACTTACTTGCAAATTGTAAAGAAGAAAATATCACAGGGCAATTACTCATTTCAACGAACAGAAGCACTCCCATTTCTTTTACTACCACTCATTACAAGTGCGTGTGGGAACACAGTAGGCTGAGTTCCTAAATGTCACAGCAGGGCTTTAGTTGCCCATAAGTTATGGCTGCCTTCCTGAGAAAATTCCAGTCCTCTAGAACACATTACTATATATTTAAAGTTATATTAATGAAGGCTGCAAGCACCACACTTTTTTTTTTTTTTAAATCCCTAAACTCCTGCAGTGCAACTATTGGTTTCTATTTTCTCATACCTGTCAGAAATGTGAATTACAAACCCAACTCTGACTCCTTATGGAAATTCGTGTCTTACATCTTGTGATACAGTTATCCTTGCACTCCTACCAAAAGGACTAATCTTGCTCACAT
The DNA here is from genome assembly GCA_003342815.1 of Eudromia elegans. Classification (NCBI taxonomy): domain Eukaryota; kingdom Metazoa; phylum Chordata; class Aves; order Tinamiformes; family Tinamidae; genus Eudromia; species Eudromia elegans. The sequence goes on from PTEX01000033.1 coordinate 2,049,671, forward strand.
ACTTTTCAGCAGTCCTGAAGGAGATCCCTTTCCTGTCTCTGGAGGGAGAGGCCCAACCCATGCCGAATTTTCCTCTCTCAAATCTCAGGTAAATAACTCAGGTGACCACAGAGCTGTTTATTCTGACTGACGCTTCCAGAACAGGCTTCAGCAGACAGTCAACACCTAAGAAAGCCCCAGACACGGTCTGGAAGACATGCTGCTAGGAGCTAGAACGTAGACATCTCTTGTTCCTGACCACTACTTAATGAGATTTCCTGTTTCTGCAATGTGTGAAAATTTTCATCTGTGAGGACAAAAAGATGAGAAGACACTCTAAGAACAGAGCTTTGAGAGATTTTGGTCTTAGCTGGCACCCTTGCATGTTCCTACTTTCCATCACCTCAAAGCAGTCCTGACCCCTTGCCTGGAATCACCAAGAATACGGAATTTGAGACATTTCATTTAATTACACTACTGCAGCTCTCAAGGAGAGGATTCTTTGAGTTTTTCACTGTTCACTGATTTATTGACCATAGCAGAATTTAGAATGAATGGTTGGAGCGCTCACTGTGTTTTTGGTTTTCAATATACAAAAAAAAAAGAGAAACCTTCATCTCCCCGGAAGCCATCCCTATAGCTATTTTCATTATAGTCTGTAGAGGTTGAAAGGTTATTTATCTAAACCAGAGGCCTCTGTTTTCCAACAGAAGAAAGAGCAACAAAGGCATTTCTGAAGCTATTAGGCTGCAGTGAGGTTATCTGTGGGTATTTTTCCAGAAATATATGGGTATACTTGATCCTTGCAAACTCCATAGTCCCAAAACTATGAAGACAACATCATAATGTCCTCTGTTAAAGAACAGCACCAAGCTAAAAGCTAAGGGACAGAGCTGGGTATGGTGACAACGTATGTGTTTACCTAAGGTTAAGGTATCTCATGAACCTATTCCTAGCGTTTGGTGTGGCTTATTGGTGAGGAGGATGAGTTAATCCATGTAGTCCTATCCTTGTACCCTTAACCTTTATAATTCAATGCAATTCTTTAACTGGATTGAAGACTGTTACTCTACAGTTTGTTTAATGGAGACACGATGGGATAGTTCACCTGACTAGAGTGCTGCAATGGATGGACACCAGGTGTTTAGAACAGCCCAGGATGGTGAGGAAGGGGAACTACTCTGTATATGGCAGTGTGGTGGAAATGCACAGAGTTCTCTACGGAGGGATAACTTGWCAGCTGAGATKTTATGGGTCAGGATTAGCAGGAAGACCTACACCACAGTGTTATAGACTGTGAGATCAGGAAGAAGCAGACAAGGCCTTCTTAGGCACAAGCTACCACTTGAACCACAAGTTGTCTGGGAGGTTCCTGGAATGCATTGACGACAGCTTCCCAACACAAGCGACTGAATTGCTCATCAGAGGAGACAATCTGCCAGACCTCATACTTACAAACAAGAAAGAGCTAATGTGAAGCTCTGTGACAGCCTTTGCTGCATCAATCAGGTGATGGTGGAGTTCAGGATCTCCTATGAGGACAGAAAGGGCAAAAAGAGGCTCACAACTTTAGACTTCAGACTTTGGGCTGTTCAGGGATCTTCTTGGAAGAATCCCAAAGAACACAGTACTGGGAAAAAAAAGTGGTAAGGAAAGTTGGTTACTTTTCAATGATCATCTCCTCCAAGATCAAGAACAGTCCAAAAGGCAAGAAATCAAGCAAAGGCAGCAGGAGGGCTACATAGATGAACAAGGAACTACCGGCTAAACTCTAATATAGAAGGGACACACACAAGAAGTGGAGACACAGAGATGACCCAAGAGAAAGAGACACTCCTCAAGCATGCAGGGATGGGGTTAAGAAAGCCAAAGTCCATGTGGTTTAACTTGGTAAAGGACATGAAGGACAACAGGGCAGGCTTATACAGGCATACCAACAGCACAGGAGGACTAGGAAAATGTGGTCAGCTGCTAAAAGAGTCAGGAAATCTGGAGATAAAGGACACGGAAAAGGATGAGGAACTCGATGACTCCTTTGCTTCAGTCTTTTCCAGTAAGACACACCTCAGGAATCCCAGGCCCCTGAGGCCTTTGGGAAGTCTGAGGCAAAGATGACTTAGCCAAGTGGAAGAACAGGTCAGGGTATATTTACATAACCTGGACATACATGAGTCCATGGGACACGATGGGATGCACTCATCAGAGCTGCGGGAGCCGGTTGGCAAGGCCACTCTCAGTTCTCTTTGATTGCAATCAGAAGACAGCAAATCTCACTCCTATCTTCAAGGAGGACAAGGAGGAGGATTCAGGGAATCACAGGCCGGCAAAACACAGTCCCACTGAAAGCCAGTCACTAATAGTTTTCCCCCAAGAGTAAATAAACAGTACATCCTCAGCAAATTTGCAGAATATATAGAAATGGAAGGAGTGGTTGGTGTACCAGAGATTTGCAGCACCATTCAGGGGAGCTTCAAGTTCTACTCTAAGGCCGACCGAACACTATAACAGGTTGTCCAAAAAGACTGTTTTCCCTATTCTTGAAGATACCCAAAACCAGACAGGACATGATCCGAAGCAACCTGCTCTAGTTGACCCTGTTTTGAGCAGAGGGTTTAACCAAATGACCTCCAGAGCTCTCTTCCAACCTCATCCACTTTGTGACTGTTTAAAATTAGACCATTTTTCACAGAAGCCTTAATGTACTATGCAGTCAAAAACTAACATACGAAAGGATACACTTTTTGAGTTATGTTGTATGAAGTGCCGTGGAAACTTTATTGAAGCCCCACCGATCAAATAGGCTTAGTTAAGTAAACATACTGCATTCAGGTTACATAAAACCTTTCCTTAGAAGCAAAATGCTAATTAGAAAAATTCAATTATGATTTCTGCAAACATCACTGTACAAATATTTTTAATGATTCTTTACCCTAAAATAAGTAACCTTAAAAAAAMCACTAATACAATCTTGCTTCTAGCAAATAAATAAGAACTACATATATACTTAAAATATAGATAAATACCAGCATTGCTAGGAGGTAAGCGAATATCCACCCACCACTATTCATTGGAAACCTAATCTTTAGAAAAAGGTGTGTGGGAGAAGTCATTCGAGCTCAATGCCTCATCACGATGAAAGAAAATTAAATTTGAAGCAATCATTTGCTCTCCAGTTACAGGTATACTCTATAGAAGCCCCCTAACACACAGATTATACTAAAAATCAGGATAGCAGAGGAAATGAACACACAATATGAAAACTGCATTATGCTTTTGGTCATAATAAGTGAATGACTACCAGGTGTATTTCCTACTAAGCTGAAAAATACAAACAACATTACAGGGTTCTGCAGAGAAAAATAAAACTGATAAAAAAAGCTTATTTGATACAAAAAAAATCAGCATGCTATTGTCGCAATTATAATGACTTTCTGGAAGTGGTAGCAATTGGTTTTGCATACCTTGAAGCATGAAATGAAACAGACTTTGTTCAGCACTATAGGCTGAACCTATCGAAACCTTGACACTACGCAGGGTATCGGCCCACTGACTTCAAGCTGTGGTTTCAACACTGTGAAAACTTTCTTTTCCATCATAACAGAATATTTTAATAATAATTTTTGATGTTTATATGTCAGGCACGCTTAGGCTAATTCCGAAACCACCTACCCAACCTTTTAAAACTCAGAAGGACTCTGAAGCCCAAGTTTATATTTAGTCATTCCAGGTGATATTCTTTCTAACAGTGAGTTAGGTACTGATCAGTCTTAACCATTTGCTCAGACACACTCTATGCAACTACTTGTGAGAGAAACCCACTCCTTCATCTAAAAGTCTTTTATAGGCTCAAGAATCCATCCACAAACGAAGAGCTTGAAAGACTATTAATAATAAGAGAACAATCTGATACTTAATTGTTCTTTGTGCCTTCAAAAATCTCCCCCTTAAGTGGCTTTAATTTCCAAAAAAGCACAGCATTTGTAAAACACTGTAAGACTCAGTAAAAGCCAAATTTGCCTCCTTAAAGTCAGGCCATGTTTTAAATTAAAATGACTAATTGTGGATATAGAAATCTAAAATTCATGTATGTAAACATTTTGAATTTAATTTTTTATACAGGCTTTTCATCTTTACTAAACCAGAGAATCTTGGTGAGCTCCACTATCACGCTGCTATTTCGATGCAACAACAATGAATCACCTCTCTCACTTAACACATCCATTCTTAACATTGCTGAATTTATACAGTTCACACTGGAATCAGTAAGTGCCAGTCAGAACTGCAGAGCATCTTACACACTTGGATCACAGACAACAGGATTTGCAAAGGCACAAACGAATTCTTTGTGCTTAGACCCTAATAAGTAACTGTGGACACACAATGCCTAATGGCATGCTCTTTTTCAAAGTCATCTTAAACAGTCTTTTAACTCTACTATTAAAATCTCAAGTCTCTCTATCCTTGGGGAAGATGTCAACATTGTGAAGGCAGAATGGAAAGCCGTCTTGGGATGTGCTACTAAATTTCAACTAAAAATGGAATTTTGCTGATATCTCAAAGGTTGGTTCTCCTTCCTACCAACATGCTCTACTAATTGGTTTAGCGCAAGATCTTTCAGAGCAGTACCATGTGCTCACACATTTGAGCATACAGCTCAGTATGGACTTCCACGGACTTCTCCGAGCTTTGGAATTCATGGCTATTTGTTACCTCTGTGACACTCCATTTTCATCTGCTTTTTACACTGCAGATACAAAGCAAGTTTGAAGCTTAGAAGGAGCACTGTCTGTCCTGGCTTGGAACATGTTTTGGGGCAGACTGAGGTAGGTTTTACTACTATTTTCACATGTGCATTTTCAATTCCTTTCCAACGCAACACAAAAGGCCCGCGTTAGCAGTGCTTAGTAGCAAGCTGCAACCCGAATAAAAACCGTGCTCTCCACACAATCAGTGCATTTTTAGGAGAGACCTTCCTAGAAGACAGTGACTGAGTTAGACTACAGCTACTACAGTATAATTGGTTTGTTTCTAGAAAAGGAAAAAAAAAAATCAAAATTAAAACAATTTAAAAACCCTTAAAACTCTATTACCACCACTTAAATTTAAATACTTACCTTTGCATGAAAGGTAGTGTATCAGTTTTTCACATTTCTAAATCACTTTGCACTGGGGGAACGCAGAGCTGCTTCCATGCACAAGCCAAGCTTTGCTGAACTCCTGTGAGCTAGTCACCCATTCTGCCTAGTGCTAAGCAGAGGCCAGGATAGGCCTTGTTAGTGATTTGCAAAGCAAGGCAGGTATTTCAAACAGCTAAGTTTCACATGAGGGCTTATCAAGTCAACATCATCAACATGCTACACAAGATACAAGAAAATCTGTGCAAGGCCGGTACTCACGCAGAAGTTGTCTGCATATCATGCCAGCTTTTGCTAAAGTTCTGCTTCAGTTCATTCATCAGACTTATGCCAAGTTTTTGTTTAATTTCCACCAGGTGYTTTTCTTTGGCTGCTAAAACTTGCCGCAAAGTTGAGATTTCATCCTCTAGCTGAGTAAAAGAAACAAGGAGGAGGAGAAAGAAGAAAGGCGTTAGTTTGCTCCACAAAAGGAGAAACTATGTTAACAGATTGAATGAGTGTTATGTGGACTTGCATTTTTCATACATGTCTAGAGACAGAAAGAGATGCAAGTGCTTGTGGAGATCACAAAGGTGTATCCGGAACACAGCTGATATTCCCATTCTACTATGAATAATGTCTCTCTGCTGTCTCTGTGCATGCACCTGATATCTTCTACATTAGGACTTTAGAGGTACTCAAATACCAGTTTTTCATTCACAGATAAAAATGGAAATTGGCAGAACAAGAGAAGACTAGACAATCCAGACAGAAATTTAAGTACATACTTGCAGCTTTTTAGTCTTCCACTCATAAAAAAAGTCCTCATCACAAGAATTTTACTACTATGCTGCAGGCCCTATGTATTCCAAAATGCTAAAACAAAAACATACAGGAGAAGGACTTTTAACCTGAATGAACCTGAGATCCTACCTGAGGGAGGGAGCATCCAACAGACACAGCGGCTCAGTCTTCCCAGAGCCCCCGCTCAATAACCCCACTGCGCAAATTCAAGTTAGCCCAAACACGGGGATGTCACTCTCCCCACAGCGGGCATTATTTCAAACGCATTTAAACCAAGACATTGCTTCACCAGGGCGCCAGGCAGAACCCTTGGCTATGAGAAGGAGCCCCTGAGGTGTCTGCCAGGGGCTCTGCAGCCTTACCCTGTGGGCTGCACTCCTGTGAGCAGGGGTTGAGCTCCTCACCAGGAAGCCCCAAACCACTCAGGGCTCCTGAAGAAAAGGAGAGYGAGCGACACGAGAGCAGCTGCCTTGTGCTCCATGTTTAGAAGTTCCCTTACTAACTGTGCTCCTTCCTCCATATGTTAGTAGGATAGCATATGTTAACGTATCTGATTACCATATGTCAAGTTCCCCGGAATGACAGCCTTACTGTGATTTAACTCCATAGGGGGCTGACCACGAGGCAAGCACCAGCCGAATCACTTGCTGACCTCCAGGGCTATATTTAGGAGGTCAGCATTATTTCTGTCTTGCACACTCCTTCATTCTGTTTCCCCATAAAACTGGCTGCAYATTGGTTTTCTTTGATTAAACAGTCTCACTGTTTAATCTTCTGCCTCTCAGCTTCTTCCTTTGTCACTGGAATCAGCTACCTAAATTATTCAAGCAGCTCAGGAATTAAGCAGCAGGACTATGAACACAAAGCAAAATCACAACCTCGGCTACCTATTGATTGCTGTGATGCCAACACTTTAGCACTAGAATACAGAGCGATCCCAAGCTGCTTTATTCCTCCCCCATATCCTTTAATGCCCCATCATATCCCATCATAACGGATAATATAGAACACTGTGGTGTCTGAGAGGGCRACTCTGTAAATGCTTATAGAAAGAAGAAATCACAAATTTCAGCGCTCCTTGGATGACAAAGTTTAGAATTCCCTTTAACTATCTTCTAACCACAGCAAACCTGTTAGTGCACAAATTGGTCTCAGTAATATGATCAAAGAATTTAATTTAAAACAGTAGCAGCCTGCTTACAGGTACTTAAGCATGATTGCTTTCCATATGGGCTAGCAGTAGGCTGATCATTATGTACCTGGATATGTGAAGATTCAAAGACTTCTATTACAATTACTTTCCATCTGTTCAGTTGAACAGACACCTAAAGCCGTAAAGCCCTAAGCAAGCATTAACCCTCTGCTCAGTGGCTTAGTTATGAACAGCATTTTTGACCATATTAAAGACAGTAAGTCATTCTTCTTTAGAGAATAGGGTCTCAATTTGAACTGACAACATCCTCCTCAAATTCTGTCTTTGTAAAATAACGGTAGGTACAAAGTCTCCCTTAAAGGGCTCAGACAGAAGTGACTGCAGACTGAATGCAGGCAGAATAGGCTGGGGACTTAGAGTGTGATCTCCAAAATYATTTAAGCACGTTACAATCCTAGCTCTCGTGGAAGTTAGCATCATCTGCTTAGGGATTTTTGAAGAGTTCATCATTACAATGGTAGACACTCTTCTGAAAGTATAGCTTAGGTCAACAGAAATATAAGCTTTCAGTCTTCATTTTTCTGTCCTCTGCAAGGGCAACAAATAGGGACAAAGTTCCTGCATTTTGCAGGCTCTAGAATCATAGTTAATAGATGTTTCTTCTTTCCTCYACGACTACGTGGGACCTATAAAAGTAGGAAGAGCAGCTGATGCTGGAAGAGAGTTCCAGTTAGTCCGGCATACAAATGCATGTAAGTGTTTTCCCCTGATTTGTTTCTGTTTGATTATTTTAGGACAAATTATGAGTTTTAAGGGGTTCAATATCTTTTTGGTTGGTGGCACGCCTTAAACAGTAAACATCCAATATGTATTTTTTCCCGTTTCTTAGTTGCTTAGCTCTTAGCAACTAAGAAAACAAACTAGACAGAATATCTATGCAGTGAAATGGAGCATTTTGGATAAATTAGTACTTAAAAAATGTAAATTCATATTATCTTTATTCTGAAACATAGATTATAACTTTGTGAAAGAGGAAAAACTCCAATARTGGTCAGAATAATATTCAGCAAACAAAGGCTGAATGCTAAGTTGAACACTGAAAACAGAAGACAGCATAGTTGAATATGTTGTGTCTAAATTTAAGCAACTTTTTTTTTTCTGCATCACATCACCCAGTGTATACTGTCCTGGCCTACCTATCTGTGCAGCCCACCTGGTCAGGGAAAAGTAAACCAGATAAAAAGCAGTAAAMCAAAAATATTTTCATAAAGATCAGTTCCTAGATGCAGTGCTGAGTGCTACACAAATGCCTGTGCCTRCAGAGCACAGAGAGCAGGAACAAGAGGTAGAGAGGAAAGAAAGGCAGTGACCAACTAAACCAGCACGAGCAGCTTGCTGGTTGAACACGTAAAGTCAGAGGCACAAACCACTGCTGAAATGAAGGCAGACAAGGCTACCTCTGAGCATGAACAACCTGAGGCACAAGCTTCACCAGGCAGTGTTTGAAGAAATAAGACGCGAGTTAAGCCAGCAACACTGAAGGTAGTGGTAGAAAATCTGAAAGAGCACTGCCATAAACCTTCTCTCATCACAGAGCTAAGGCTTGCAAATATCCAGGGCTCTCGGCACTCGATGAAACCCCTTCATCATCATGTTTGCTACCATGGCAGCTGGACAGCAGGCAGTGTGGGTCTGCCCCTCTGGGGCAGGACTGAAYTTTTGCTTTGCTGCGTGCAGAGAGCCTCTAAGAAAAACTGGTGAGGGCATRACAGAAAGAGACACAAAAGGTAATAATGAAGGAGCAGCCAAATCACTGGTATTGTGCTTTTAACAAAAGAGCAGCAACTCTGAGGGAATATACATTAAACGAAAGTAGTTTTCAAGCAAGAAAATTACCTCTTGCTTTCTATCTTTCAAATAAACAAGACTGTATCTTCTCTGTGTTGTTCCTACAGTGGGCTTACAGAAGAACTGCTTCTTAATGAAGCCAATCCACTGGCTGATTATTGCAACACAATAGTTACTCCTCGGTAGTGTAATACACATTCCAATGCACTTAMGAATATTTGTATGAAAATGGGAGTACCTACTATGGTGTCTTACTACTTTTTTTTTCAGACAAAGTAGTAAACTGTTAATAGAACAGTCCAGTGCAAAAAGATAATAGGCATTTTAGCCTTGTTTAGCCCTGTAGATCTTGTAGCTCGAAGTTTAAATCTCCAGGCTCAGTGGCTGTTGATATGTAAGTTTACTTGGGTGAACATCTCCCAGTGACACCAAGGATGCTCATAAATTTGAAGAAAGGTGCACTCAATTCCTTCCTCACATTGAGAATAAATATGCAGTAACACTCACAACTGAAATTAGAGCGTCTGCGCCAGCTGGGAAGCCAGTAGGTCAAATCAGAGAGCTACTTTGGTGAAGGTTACAGGAGGGGGAAGACAACAGGGAGTCAATGACTACTTTGATGGGGAGAATGGAAGAACAACAGATGGCAGTGACTGGGATAGCCAGAAAACCTCATCCCTGGATTCAGGGGACTGTACCACCCCACCTCACCAAGAGATAAAAAAGAAAGAAAAGAAAATCTGCCTCTGACCCACTGTAAAGCTACCAGGCTATAATTAGCTTGCTCCTTATTCAATTTTTCTAGAACTTTCTAAGAATAATTATTAACTTTGTTTTGTCATTCAAAGGCAAACTGTACACCAATAAACTGCTCTGAATAATATGGGAGTTAATTTAGAGATCAGTTAAGATCATAATATTTGAAAGGCAACCTCTCACTTTTTATCACTTCTGGTAGAAAAAATAAATACATCTACCATGAGCCATTGAAAAGACTCAAGTCCCACAAGAACCAGCAAGCAGCCAGGATGCCCAGAAACTCATGGATGAGCTCCCTTGGAAAGGGTTGGTTTCCAGATCTTTCATATTCCTTCCTCCCGTCACTCTCAAGTGCCTTCCACCAGAAAAGCGTACAGAAAGCAACAATCAGGGAGAAAAAGCCAATGATAAATGYGACAGTTCCAGTCATATTGATATCTGATGAGCTGAATACATAAAGTAAGCTTCCCTCCTGCTGATTACCAAAGTAACAACATGATCAAAGAAGGAACAGGTGATGCAACAACTCAGAAAAATCAGGTTTGATATTACATTAGAATGAAATTTAAAAAATACTTTCTTTTTGTCTCACTAGGAAATTGTAAACCACCATTTAAGTTGAATGACTTCAAAGTTACTAAGAATGTGACTTTCATTAGAACTATTTAATATTATTACTTAGCATTAAATATTTTGTTATAAGAAGCGGGATTAAGCTCTGCAAAAGAACTGTCCTCTGCATGAGTCTATTTCACAGCAGCAAATGCTTCACAGAGCACTGAGGAAGAGTGAACTTAGGAGGGAATGCTTTTTCCCTAGACAGTTTAAAATGTGCGGGCATATACTCAAGGTTCCAAATTTCAACTTCCTACCATTCAGCCTGACTGACTGTACTTTTGCTATGTGACSTTTCCAATCTATTGTCTTAATCATTCTTTATTACAATCAGGATTAGTGTCCTCCCTCCCAYATAACTGTGAATTCTGTTTTATCTCCCTTATTTAAAATAATTGAATCTTCATTTTRTTCTCATTCACCTTTTCCTACTTAGAATGGCTGTTTCCTATGGCTGTTTCTGCTGTCTTTAGCAAAACTAAACAAGAAAATTGAATCCACTCTTCCATTGCAGGCCMAATTGAAATAAGATTCTTAACATTACAATAAAAAGGCCATACAGTTCATTCAGGTTTCTTTCCTCCCAGCCCGTTGTCGTTAACTATTAACTTTTTAAACCTCTTCATGGCATTCTGAGAACTTATGGTGTCATGACATGCTGTTAAGTTCTTTACTTATRAAGAAAATAAAGCAAAACAAAAATATAACCCTTTCTAAATATATCAGTGCTAAAAGTAAGCAAAACTACAGTAAAATTGTGTCTGCCACCATAAGTCTTCTGAAATCATCAACAGCTTTTCCTTTGAGTATCATACAAAGAATTTTTTCTAMCAAGAGTCACAACACAGCAGCACAATTCCATGGATCCAAAAGGAAGAACAGATTTCACTGTTCAGAAACTAAAAGTTTACAAATAAAAACAACTCGCATTTGTTGAAAAAAAAGGCATAATATCTTTATCTCTATGTTCAGCAGGTAAAAGATGTTTTACCTTCCAAAAATATCTAAGGAAGTGAATGATCTTACCTAAATCCAGCACAGAATTACATTATTAAAAGGAAAAGCAGGCTTTTATGATGTGAGCTTCATACAATTAGTATCTCCCTGTTYCAGGAAGTAGAAGAATTAACACCTAATTATTACCTTAGCTAGCTCAGTCTTTAACTCTTCTTTCTCTTCTTCAGAAATCATGCTGGTGAAGTCGACATCAGTGACGACGTCTTCATCTGCTTCATGCAAAGACTGTGTTTCCAACAGGCCTTAAAGTAAAGGGTTAAATGGTCAAGATAACTTATCAACCATATCACCCATGATACCAACATTCTCTAAAAATGTTGATTTAAGGTTCACTTACTAATAAATAAATAAATAAAATACATATCCTTTCCTGCTAAAGGTCATTTGGATCCTGCCTCTCTGATTCTGGAAAGCTACTGTCCATGTCAGATGAGAAATGCTGTACAAAACCAGCTAATATAAAAAAAGCAGCAATCTCACCAAGAAAGCAATCGTCTTGATTCCTACTAATCTGTGAATAGGCACTTCCTCAATTTTAACAGAAAACAGAAAAAAAAAAAAAAAAGATTTTTGCCTTTCAAAATAAGAAAGTTGATTAATGCAGATCACTGATGGGACAGTGACAGTAGTATACTGAGATATATAGCAAGCATATTTCTCAGTCAAATTTTCTTTTAAAAATACTTCTGACTGCAGCAGTTTAAGAATCTTACAGATGAATACAGTTTGCACWAGCAACTGCCATACCTACTGTTCGCCCATGTCCAAATGTCTTGAGAGAAGCGTACCTTGGTTCTCATCTAAAATTGTGAAGTGTCACCTCTTACCTTCTCTTACTTCTTTCTTCTGATTATCGAACGACAATATGAGAATGGGTGATAACTAAGCTAAGCGCATACATAAATGCTTTTAAGACCTGGACCTGGTTGGTATAATATAATCAGAAGAAACAAAATATATCTTATCTCCCTATCATCCAGTTCAGAAAAGAACGACTGCCATAGCCTCAGTCATTAAGAATATTCATCTTCACTGCCCATACACAACACAAACAGTACAAAGCATTAGATAAAACACTCTCTCCTTCAGCTCTTATTTTTAGAGGTTCTCAACCTGCTTGTGGCGTGAAAGAAAATTCTCCTCCAGGATACATCTCCAAAAGGGCTCTTCCCTTTACTTATCTCTCTAGATGAAAAATATCAGCCACCTCAGGCAATTCGTGACATCTGAGTGCTACCTAACACAGAACAGACGAACTTCCTGTAGGTTCACACAAGACTATATACTCTATTACTGAGATCAGAAGCGCGTCATTTCTCAAGTTTCAGCAGTACAGAGGTTTCATAGGTTTCATAGCTTTTGTGCATGTCCCACAGAGAAGGTGGCCAAACTCCCTCCAGGTTTCTGTCATTTCTTCCACCTGGAGTCCCTAGCATTCCCGGATTTCCTGCTATTTAGTGGAGTGGAACCGATTTGATTCCTATCATCAGCCTCACTACAGAGCACTGCAGGGAGAGCTCAGCTGTGTTAATTATCCTCTCCATCAAGAGGGGAGAGAAAAAGCAGCAACACAGGTACTGAGCCCCTGCCTGGCACCACATGCAAGCAAAGAGCTTGCATAGACACCAAAGTCTTTACAAAGTGAAAGCATATAAAAKAAGTTTATACCTTAGTTACTATCATCTAGCTGCCAGGAAAATCATTATTTCTAAAGTCACAACAAAAGAAAAACACATTTTATAAGTGCTGTTCAGCAGAAATAGTCCCAAATTACTTTTATTAGCCCTCCTCCACTTCTAAACACAATTGTTGTTTTGTACTTGCTTCAGGTTTAGCAGTAGCGCTATGGGAAAGGGGGTAAGCTTACTCCCCATGGTCTTGGAAGCAARCTCTTTTCTCAGGGATGGAGTAGAATAAGATTGTTCTGAGAAGCACAGGGGATAATCTAAGGCAACAGAGTTATGGCTGAAACAGCTTATTAAGGAAAATCTAAGAGCAGAAATTACAAAAGACATGAGCTGAAGAGAGCTTGAGGCAGTTGAGAAATGGAGGCAGAGCTGAAYTCAAGGGATAACATTAGTTTGAGAYTGGCTGCATAAAGAGAATTATGGGGCAATGGACAGACGGATAGGGAAGCTAACAGAGTCTCAGATCACCCAAGACAACCGAGTGACACAGAAGTAGACCAAGGGACAAGTTCAAACACTTGCAACTACAGTCCACTCCAAAAAACCACACGCATGACAGTCTCTGCATAAGACTTTGAGGTCCCATCCAGTGCCAGCCCCAATTCTTATCTCCTGCTTCTAATTCAAACCCCAATGCACCTAAAATTCTTCTCTGATCCCTCAATCCTTAATCAGCCTGATCTTTCCAGCCTGACCTTTCATTCCTGTCATYTCACAGGTCCAAAGATTTTCCAAATATTTCTTTCTTTCCCTTTTTTTTTTTAAAGCCTTTTTGGACATATATGCCTATTCCTCCTCTCATCTCAAGTCCAATGTCAGATTCCAGAGTTAGAGGTCTCAACAAATGTAATGAAAACAGTCAGCCTGTAAAGATTAGGATTTAACTGACAGATAGAATGCTAGATGAATTTATCCATATATGAAACATCAGAGAATATATTAGTATTCTTATACTTGAATATTAAGCTTAACTGATTTCATTGCATTGAGACTCACAGTAATTCCATAGCTGTAAGATACTCGATACTCCCCAGACCAAAACATTTTGAAGCCTTAATCCTGCTGAATCAAAGTCAAGTTCTGTGCAGTCAACAGCATTGCTAAGGCAGCAACAAAAAGCACAGCAGAATGTAATCAGGACATATTTTCATGGGAAATGGAGCATAATGTAGGTCAGCATCACCCTGCTAAGTTCAGACTCCAGCTGCATGAGCACAGACTTGTTYTTAGCTAGGTAGCCATGCCAAGCTACACAGCTCATCCACTCAGACACAGGATTGTGGTGATGTGATTAAACCATGACTGAGCTCTGGATGAGCCCTCACAGGACTCTAYCTGGAGCTGGAAACCTGATCTACCTCCCTCAACCAGCTGATCCAGGCAGCCCCTTTTCTAGTGGCCTGAGATTGCTGGGGACAAGATATGATGGTCCATATGGTCTCACGGAGTCTCACATTCCTAAAACAAGTTACACTAAGAACAYATCCATGTGTCACTCACTCATCCTCTACAAAGAGCCATGCTTGTGAGCRTCTCAACCTATATTACTCCAAGAGCAAATAAAAAGCTCCCATGAAGGACAGGAAAGCACATAGCAGAGTATAAATAAATGCAAAAGCTGCTTGGTTTRCACCATTTTTAGGAGGTCATGGTACCTGCTGTCATATATAATTAGATAAAGCCTGATGATAAAGCATTTGATAAAGATGAAAAGTGCAGGTCTGCCAGAAATTAGGAACTGCTAATAATACAGAAGGATCCAACTCAAAAGGATTAAATGGGCAACAATATACAGAAAAAGGAGGAGGTGGATTAGGGAATAAATTTAATGCGATCCTTTAAAAGATCCACATGACCAGATAACACAACAACTGTGYGAGGAGTTACAGGCTGCTGAAACTTTCTACGGACATCTTGGCATTCTCACCCGAAGTTCATGCTAGTCATGGCTGAGACTGGTAGTAGAAGGTCTACAGTCTGCTGCAAAGCCTGATCTAACTTGGAGTTGGACCCATGCCTGCTACTAAGATGTTTTAATTACACCATGAAGTGATGACAAACGAACTGCATCACTCTAAACTTTCCACAGAGTTTAAACTAACCAAAGAATATAACGGTAAAATCTGAGATTTTTAGGCTCCACATTCAGGTGTGCAAAGATCAGCTGCATGCACTTAATTTTAATCAATGTTTTTTTCAAATGTATTTTCCTCCATATTCCTCACAGGCTCACTTTGTACAGTATTCCACACTAAGCTAAATCTTTTATGTTGATCCTGTAAAAAAGAAAACACTATTGGCAGCAATGTCTGTTGAWTTAACCACACTGGTAACAAAATTAAAAGCAAGAAAATCCTATTTTAGGCGCTTTCAGGGAAACGCATAGATGATGATCCTTAGTATTCCAACAAAACACTTAAGTAGCAAAGCCCTTTTCGTGCTCTCATTGTCTTTATCATCAGTCTACACCGTTTTCAGCATATCTGTTTCCTCACCAATTAAAAATAGCACACCTAACTTGTTATCTGGTACTCATGTCAGTGAGAGGATATGACTAGAAGCACAATAAGCAATGACAAACTACAACTTCATTTGCCATGTCACTATACTGTCACTAACAGCATGGTGCACTATGTAGGAGTACCATTTCTCAGCAAGTGTTGGAAAACACTTGTTAAAAAATTTAAATTGCAATTAAGTGTAAGTGATCAAACCATAAGCAGAACAAAGGAAAYGTCCAGACACTGCATTAGTGTCTGATCTTCTTCACAATGTCAGTCTTAATATCAGACAGAGATGGGGGGAGATGGAGGAGATGAGAAAAGACAAGAGTAGAAGCATATCAGAGGCATATACAATAAAAAACTAAATCGACTGTAAAATTTAATATAAGTTGGAAGATTTTTCACTACTATTTTTTTCACTTGGAATTTATTTTGAATATTTATTTTTGAATTTTGAATATTTATTTTGAGAACTCAAAGGGAAAATATTCTCTCATTTAAGTGAACAGACTACTTGAAGGAAGAAAGATTTTCCTTTGCCTTTGGTGCCAACTATGCTGRGACCAAACTGCTCAGGCCTTAGCGCAGAGCCTATCTTCTTCCTAAAGAACTTGGGTGAATTGGCTAAACGTGACAAAAGCAGTCACCGTAAACAAATAAATAAATAAATCTTATTAAAGGTATTAAATGTAGGTACCAAGTTTTGACCTAGGATCTCTCCTCCCAAACAAAATCACCGAAACATCCAGCAATGCTTAGCAGGTGCTTCTTAGCATTTTATCCAAACATATATAACTGCCTTTATATGAAATAATAATTGGGCAGGCTCGGAGAAGACAAGGGCCATACTGCTTTCCAAGCTGTAACTGTGAATACACAGAGCAATTGTTGAGCAGTGTAGCAGTTCAATGACAGAAGATGCTTCTTTCCATTATGTTAATACTGAAAGTAATGACAGTATTGTGCCACTTRCTGTGCTTCTATGACCATTCTGCATAACTTTGCTTGAGGTTGGGGGTAAGAAAAAGATGCCACAAGTGGAAGGGCTATATCACAGCTTTTCTTTCTTGAGGCAGAGTAGAAAAAAAAAAGATGATGAAGTCATGATGGTATAATGGGGAATGGGAAAGTGGATGACACTGAGTCACAAAAGAGACTTGTTCTCTACAAGTAAGGTACCCTAGAAACTGTAACAGACTGCATAAAACAAGTGAGGGAATAAGGCATAATCAGGGTAGAGAAAAAGAAATGTTGGGAAGATAAGAGCTATGACGTGGAAACGCTGGCAGTCAGAGGTGGAAGTTGTCAGTTACATTTTTTAAAACCACCCTTAGAAACTAAAAATACACAAAGGCACATTTCTGTAATCTCAGAATAGACAGGCATCTTCGGTCTYATCCTCAGCTGGGAGATGTGACAGAGATCCATCCCATCAATTGCATAATTGAGCTCACACATCTGCTTCACTGAACCAAAGTCACAGAAACTTCATGCCATGATTTAATAGCCTCTTTACTAAGAAAGGATCAGTTTACTGTGCTTCTCCAAACTCAGTTGCAAAAGAAAAATCATTAGACAGAAATCTAACTGCAGTATAATTATGTTCACAAGACTGCTCAGCTAATTTCCAATGAAGTATCAGTGCTGAAAGAAGCAATAAAATTATGGTGGGCTTTTGTTTATTTTTATTAAGCGAGAAACTCTTCAAGTAATTGCAATATCCTCTAGGTCACAAAAAGAGTAAGTTAAAAACAAGATCTTGAGAAGTCTACTTTAAAAATGAGTGAAATGAGTGAGTCTTGMTGAAGTCAATAAGTTTCTTCCTTTTTCTCTAGTCAGTCTGTCTCAGCACCACACAGCAGAAGTGTCACCTTGCCTCCTGCCGATGCTGTCTCACTTCTGATCAGGTAAACTTAACTACAAAAAATGCACAATGAGCGATTASAACGAGGCACACAACAGGTTCTTTAGTCTCCTCAGCTGAAAGTCATAATTCTTACTGCTTTTAAACAGTTTAAACTTTTTAGCACCATTACCTGTACTAAAGTTTAGACTTACGAATGAGGAGGTGAGAAGGGCTAAATTATACTCCCCTACATCTGCTCAGTCTTTCCCACTGGGAAGTAAAGATTAGAGCTTTAAGCACCAGGACCAGCTTTCTGCATGCTGCCTGGCACGACGGGCCCATGACTCGTGACCAAGGCTCACAGGCAGCATCACTRTTATTATAACACACTAATAACAGTAATTTGCCTGCTCAGAGGAGTGTGGGCCCAGCTGCATCCCCAAGAGCCTTCTTGGAAGCTGTGTTAGGCCCTGCAAGAGTGCACAGCCAGGCTTCCCAAAGGGAACTTCATGTAGTCTTCAATATTCCTAGCTGCTAACAACATTTAAAAGCTAACAACAACAACAAAAATAGAGCTTATTTAACTTTACATTATTTTACACCTACTCATTTACCAGAGAGGAAGTCCATATATTCCCTTTCATAGGCCTGATACTAAAATAACTCTATTTGTTAAAACAAACACAGTAAACATATTGAAAAGCAGCTTTAAGGCCGTGCCACCTTGCCTCCTGCAAACGCACTGCCCCGCTCAGCGCGGCAGCCATTCCCGTGGGAGGCATCTGATAAACTTAGTGAGACACTGCTAGCCTCTGGACAGGCTGCACAAAATACTTGCCAATCAGAAAAACACTGTGTATTCATACCTGCTCAATGCAAAGTTTCCTTAGTCTTTTCATTCCTTTTTCAGGCAACACCTTGAAACACAAAAATGAGTTAYTCATTATTCTGCCTTTAACGTTAAGGCTTTCACAGTTCCTGGCACCATTCATTTTGCATTGATGCCCACTCAGTGTTTTGTGCCATGTTATTACAAAGTGATGTGTTGGCTTAGCAAGGTTGTGGGTGGAGGCATCTGGGACTTAGGGTTCTGCACACTCAGGACGTTCCCATATAAACGGGCTTTTCAGCCTCTCCACTTGAGTAGGGTTTCAAGAGGATAAGGCCACTCCAGCCAGAATGATTTACACAAATACTCCAGGATGAGAGGCTGTTTATTGGACCAGGAAGCAGAGACAGGCACTTCTAGCCACAGTGACAGTCTCAATGCTATTTTACATGTCCCTGGTTTATGCCGGAGTATGAGCCAAAGTGGCAGCCATCACCAACAAGGCATGATTTTCCTCCTTTAATATCAACGGAGGAGATCATCCCTAAACCCAAGAGGGTTCAAACTGCACTAGATCACATTCAGTGATAAGAAAACACTCAAACATCTGCCCTAATCCACACCGATCACCCAACCTCATATCATGTCTATCGTAACTTCTCCTAAGCTACCTTAAGAGGTTCCTAGAAGGGAACACAGGGCAACCCTCCACTTCCCACCCCCTACTGCCTCACTTGAGAAGACTTTTCCATAGACATTAATGCAGAACGGACATATTTCTGAAGTAAACTCGTACTCCAGTGCTTGCATCTGATAACATCTTCCATTCATGCCTTCATCCCTTCTCAACCTAGCTTAAAATTCTGAGTCTCCCTAACTTCTTCTCAGTCTTTCATTCCCTTTTGCAGCACCTACCTATGACTAGAGCACTAACCATTTGCCTTTCATGATGTATTCACTCCTCATATTTCAGCGAAGACTTGGGCCTGACCAACTTTTCTTTCCAGATCTAGTTCTAAATCTAGTTCCTGCCTTTGAATCTCTCAAAAAAAGCTACAAAGCATTATCATTAGATAGTCATCTTTTATTCTTTGTGCTTAACCTGAGCTTTATCTATACTGCTCTTTATCTAGAACATCTTTCCTGTACTTCTCTAGTTTTTATTATTTTGAAGCAATTTAAAACACAGGCAAGAGACATTTTTCTTCCTACCTATAGCATCTCACTTCTCGTATCTTGATGGCATCTGCTATTTAACTTGCTCCATCAGTAAACCTATTTAAGCGATTGCTCCTTCTTCACCATCGTCTTTTCCTTGTCATCAAAAGTGTCTCTGTCGCCTGACCCATGACRTGACTGCAGGATTTACCTGCAAGGCCACTTAGCTTCAATGGTTTCTTAGGCTTCCCACATGCATATCACAGTGTGTAACACTAGTTAGATTGTTTAATTGCACAGCAAAGATCATTCTCCCTGATTATGACTTTGATTCTTTCCTCCCACAATAAGTTAATAGCTGCCATCTGCCTATTAAAATACTTCAAGCAGAATAAAATCTTCTGTTCGTGGCATAATTGCCCTTCTAACTCTATATGCATTTTACTCATCTCTAAAGAAAACCTGATTGTTTTTTAATAACCTCTGATTATTTTAAACGAAAATTTAGCACGCAGCAATCCCGTACAGAGCGAGTGTAGAACAGCTGAAGCCTTCAGAAGACACTCCAGTTAAACACATTTGCTTCAAGTCGTTCTGTAAAAATCTACAGGCTTTTCCTAGAGTGCCTCGTCTGAGATCTACTCAGCAGAGTTAAGACGATTTTAATTAAATTGTGAAACACAAAAAGAAGAATTAGATAAGCACCTAAAATATCTGAGCCAACATCAGCATGACAAGTTATTTCCAAATTCACCCAAAGCACAATGAATATGATTATTCCAAGGAAGTTACTCAAAGGTATTTTAAAACTTCAAGATGGTTATCAGCAGCTTTCTGGCAACTTCCTTGAACAGGTAAACACAGGAACCAGCTTTTTGGCTCCCGTCATTCACCACTTACAAACCATCACAGAGGGTAACTCCACACAGCTTTCTAACGCTACACCATGGGCTCTGTTCACCCTGTTTTTCACACTTAGGATCTCTAACTGGCGGTTATTACTTGTAACTTACAAGTGTGGCACAGGTGCTACAGAAAGTAGTACTCTGTTTGCACAGGGAAAAAGGGATGGTTTTCACAAATCAAAGAGACCAGATAGAAATGAGGTTGTATCAATGGAAAATAAAAACAGAAAAAAAAAAGAAAAAACAGGCTATTCGTGACCACTCCAGATCTTCTCGGTCTTTCTATCCACTGCATGCTTATCTGAGCTTTCTGGATCTTTGTTTAGCGACTAATAAAAAATTGCCTAAGAATTGCCCATTAGTTGGACAACAGACTACGTGAGAGAAGTGACTCTCTCCATTCAAGGAGGACACCCATATGTAACCATGTTTTTCTCTTATTTCTGCAAAACCTTCTAAGTTTTACTGCTGTGTCATTGAGATGTTGTAACTAAACATTTCATCATCATCATCACTTGCTATAAGCACAGTAAAAGTAAAGTAGGACCAGAAGGACAGAGAGCATGAGAGACCCAGTAWAAGTATCGCCGTGGCAAACATTGCACTGGAGACGGTGTCACTTCAAAGACGCCCAAATTTTTACACTTGTTCTGCACTTTTAGATAATACCTGCAAAAAATCCCCAATACTAATATTATAAAACAAAGGGAGACAGCAAATAAGACTGGGCACAAGAATAAGGTTTAGTGATAAAATGCAACCAGCACTTCCAGTGTATATTTAGAGAATGCTGCAGTAAAAATGTCCATTTCAGAGCAGCAGAATGACTACAAAAGAAGAGGCAACTTTTAATTTTTTTAAAAAATGACATTGTGACTGTGCATTCTTTCTGATTTTATTTAGATCTCATAAAAGTAGCCTGCCTAGACCTAGTACTTATTATCCCAAGGTATTTCTGATTAGTAAGAAGGATCTTACTTAGCCTTAAAACACCTCCGGTAACTGAAGGCTGACTACAGTCTTTCTAAACTCAAATTCCTGGATTATCCTAGAACAAGCTACTAAAAGACTAAATTCCTAAACACAGCCATGTAGAACACACTTTAGGCACTTGGCAGTGTTCTGCAAAGCCTGTGCCACAAGCCACACACATTCCCAAATGGTACCGAGCCCCATCAGAAGGGTATGCGCAGCCTCATCTTTTCACTAATACATTTGAGAGCACTGACTGAGAGTGCATTTGTGCTGCCTCACCTTAGCACCTATACAAACTGCCTAAAGAAAATAATGATATATGTGAGGAAAAAAAATAGAGCAAGAATTTTAAAAAATATTTTGAGGGCTGGTTGGTTTATTTTTGCATGTTCTGCAAATCATCATCGCTGGAAAACTGGAGTTGCAATGTCTTAGAAAACTGGCCCTAGATTTTAGGGGAGGTGTCTCATTACAGCTCTTCTTCAAATCTCAGAACGTTACAGTCTCAGCTCTCTTTTGCAGCAATGAAACCACTCACATTTCCTCAGCCTCAGCAAACCGAATTTCTTCCTGTGACAAGTGTCTTAAAGCTGAAAGCAGCGCAGGTTCAAAAGGGTAAAATAAACGCACTGCATTTGCTTTCCGGCATATATTTGCTTAAAATCTCATAATATTACTGATATCTTATTCCATGCATACATTTTCCTTCCATTTAGTATAATTGCTCTTTTATCATTCATCCTTTTTATCTCAAGCTCTGGGCACTTTCATTAAATATTTAAGAATTCTGTTACAAATTAGAACCCTACCATTTTCACTTGACCTCAGCTTCACAGGATCTTATTAACACAGCACCTGGGACTTCCAGCATGCAGTGAAATACTGAAGCTATCACTGGCAGGTTCAATTATCCCAGTATCCTCCTGACCTCTGCAAAGCTCTCTCCTGCTCTCTTCCATAGCTGGGCAAAAGGCAGTGAGCAGGCAGCAGAAGTGCCTGCTTGTAAGAGTGTTAATCCTGAAGCCTCCAAAGCACTAAGGCCCAGGTATTTTCCTTTTAAAGATAGGTTGGAGAATGTAGATGCACCCTTGGCACCAAAAGGAACCAGCAGCCAGTATTGGGTGCACCCTTGAAATACTTCAAATTAGGTTTCATTATCTGAGAAGGTTCCTCCACAGATGTAATGTGAGGCAATGGGAAGGATATTGGGTGGGCAGATGGCTGAAAAGCTGAAAGCTGCACATCAAAGCTTCATCCAGGGAAGAAATGAGACAGGACACAACAGGGAAAGAAGGAGGTATGATCATGTCTGAAACTAGGGAAAAAAATGGCAAAGCATCACAAAAGAAGAGATATGGATTAAGAAGGAAGCTCTACGGTTGAGTCATGGGATTCTCAGGTAGAAAGCCCAATGGAAGACACCCACAGTGCTCTCCAAGCTAGAGCAGTTATGGTTTCAAGCAAGTAACAGAACGATAGAGGAGAAAGTCAGTCCAGCCGAGCCTGGACCCCAAGCGAGCACCGGGACAGGCACATGCAGTCTGCAGGTTCCCATGTCGCAGGCAAACCCACTGTTTTTCCAGGGTGTTTCATTTTAGAAGTGACTGACAGCCATAGCAAGAAAACAAGTATGTTCTTACACSATTTTTTATCCCCTAGCCTAAGTACAGCTGAACTGTGTGTTAACAGGATCCACTATATGATAATTCAGTGGGAAATGTAATGAAAGACAAAAGCAATCAGAGACTTAGAGGTTATAACTTATGTAAAGTACAAGTTATGGTGTTTATTACACATATGAATTTGTCAACATGGAACACACAGCTATTTCCTTACAAAAGGATTTGAACATTAATTACTACTATTTTCCATCTGGAAGTCTGCCCCGTCTAGTTAGCATTGAACGCCACAAGAACATACGTAAGTATAATAACTCCATTTCAACCCATGAAATCTCTGTACTGCTGCTTCAAGTTGAAATATCAGAGCATTTAGCTTGCACAGTCTTTGGGCATGGAGAGATGTACGCACACAGTGCCTCGCACAAAAGAACTCCTCGTGTTAGCTATGGCCTCTAGGCAACACCACGAGGCACGTAATTACACATAACAACTTTATTTTTTATTTTTTACAGCCACAGAAAGATTTACAAAGCTGATTCACACTGCTCTGTAAAGATGCTGACAAAATTATTTTCCTGCTCTGAAGAAATCTGCATTTTATATTTGCATGGGTGTATTTTTTGAACATGCACTTGATCTACTAAGGCATAGCATCCCTTCAGGACAATATAAAATGGCACAAAAAAACATAATTATGTCAGAAAGTCCTTTTGAAGAAAATCTTCAAAGTGTTAAATAATGAGCAACTTGACAGCGCCTTCAAATTTAGAGCTTTTACCTTCTCTTTTCAACGGGAGGGCAATCCCCAAGCAGAGCACACTGGAACAAACTACTCAGGATTTATTTCTCTGTGGGCATCTGAAGGTTCCTTAGAAGCAATTCATGAACTCATTAAAATGTATACACATTTTTCCCCGCTGCTTAAGCAGATACTTCAATTCAATAGATTTTATTCTTTTTTTCCCCAAAGCAAATTGCTACTGTTTTGCTAGTAACCTTCTATGACTATGTTCTGCAAATTACATAGCAGGACTGAAAAATTCAGATTTCTGGCCAGTCCCCTAATGTACTTAATTGAATCCAACTGCACGAGAGACATTCAGGTTCAATTGTTTTTTGCCAGCAAGGCTCCATAGCTGCTGTAACAGGCACCAAATTAAATCTAGAAGAAGAGGGGCACATTTTGGAACAGAAGTTTCCTGACATGCAAATACCATGACGCTTTTAGCTTTCATTGCTAGTGCTTTAGAAGATTATTGTTGTTGTTAAGAAATGGGAGACTGTTGAGGAACTTTAGGGACAAAACACACAGATGAGATGTAAAAGGGGAAAAAAAAAACACTTATGAAATGAGGGGTAGCCTTGAAGAGTCCGTATTTGTCTGTCAGCTAAGTAGGATAAGTTTAGGAACACAAAGACAAGGAAAGAAAGGAAAAAGCTCCTGGATGTAGCAAAAAGAAGGGCTAAGAAACCCTGAGGAGGCAGAAGTAACGCAGCACCAAATATTCTCATCAGCCAACAGGCACTCACTCAGATGAGCAATGTATTAAAGAAGAGAAAACCTGTGGCTGTAACACCACTGGAAAGACTCAGTAAAAAAGTTGCTGAGCAAAACATAGATTAGCAAAACACACCACGGGCTGTTCTTAACTCACTCGGGGAGCGTTCACCTCCGTGATCAGGGAGAGCAGATAGATAACTGCCTTTAACGCAGCCCGTCACCTTGCTGACAGACCCCAACGCCGTTTTGCATCAACTCAGCACAGCGAGAGGCGACCCCGTCCTTCACCACGTGCACCTGCCTTCAGCAAGCACGTGCCTCCTCCTCGCGTCTATTTCGCTTCACAAACGGCAGCGTTTTCTACCCATCCTGCTTTCCAAGAGGCCGTTTTTCGCCTGCTGTCCTGTCAAACCAGCAGTTTCACGGCCCGCTTGGCGGTCTGGGCTTATGGGGGGCACGGCCAAGTCGGGGGTCCTCAGCCCCCGGGGAAATACAAGTGAGGGCTGCAGGGCGAGGGAGACCTGCGTGCGCTGAACACCTTGTGCTGCCCCAAAGCCACCTAAACCGGGCAGGAAAAGTTTCTTCCGCGCTCCGGCGGGTCAGTCAGTCTTACCCAGGGGGAGCCGAGGGGCGCCGGTACCCAGTGCGCGAGCAGCGGCCCGCGACCGGTGAAAGAATAACAAAATTTGGCCCCAGCGGCTGCAAAACAAGAGGCGRTTCGCTCGCCTCGCCGAAGGAGGGCTGCGTCTGCAGAGCCGCAGGAATATTTTAGCCACCCCATTTTAAACGCTCGGGGCACCGCGGGCTGCGCCGGTGCCGAGGGAGAGCGCCCGGCGCGGCGAGGCGCTCCGCTCCCGTTTCCGCTCCCGTTCCCGCTCCCGTTCCCGCTCTCGTCCCGGGCCCCACTCACCCTGTGCCGGCGCCTCCATGGCGCGCGGCGCTGCGCGGAGCCGCCGTCGCTGCCGCCCCGCGCGGAGCAACGGGCGCGGAGAGGCGGCGCGCGGAGCCGCCGCCGCCGCCCTCCGCCCCGCGGCGCCCCCTGCCGGCCCGCGGCGCCGCCTCCTCGCCGGGCGCGGGGCTGGGCCCTGCCGGGAGGGGAACCCGCAGACCCGGCCGCGCCGGGCCAGGCCCCGGGGCCGCGGTTAACGCTGCGGGGGCGTCTGAAACGGTCCGAGCGCCCACCCGGTGCCGGGGGCTCCCTTGCGTTTCTAACGGCTCTGCGGCCGGCCGCCCTGCGGCTCTTGGCGAGGGGCCCAAGACCCAAAGGGCCCCTGTGCCCTCAGGGTCCCAGAGGGYGAGCGGGAGGCCAGGCACGTAGCCCCCTAGTGTCCGTGGCCCCCTCGTGCCCACGAGCGCCTCTCTCCCCTGGCYCGCAGCTGGATAACATGGACGTGGGTGACCCGTTGTCCTCAGGGCAGGTTTCCTGCGGGTCTGGGGAATGCCGCCTTGATCTCCAGGGCSGGTTACCGTCATGTGAGTCACGGCTGGGTTACCTGCCCGGGGCGCTGGCCTTGTACGAGGGACCAGGATGGTCGCTTCGCCAGTGGCACGTCGTTAACAGTTACCTGTTAACAGTTATCTGTTAACAGTAACCGTGTTTGCCATCGGCCACGTACCAGCACTATATGCCATACATGCCCCTTGGCAACTACACCGYACGTCACCCGTATGCGAGCTGCGTCTTCCGAATTCCCGGTGCCTCAGGGCRCGCTGAGGACACATAGCCCCCTGGAAGAGCAAAAGAACATGGATAGATACCAAGCCATTTTTTAACCTTAAAATGTTGTAGAACATTTCAAAGGATAAACTTTATTATTCAACTTTGTATTTTCTTTAAAMAAACAAATTCAAAAGTGTCAGCCAACGCGGCCCTAATTTATATGCATCTATAATGTTTTAATGGGCACACGCTGGTGGTGAATTTAAATTATCGGAAAAAAAAAAATGAATTATGATCTTTTTTCTTCAAGGCAAGTGTGTCTTCATTGTGTTTTGATATCTTTTTGGGGTAGAATTTACCACTTACAAAAGCGTAACCGAGGCTGTTGGAAGAATGAACTTCTGCGCCGCTATCAGTTCAAATAAAGAGAGGTTTTACTGAGGCGAGGCTTGAGCTCAGAAATGCCGTAMACTTTTACATTAAAAAACCCAGGCCCCCAAGTAGGACTGTAAATGGGTAAAGCAGCTGAGAAGTGTCCTCATGCAGGTGAAAAGAGTATAATTAGAACATGGACTTTTTGGCAAATGAAGCAGAGATTTCAAAGCTGTCTAAGCAGGTTCCATCATGTGTAATGGAAACGGAATGGAGTGCCTAGTTTATTAAAAACACYGCTTATGTAGAAGCATAATTGAATATCTTTTAAATATCTTTATCTTTAATATATTTAATTAAGTATCTTAAATATAAAGGCATAGAGTGTTCAAATTACTGAAGAAATAGTATGTTTTACCAATTTTTGAGAAAGTGTACTGGATTTGTTCTCTCATTCAAATATTTTGCTTGTTTTTCCACACCACCAAAGGAAAACTTTCCTTTGTAAGGAAAATCCAAGTAATACCATATCTAATGAGTGCTGGCAATCAACAAAACTAGTTCTACATGTAAGAGATCTTTAAATATGTTTAAGGAAACAAACCTATAATCTTCATGAGATCCGTAGTGACATGTTTCTGTCTTGAAATACATATTAATTTCATGGCATACTGCACAGAAATCGATTTAATATTTAGTATAACATCCAATTAGGAAATCAGCATTGGAAAAAATAAATGTGATTAGAAAATTAATATCCCTCTGARCTTATGCCATTTAATATTAAAGTAACCAATTCATTGTCTAGCTACCCTTTTTAATGTCGCTCTGAGYGTACCACTGGTTTGGTGAAGTTTCTCATTGAACTTTTCTTTCTGCCTCTTCTGTCGGAGGAGACCGACGTAATTCAGACTTAGTTTTCATTCTTGATTCAAAGGGGAGATTTCAAGATCCTGATCCTGATTAAGCTGCAAAAATAAAATGGGTGCTTGAGAAACCGCATTGTCACTCTCATCATGGTGGGATTGAAGAATGTTTTTGGGTTTTTTTGAGGTGTCAGATAGAATAAAAGGCCATATTTTTGAGTTGTTTGTTACTAATGCTTTTTTAGATTGCACCATTTTTTTCACAACACAAGAATAAAAGGTGGCAAATGAGTTTATTATAAAAGTTTATGCCAGTACATTGGCAGTTTTTTTCTCCTCTAAGWCTAACAAGACACTATTCAATCTAGTGACAGACTTTGGTGGACCTACCTGTGCTTGTAGTAACCACATGCAATTTGCAGATAGAGAGTAAAGGCGCTCTCCGTGATGCTGAACATGCTAAGCTCTTACTAGCTTCCCCTGGAAAATAAGGAGAATAACTGTGCTGAATGATTCCCATCAGTGTAAACAGTTTAAGAACCATGAAGTACCACTGCAAATTGCTGCTCTGTCAGGTTGAGTTATAATTTAGTAGGATAAACTCCAGCAAATGCATACATGCAGTTCATAAGAAAAATGCCAGGACACAATGAACACAATATTAAATTTGTGATTAAAAATTAGATCTCCCAGCAAACAGGTTAAAGCTTTCTAGTCACATGCCTTGGTTGGAAAGGCCAAGAAAATGCAATGTTTCTTTTATTTCAATAACAGATTGGAAAAACAGAATGTCATGTTTTCAGAGGATAAAATTACTGTTTATTTCATCTGTAAGTCCTCTAGTTCTGTGTTAAGTATTCAATATTTGACATATTATGGGCGCCAATTTTTCCAYGAAATACTAAAAACGAATACAGAATATACACTTATTTTAGGGACTTTTTTGGTTAGCTTTCAGGAAGTTCCTTTGCTTTGCCTTTTGTGTTTTATGTATACGTAATGTTTAAGGCAATCTTGCAATACAGTAATGCAAAGTGTGAAAYGTCTGTGTTACATACACCGTGATAAGCTGTTATTTAGACTTTAAACTTTCTGAACAACGTCTTCAGTATGTTTTCATACAGTGGCTGTAGGGGTCTAAAGGTAGTAGAGCAATAGAAAAATATTGCTAATATAAATTATGCAG
This sequence comes from Eudromia elegans, assembly GCA_003342815.1. NCBI lineage: Eukaryota > Metazoa > Chordata > Aves > Tinamiformes > Tinamidae > Eudromia > Eudromia elegans. Next base: position 2,078,072 of record PTEX01000033.1, read on the forward strand.
TTTTCTTCTTAGAGGATAACATTACAGTCCCTGTATCTTTCTGAACAGTGAAAGCAGTGCTTTCAAGACCATTTTTTTTCCACTAGTGGCTTGAATCAGAGCAAATATGTGAACCTCTGCCAAAAGCATTCCCAAAACTCATGAAGGAAGTCTGCAAAGKGAATACGTTCAATTATCCTATGACGTTTTCATCCACTTCAAAGAAAGTTAAATATACACTGCACTGATTTTCCTCTAAGGTTCCCAACTTTATCATGTAGGTTAGATAAAGAAAAACACGTTACCCTGTTTTGTAAATTAGATACAGGTTCTGTCAACAAAGCTCCAAAACTSTTTGTACTTCAACGTTACCCCTTCTCATGTCTTCATCTAGTATAGCTTTCAGTTATCTGTTCAACTACACTGTGATGCAACATTTAAGCCAAAGTTTCCTTCCCTTCTCCAAAATATCAGCCTGGTAGAGTAAGAAGCCATCATACACAAGGTAAAGATATATCTCCATCATTTGACACCCATATTTTATTCTTTGTGATATTCTTAGGCTGTGCCTTCACTTACACTTTTCTCTTCCTGACAGGTCTATTCTTCTGTATTACTATTAAAGCTTCAAAATATTAGTTATTTTGGAGGTATTCATGAAACTTGGAATGGTTCAGTAAAAGCCTTTTCTATATTTCTAACAATGGCAGGTACCCAAATAAACCACAATGTTTTCCATAATTTGGAAAAGGTAGAAGGAAAAAAGGGCAAATAAAGTGAACTCTTAACACGAATCGTTGCTCTCAAAACTTCCTGGAATTTTCCAGGAAAGGCAAATTAAAGGAAAACCAGCTGATTTGACAGTCAGATGACAGTCAACCCACTTCAGGCTGGGAGTTTGAAACCTGGACACTAGATTTTTGCAATATATCCAGCTACTRCTGTAACTCAGAGATCTCAGCCAGACAGAATGCTTTATTTATTTATTTTTATTTATTTATTTATTTGTTTGTTTCTATTTTGTAGTTGAAGCAGTGCTGTGGAAAACATAGGAGCTGTGAGACTTCAAAGAGTTGGKAACCCAATCACTACAGACAAGTTAAGAGAAAAATAAACAGAAAGGGCCATTCACAAAAACATTGATAAATTTGCCTAAAATCTCTGAAAGGTCAAGGCTACGGCATATATTGTTTGAATAGATAGCTTCATTTTTCAAAGTGTTTTTAATTTGGATTTGAAAATGATGGCTTTAAAAGATCTTTGTTTTGGGGAACAAGTCAGTTTTGTGTTTCTCATCTCACTGAGTTTGCTCTATCTACCTCACATATGGAAAGTCCTTGTACCTTCCATTCTCAGAAATTCCCTCTCATTGAACCAAAGCAAATGAAAGAAGACTGTTCCTGGGGTAATCCTTCAGACAGAACTTTGGTGACATTACCTCTGACACATTTTTTTCCATATAAACTCAAGAAACTCCTTTTTAGTAGACAAAGATGTGCACATATACAGTTGGGTGTGTAAGCACACACAATATTTTTTGAAAAAAAGTGATTGAAAGCAGTGAATACTTTAAGTTGCTTAACAGACAAAGGGAATTTGAGAATTCTCATGAAATCAGCAGATGCTCTAAATTGAATCATATGTTCTGAAATAAATGTTCTTATAATGTTTGAAAATGATCACTCTGTGAAAATGAAATATGAAGTGATACTGCAATGAAAAAGCAACAGCTTGTTCATCTGTGCTAACAGCATGGCAATGCTGTTTGAGTGAGGTCCACTGCTCTCTCCCTCTCCCCTCCTGTAGGCTTCAATTGCTTTTTCCAAAAGCTGGGAATGTAGCATGTCATTCTCTCTAGTYACGGATTTGTAATCATCCATCGTTTTCATTCTCAAGAAATGATATTGATCTGACAGAACGGCCCTCTCTTGCAATTTCTCATGAAGAAAGCTCATCTCATTTTTGGGCAACAACAAAAACACCACATGAAAAAAAGTCACAAGTTATTAAAAAATGCTTCTTTGGAAGATGATTGAGCTGTATGATTTTAAAGATAGATATTACAACATTATGGGCAACTGGCGAGATCTGAAGAGTAGACACTTCGTACAACTTCTGGATTACTGTATAGCCTATTCAAAACCAGATTTCTTCAGAAAACCTCACAGACCAAATTTGTCAAAATCAACAACATTTTTGATCACATTATAAAAAGYGATCACTGAGAATAAATTTTAAGAGTGAGATTAACTCACTACAAAGGCACATCTTGCTTGTAGGAGGCAAGAGTTATTGTATAATGCTTAGGTACATACCMTACCAAAACAAAGCTGACAAGGAAATTTAGGAATGCTCAAATAATGCAAAGATGCATATTACTGCTTTAAATCTTTAGGGAGAATTGTGTATCTTAGGAAGTTGATATAGACACCTACAAATCATAGACATAAACAGTAAATATGAAAAAGAAAAGAATGCTACTGTGTGATATTTGTAGAACTCTGAAGGGAATCAGGTTATTTTATCAATTTAAAATCAATTTTATTCTACATTTTATCCTTATTCTACATTTTATCTTTTATCTTTTATCAGGAACCTCTGTTCCTGTCAGAAATAAAGAAAACTGTCCTYGGGACAGACGTAGTGAAGAAGGTCTAGATGGAGTAGGTTGCCAGAACCGCCTTCAGTTGAGTTTTGCGTGTCTCCAGAGACAGAGGCTCCATGACCTCCCTGGCAACCGTGTCCATTGTCCAATTACTCTTACAGTGGAGAAAAAAAAAAATGTGTTTCTTAAGTGGAACAGTCTGTATTTCAGTTACCTCTTGTCCTGTCACTGGGCACCACTGAGAGTCTCTCTCCATTTTCTTTGCTCATCCCGTCAGGTATTTGTACACATTGATAAGTTTCCCCACTCCAGTCCTCCTTTTCTCCAGGCTGAATAATTCCAGCTCTCTCAGCCTCTCCTCCTGTGACAGATGCTCAAGTCCCTTAATCATCTGTGTAGGCCTACATAGGACTCTCTCTGGTAGCTCCACATCCCTCTTATACTATGGAGCCCAGAACTGGACACTAGGTCCAGTGYGGCCTCACCAGGGCTGAATGTAGGGGGAGGATCACCTCCCTSGACCTGCTGGCAACACTTTTCCCAGTGAGTCCCAGGATACCATTTGCCTTCTTGACCTCAGCTGCATAGTGCTGACTCATGTCCAACTTGTCGCCCATGAAGACTCCCAGGTCATTCTCCACAGAGCTGTTTTCCAGCAGGTCAGTCCCTGCCCTGTACTTCTGGATGGGTTTACTCCTCCCCAGGTGCAGGACCCTGCACTTGCCTTTGTTGAACTTCATGAGATTCCTTTCTACCCATCTCTCCAGCCTGGTGAGGTCCCTCTGGATGACAGCACAGCTCTCAAGTGTGTCAGCCAGTGCTCCCAGTTTTGTATCATCAGCAAACTTGSTGAGGGTGCACTCTGACCCTTCATCAAGGTTGTTAATGAAAGTCCTCATGCTGACCATACGAGTGCCTGGCCTCCAGCAGGACCTTGTGCCAATAACCACAAACCTCTGAGCCTGGAAGTTCAGCTATTTTTCAGTCTACCTCATCTTGTTATGCATCAACCTTGCTGTAGAATAAACTCAGTTTTGAAGARTACTGCAAAATAATGTTTCATTAAGAAAGTCTAGTTGGTGAATCTGTATGGTAACAGAATTCAAATGCTGTGGTACAAAACCAATCTCTRACACAAATGAAATGATCATGAGAGATCCAATGCAATTTAACACACACTAACTCATGCAATTACTTGTATATTCTTATAATGTTCTCTTTATATCCAAAGAGTAAGTAGCTAACACAAGCAATTTATTTTGCACATGGAGCTGAGAGATAAAATTCGTGATTGAGACTATTTAGACTCTTTATTGGTTTGGAAAGTGTTCATCTATGTTCATCTCTTATTCATCAAGCGTTCATTGCTCATTGAGAGGCTGGTACAGAGGTTACGGTTGGGAAGCATTTAAATCAGCCTCTTAGAGAAGTTCCCTTTTTGGAATGCTCTTGATACTGATGGAAGACCTAACACATTTAATTATTGTTGTTTTGTTGGATTTCCTGCCCATTTCTGTGGCTGTTTCCCCTCCAGAGTAAGGGGAAAGTGTATCCTGCCCTGTGACTGTGAGTGACTGAAACAGCCTGCAAACATTCCTGCCTATTTATTATCTAGATCACCAAACCAAAATGGAATTTGTTAGCAAATAACAGAACTGTAACTGAGGGAAGATAAAGATCAAATATAACCTCTGTTTTATGTGCTGACTTAAAGGTTCACTTATAATCATGATGGAAACACTTCAATCATATTTCAATAAACACTGGAAGATCTTTTAAAATTTTGCAACTTATGCAGAACACTTGTTATTGATTCTTCTTAAAAAATTATAGACATCAAAATTCAGTGATACCATTTTTGCTCTTAAAAAAACCCACTCTAACCATCCTGAGTTATTTTTAAAAAGTAATCAATGCAGGTCCATCACTTGTTAATTAAATTAGAGCATATATTGATCTATTAAAGGAAAGGAGCACCTTGGGCGACCTTTTATCTTTCCATGCCCATCTTGATTGGAGAGAACTCCCTTCTGCGGAGGGTCACCAGAACTGCCCACAAGCCACCAGGCTCATCAGCATGCATTCAAAGAATGGGGTTAAATGGTTAAACTCAGTGGTTAGAGTGACTTCGGCTGCCCTAAAAGCAGTAACTGGTGGCTGAAAATAGAAAAGTCCCATGTTCTCAGATATCCCAGCTGCCATAAACCWAATCACCAGTTATTGGCTGTTATCTGCACGTGCACCGTTACTGGGTTTTGGGATAATTTCTCTTCCGTGTCATGCATGACCAACTGCAATCTCAGAGGGTCTCTTTTCTTTTCTGAAGGTTTCAGCGCTACCGCTGCTTGCCTTTCTGCATGTTGCTTTAGCTTACACGGAATAACACCAGCACGAGGATTCAAATTTTGGATAACTGACAGATTATTTTCTAAATACCTGCAAATCATACCACTAATTCGGGGTGCCAGTATAATAGTATAAAAGGTAGTCTGCATATTTAAAATCTGCTTTATGCTGTGATCCGTCTTTCACTTAATTATGAGCATCTGAAAACAGAATAAAGCTCAAATGGTGCTATGTTTTTCACCTAATAAGTAAATATAACTAAAATCACAACCTCCACGTTCCTTTTTGACATGTCTGTGCACCTTTCAGTTTCTCTTAAAGTGACCAAGTTAATTAAATCTCCTTTTTTTTTCTCTTCCTGGAGCAGTAGGTGGTAGGAGGTGACACCGCCACATGTTCCTTTGACACTGAAAATACTAAATTCATGAGGGGTCAAGACCAGTGCGGTTCAAGCAGAGGGGTATGTGATCTGTGAAACACAGTCCTCTCAAAGGCCTAAAACGAAACGTGCCGCTGTTCTGCTTGCAAAAGGCTTCCAGTTCTCCTCAGGGGCTGAATCCTGGCGGCGGCAGCTGGCCACGACCACCGATCGTTCCATTACAACACGTGTCTGAGGCCTGTGCAAGGGCATGAACCACGCTAAAGAATTATACAAAGGATTTATATAAATATATATATATACACTTTGTAAAGACCTTGAAAGTTACACACATACCAGAACTGGCAGACTGAGGTAAATCTGACATTACGTAAAAGATTGCACAGCCTGAGCTTAGTCCAATGGTATATTCCTTCCCTAAGATTCTTAACATATGTATTCCTTAACATATGTATTTATTAACCATAATACTCAGCATAAGATACTGTGCTTGTCTTTATCCCAAGGTTCTCTGAAAGATGTCTACTGCTTTATTCTATAATTCTTATAAAAAAGATACCTCTGCAGGCTTTGGTCTTAATTAGTCATTACAGAGCAGCCTTTATTATGGATTACATACTTTGCGTTGCTGTTCAGGATTCTCACATCTGACACCAAGGCAAACTGAGAGAGGGTTTTTGTGTACCTCTACCTATTTTTAGAAGCATCAACCTTTCTAATGAACAAAGGGACTGACAACTAAATTAATCACAGGTTTATTTGCATTTTTGCTCCTTTATTTTATACTACTATGGATTTTATCTGTTTAATAGGAAGCTATCTTGGGTTATAATTCTAATGCCACTGTATTTGCTATCCAAAGAGAAAAGAATATATATATACTAAAACAGTTTTCACTTCATGATTTACTAAACAGAAAAAGCAAGAAGATTTTGCCTTATAAACATATATGAGATCAAACACATACTATTATATTAATATTGGGCTATGTTGCGCAATGGCCCTAGTCTTTGCTACCAGATTAAAGTCCTCTCCCTATCTATATTCTATAGCATTCTCCATCTTCAGCTTAACTTGGCACGTGTCTCTCTGAACAGATTTTCCTTTCCTGACACTGAAAGATCTATTGTAGTCAAGTGCATCAGTGACTTAAAAAGAGACAACTTTCAGTTGACCTTTGTTGGTTCTTTTTTTTTTTTTTTTTTGGCATTTAACTTCTTAAATTTTGGTCAAGTTGTCACTCAAGATCCTTCCAAATTTTCCTGCCCCTCTTTGAAAGTGCAGTGTTCGGTGAACGTTACAAGCTATGGGGCTTGGCAAGGCACCGAGCTCCGTAGCTTTCAAGGAGCGTACAGCAGTTTGCATGTGCGCTCTGCTTCCCGTTATCAGAATTACCAGAATCCTAGACTCAGTTAACAGTGATTTCCAACAAACAGTAGAGATTTAACTTTTCATCTGAGGAGCAGATTTGAAGACAGGAATCTAAACTGTCAAGAGTAATTCCTTTCTGTTCTGATAAGCTGAATTCCATCCTCGGCAAAGTGTAYAGCTGTTTCCTGTGGCAGGTGTTTCTTGGATAAACATGAGGAGTCAATCAAAATGAATGCTTTGCGTTGTTCAGTGATAACAGCACAAATGCCTGTGACTGCATTATGAGGATTTACCATTCACTGTTACTCAGGTTGCTTTGTTGCTCTTCTAATTCCTGCCTGGCACAAAGTATTTCCATTTCCTTCCAAGAGATCTCTGTGTTTCTCTGCCTCGTCCTTCTCATCGCTTGTGTCAGCTCATCCAGTAAAGTCTGCTTCTTACTAGGCTGCGTTTCTAAATAACAAAAAGAGTATCGTAATGGGAGCGAGTTTCCTTTTTCTTTCTTTTCTCTAGCCCAAAAGGTCTTTTCTATTCTCGTTTGATAAGCACGCACTGGCAAAATTACAAACATTTGTGTAACAATCACCCAGGATAATTATAGATCATTTTACCCCACAGGTAGGTCAATTATTTCTTTAATCAAGTTACGCATACATTATCTGCTGTCTGTAGCCAGTCTGGTACTAATTGAAGTGATGCATGATTACTGTATAATTTAAAATCTCTTCAGATTGCAGAACTGGGTTTGGCCTAGCAAGGCACTGCGCTGCTGCTACTCTTTTCGAGCCAAACTATATTGTATTGTCTTGAATCCCCTATTCCATTTCTACACGGTTTGTATGCTTGCAAATGTCTCCTTTCCAAGCTCCCCTTTCATGGGTAAATGGGTACAGAGTTTTCCTCGTTCAAGCACATTCCGCTAGGGAAAAGTCAAGCTAGAGCCATAGTCATGCGGATTACTGGTTCTGCTCCTCTTTTATAGAGCTGGCATTTTTAAGGCAACACAAAGAACGCAGAATAACAGGAAAGTCCATACCATTTTTTATCCTGAAAAGAACATTATTGTCATGTTGGTTCCCTTTAAAAAAATGAAATCTCAGTATTTTAGACTGAAAAATACCGATTTTTCATAGTGAGTGCTGTGATGTATTTCAGCTTGACCAAGTTAGATTTGCTGCATATACAAGCATTTAAATCAAGTGCTTTTCATGAGAAAAGCTTCAGGAATTTATTCAAGTAATCTCAGGGAAACTTATTCAAAGCTGAGTAAACAAAACTGACATGAGTTCCTAAGGGATATTTATCATATGGAACTATACATCGTTCCCTTTTTATTTTTTTAAATCATCACTGTGACTGTTGTGCATAAGCAGTACACTGTTTTACCACTTGATGGTGCCAAAAGTTTTGTACACTTTAACCAAACCCATAAATACATGCTCTAAAAGCAAACGGCCTTTTGAAACACATTTTAATGCTTGAAACTTGACTCTTATTTCATTTTTATGGAAGCCTCCGTTTATCACTTGCTATCATGCATATTTGAAGTAAAAGCATAAGCATTAGCATTAAAAACTGTCACAAGTGTTGGTGTCTGCCAGGGATTCACCTGGCCTGCCTCTGCCAAATTCTCACCCACTTGGTACCGGTGTGTGGCAGGCGATGGCAGTTGGACGGGTACCTCTGGTATGGTCCATCCATTGCACATCCCTACCAGTGCGGGTGTCCGCTTCCCAAGGAACAGCATTGCTTCACCAGCGTTGCATCTTCACCATCGCCTATTTCTGCGTCCAGGATGAGGTTAAGAACACACGGGTTATTTGCCAGGGGCATGAAGCTGGCACCGTCCATGCTAGTGTGTGCAGCAGCGGGAGCAGGGTTGCAAACAAGACAGGAGCAAGATTTTCCAGTGCTGTGGAAGGTGCCTCGTGGTTTACAGCACTTGGGCAAGGGGCACCTGTGTGCCTCAGCAACGCCTCTGCTGTCATCTTTACTTCCAGTGTGTTTCTGATCGGGGTGAGATGGTGGGACCACAAAATCATGTTAAAAATGGCCATAACTTACACAACTTTGGGAGTATTTTCAAAACTATATCGGTGTAATAATCTCACTACTACTAGGCATGCTACACCTATTTCTATTCTTATATAGCTAACCTTCTTCACACAGATCTATTAATCACACAGACTGATTAATCGTATTAAAAGGTACCTGTTCTTAGCCACTGCTTAGTGCCAAGAGCTGGAGGACTCAAGCCTATCCGTCTGAAATTAGAATCAAACTGGAAAATCACTCCACTGCTCCCCAAATTCCCACATGCTTTCCTCAAAGCATTTTTTTCCTGGAAGCCGGTCTTGCCTTCAACTGTTCAGTCAGCTCCAGTTTTGATGCCATGGTGCTGAAAGCCACACGTAGTATTAAAAAGCGCAATTTCTAAGGCTTTTCTATTCTGCCTGTCATTGGAAAGAACATAACTGCCTGTTCTGTGGAAGGTCTCAACTATTACAGCTTTGCTAGCCAGTCCTCCCCTTAGCACCCTCCCATGCTGGTTCAGGCCAGCGGTACCCCTGGGCTCTGGCATGTAGGCTGCTGCCCTTAACGAATAAGTAGATCTGGCCTGATCCCAGGTCACCTGTGGAAGGGATTTATGAGCAAGCACCCCTCTTAGCAAGTGCACGTACAGTTCAGCACAGCACTGTCGCTGCTGCTGCTGCTGCTGCTTCAAAACGTGTGCCAGGATTCACCTAACTACATAGGCACTGACTGCTGGCAGATGAACAGGACTTACAGAAAAGTAGCTCAATAATTAACGGGTTTCAGGTTGTGCACACACAGTATGTATTCAATAGCACGTTTTAATCTAATGATATAATACTGCAACATGAAATAATGCATATATATATAAAAACAAAAGAGGTAAAATATAACTGCATATAATAAGCATAGCACTTTGTTAATAAACTGTTTTAAGTAATCATATTTCTCAGTCTCAGTTTTGCTGCCTCTGTGTCCACAGTGTCAAGAAGTAGGCCAGAAGTTTCTTCTATTAGTTAACTTCCTAATGGAGATGATGAAAATGCCAAACAGGGAATTTTCCTTCTGAGAAAAAGAAAAGTTCTAATGCTCTAAGGCTTCATATAAAACACCATGTAGAGTTGAAAGGGGAACCTTTTGAATTATTTAATAAAACATTGGCTATCCTTGTAAGTAAGAGGCAGAGGGGATTCAGAAACTGATCGATTGTACAAGATCATCAGAAACCAGAAAAAATGACCGGGAGAGACACAAGCCCTCTTCTCTCTGAGCACGTATCAGTATTTGAGTTGGTGGTGCTCAGAGGGAAGATATTTCTTCCCGTCAATTTATTCAGCATCTGCTCACGCTATAGTTTTGTGCAGCTTCCTTTGAAGCAGTAACGTAGAGGGCTCTTCACTGCTGGAGACAAGATACTAAAATAGAAAGAGTAATTGCTTTAACCTACAACAGCTACTCTTCAGATCCCAATAGTGAGGAGAGAGGGCATTCCTACAGAGAGAGAAAAAAGTTACACTTCAGGAAACACGGAGTAACATCTTTATTGAAAAAATAGTGCTGGAACTGATTGTCCTCTTTTAACTAACCACAATAAAGGACTGAGGCAATATCCTACCTCATGTCTTTCCCTGTGTTAGGCATCCTGTCCAGATCTCAACCCAGTACAGGTTAACTAGAGTTCAGAAATGGGATCTTAGTGTTACAGCAAATATTTTCAAATAATTTTAATTTCATTACACACATTATACAGCCTCTAAATGAGAAATCAGAGTTGTGTTTTTCACTCTGTTCTGCCTGTGTTGTCCCTATAGTCTTATGTGAAATAGGGATAAATTCCTATTGAAAGGCAGAAAAGAAGTGAAAATTTGAAAGAAAAATGACCTATGAATCACCAAAAATTAGAAATACATGTGTTACTCGCTGATAGTAAAGAAAAATATTTATGGTAGGTGAAGTGTTTACAAAGAACTAAGCAGTCAGTCTCTGGAATTTTGCCAGATTACAAGGGTACAGGGGAAGAGAGAAAAAAAGCACTTGTTGAGACTGAAAAAGTAATTCCTATCTTCAGTCATTATTAATATGTTCATTTTTGTTCTGCAGAATGCTTAAACCCAGTTTACCCTTGCTTTAGTTCTAAATGGAAACCATCAGCTTGAGATTATACTGCCTAGAAGAAAATATTAAGAATATTTTATGATCAAAGTTTCATCCATCTCCAGCTTTTCCAGTTTCCCAGTTTCCATGCATATCAAAGCATCATCTACCCAACTAACTCTCAGGTCAGACTAATGAATCTTTACAAAAAGAGACTCCCAAACCAACTTTATAAACGCATCCAGAGGCAAACGTGCATGCTTCGTGTTTGATACCATTCCACATAGTCAACACCAAACTGTTACTAACGTCTTGCTGCAAGCAGAATGTTCAGCCACGTCCCAACGTTGAATTATGAATAATCAGCGATGTCTCCTCTGCTGTACTAATTGCAATAATGTTTCCATTCAAGCAGTTTTAACCATTTAGATTGATAGGCTTGACCCATAAACAAACATTGCACTGTGTCAGGCATATCTGTCATGTAAAAATCTCATTTTAGACATAGCATCTTAATAGATCAGTCTAAAAAGTACTGGCTATGCAGCCTATTTCTAGCATAACTAATGACATCTCATAATGTCTGATTTTTCTTCTCACATTTTAAAAACACTGGGCCATTTTCGGCTGGCCTAAGTCCTTTGTGTTTATTTACTTCTAGCCAGTGCTCCAAGGCTCCCAGCTAAGAACCTTTCTCCAACTTCTCTGAGGTGCCTCACAAAAATCCTAGTTCTTTACCTTAAGTAGGAATGGGACTCATTTAGAATTCAAACCACCCAAATATGTCTGGTTGTGGCTCATCATGACTTGCAATTATAGCAGCTTGTGAGGGAAAACATTGTTTGCACACGCTGTATCAAACTACGCCAATGGACATCTGAGGTTTCCCAGGATGTAGTGTTTAGGCTATGGCTTTCTGGCTTAGGAAAATATTCATAGGCCATAAGAGAAGCAGGCAGAAAGTTATTTCTGTGCTGGACCAGGTCAAGGCTGGAGGAGGCCAGTGCCTGCGGGCAGAGGCAGTGACATTCCAAGAACCATGAATGACAGGGGTACATTGTCCCTGTAGAAAAGTCCCCGTGGGGTCAACAGACTCGTTGTGTGACGGGCTGGTGTGTCTTATTTGCTCAGTAATACACAAAAAGAGAAGAAATTCTAGCTACAGCTTTCACCTGAAACACAGTAAAATGCATAGTATGCATTTGGCTGATATCTAGCTTGAAAACATAATTATAGCCCATTATTTCACAAAAATCTTTCAGCTAAAAATGCTTTTAGCCAACATTTTTTGAAGCAATTCCTTCCCCTTAAAAATATAACTTTGGACAGAATTCTTGAAAGAGATAAGCACAACCCCAGGCTCCTGAGTACATGGCATTTTGTCAAAAATACCTTGCATCCATCAAATCCTCTGAGGTCATAGAGTGATAATATCCCATTTCAGTGTGTTTCTGAACAGTACTCGGTGATTGTGTTTTCTGCTCGTGAGTCAGAAAATTGAATTGGAGCAGACACAATATCCTTATTCAGCGAGATGGCTGCACTTTTTCCTTTTGATTACACACAGATTGTCTCATAAAAAAACCCTTAATTTGATTTATAGCATCAAGTATGGTCGATATGCTGTTCTTTTGCTAGTTTGTTACTAACTTTTGTTAACTCTTGCACAAATTCATTAAGTGCCTGGTAACAGAAGAGTATGTCATGCTATATTACCTAAACATGATGTAAACCACTCGCACACAATAAATCCAATGTCACGTCTCTTAACCCACCTGATCATTTCCTTTCTCTGGCACGGTGGCCTGTCAATAGAATAAGCAAGCATGAGCACGACAGATTGAGCAAAATGAAGTATTTTGTCTCCTAAGGCTTCACAATCTTTGCCAACATAACCAGACTGAATAAGAAAGCTTTTTGCATGTTTAACTATATTCAACTATGCTGAGGCTTTTGAAAGTGATATGGGAAAACTAGGGAAAACTAGTGGACTAAGGGGACAGACTTAGGTGGCCTGCGTGGCTCCCCTGCTGTACAAAAATTGTGTGGAGACCAAGTGAAACAGGCCCAGTTATAGAAAACTATTAATTCCAGTTGGAATGGAAAATTCAAGCTGGAATGGAACAGGTAGGCGGGCATCCGATTGCAGATCAGTATTCCAAAAGAGCAAATAGAGTATTTTTYCCGAGATAAGAATGATTTTATTCCAGAATAGAATGCCTCTAAAGAGCGTGTGTGCTGGCATAGCTACGGCAGCACGCTTGCTGCCTCTTAGCTGTTCTGGTTCTTAGGCTTTGTCCTTAGTTTCTCAAGTTTTTAGCTACAAATTTCAGCTTGTCCATTTAATTAAAGCGATGCCAGGTCAGACACCTGACATCGGTCTCCTTCCCACTGGAGAAAAATCTCAGAAGTGAAATTGTTAGGATGACGAAAAAAAAAAGTTGAAAAATATTCATATTTTTAATATTACCTGTAACATTTACATTTACAGCTGAAATAGTCTGGGAGAGGAATATGTGGTGAAGGAGGGACAAATCAATGCATGTTTTTTATAGTCTTTATGCACATATATAATTTTAAACACRGGCAGACCAACAGCTCACTTATCTTTGTGGATCAGAGCCATATTCATCCAGGAGTTCCTGCTACTGACCTTAATTGGGCCTTAAATTGAATTGTAAAAATCAGACAGTAAAGCTTGAAAGTGTCTTGAAAGCATTTTAACGGGTTCTTTGAATTAGGCAGCATCCTTCTAAAACAGGTTCTTAAAAAAACCACCTAGACTAAGTTATCTCTCTACCTAAGACTACCTATTGCCGTGTTTTATTAACAGCCCGTGCAGCCCATCCTTGGGCACATCCCTCCCGCGAGGGAGAGGCAGAGCACGAGCTCAGCTGCGGAGGGCAAGGAGGCGTCGGGCGAGCGTTGAGGGATCGCAGGGWGGAACTGGAGGTGGGAATGGGGAGGCCACAGAGGATGCCTCAGCTGGAGACAGGTCATGGTGGAGGGGCGCGGGAGCAGAACCCCTTGTTCCACAGGAWACCTGGCCTCGTTAGTCCTTCTGCTGTTCTCTGGGACAGCCCGTTTCCAGCCTGGTATTCCTTACAAGCGCAGTAAAAAGAAGGGCTGGACTCGGCTTCTCGTGTGACGTCTTGCCAAGGCTTTCAGGTACACGAGTCCAGTGTGGTCTGTCTAACGTAAGCAACAAGTTCCCATCAGAGGTGCCTTCCCAACAATGCCCCTCCTGTCCTGGTAGCAACAAGCTGTGACCACCCTTACCACCTCGAAGCCTTTCCTTGGTTCCCATTTCACTTTGTAACATAAAAAATCTGAATATATATGGATTTTAAAAACAGACATCATTGAAAATCTTTCATGTTACTTGTGYTGTCATGTGACAAGCCAGCAAGGAACGAATAACACAAATAACTGATTTGCTCTTTTTGATATAGATTTATACAAAACAAGCTGTAAGGCAGTAGTTTGCTAAAACGATCGCCCGTATGAAACCTTGCTCTTTCCAGGTCCGCGTGCCAGCCGCAGAACGCCCTCTGCCTCTGCAGCAGCCACGAGAACTCCCCTCTAATGGCGGTACCCGTCTCGCACCYCCTTTGCCCCCGCACGTGCACAGAGCCCCAGGCAGGACGCCCGCCGTCCCGTGAGSTGGACGTGCTGGCGGCAGGGGGGCCCCGCGTCCCACGGCAGCAACAGGAACCGTCCCTATGCAGCAGCAGCAGCGTCCTGCTGGAAGGAGGCCGATCTCCCCGCTCGCGCCGCGGCCGCTCGGGCCTCCCCAGCGCGCCCGGCCYGCTCGCCCTCGGGTGCCGGGGCAGAGGAGCAGCCGGGCCAGGGGCCGCAACCAAAGCCATTAACTGGGCGGGCTGGAGGCCGCCTCCCCGGGGCGCTCCCCACGGCTCAGCCTGGCGGCCGAGGTGACCGAGCTCCGGCACCRCCAGCTGCGCCCCGATTATCTCCGCCTGCCCCGGGCTGCCCGGGGCGCCCTCCCCACGCGCCCTGTAGGGAGGGGAATGACGATGGCCGTGGTTAGTCCCTGAGAGCTCACCTTGAGGAGAAGAAAAGCCAGGCTCTCCTTATTTTGTCCCTGCTACTACAGGAAAGAAAATATCATTACGATCGTCTTTTGGATCTGAGGCTGTAAAAGGTCTAATTCAACATTACAGTGAACTAATAAATGGCAGTTAWATGGGGCTATGTGTGGCCTGTCATCTAAAGATCCTTGCTTCTTAAAAATAACACTGTGAGTGGAGCGGTGACATAAAAAGCTTATTGTAAAGAAATTTGAGAAAAAGGCAACAGCAGCTATGCTAAAGGTGCGAAGCATTGGAGGCTTTACTGGAAAGCTGGACTGAGATAATGCTTGTTCCATTTGGCAAAGGTTTCCCAGTAGCCAGTTTATTGTCAACTTTGACTTGTCCATCACCTCCTAAAGGCCAGATGAAATTAAGATGAAGCCAACTTTTAAAACATATTTATAATAAACAATAAATATATAGTAAAACTAAAATTTAAAGTACATACTGTTTGACGAATAATTAAAATCAGGAAGTCTTAAGGAGAGGCCTTACGAGGCACACGGTGAAAGCGCAGACAGCTCAAAAGCTGCCGCCCCCATAACCACTCGCCCTCTCCTGCAGCTCACTCTACCTTCTGCTCYTCAGAGTTGTTCTGAGGTGCGGCACTAGGAAGACTTGGCGTTACTTGACCACATGTAGCATTAGCTAAAAGAAGGAAAAGCACACCAGTGATAATACAGGATTTTTTAAGCAGAWATAGGTAGGAATGGGATGGAGAAATTCCACCTTGATTACGGGTGACCCTCAAGAGAGAAGCCACTCTCCCAGTGAGTTCCCCCGCGTGCTGGGGGATGTCACCAAAGACTAGCACGCAGTGATAGCTGTCATGCAGGGCAAAACACAGTGTCCAGATTACAGCTTATTTGCAAAGCCCAGGAGGTTCCCTGTTGCTCCAAACCCCGTGGAACCAAACGCCCCTCCGGGAAGCTGGCGCCCAAGGCGGGCAATGTTGACGGGCAGGCACCTCCAGCCCCCGGCAGGAGCTCTGGGAGGAGCCCCAGGGGCAGGAGATGATTATTCGAAACACAGCAGCGATTATCAGYGGGGGAGGCTGGAGCACAGTGAACCTCCCACCTGAGCCGCACCGTTTCRCTCTTCAGGCTTAATCGTTTTGATTCACTACCCCTTTCCTCCTATCCCTCTGGATGCTTGGGAGACTGAAACGTGAAAGAGAAACCATCATTTTGAAAATGAACATCATCAGATTGAAAATAAAGTGGAATTGATGAGACAGATGGCAGGCATTGGGTAACAGGCACCTAAAACTGCAGACATCTCATTAAGAGATAAAGGTTTCTAGGCAGAGGTAATATAATTTATTAGGGTATTAGGGTGGCTGCTGCAAGGAGGCAAATCAGGGCCAGTCCCAGAATGTGGGATCTGCTATTTCCTCCCTCAGGATAATGGAAACCAAGCTTAGCACCAGCCCATTGCAGTATTGCAAYAGGGGAAGCATTAAGGAGCAGGAAGAGGCCTGGGAAAGGCCAAGGAGGAGACCACGAGAAGCTACGAAAAGGGATAAAGCTGGCGGGATAGAACTTTCCTTCACCAAAGCCACGTGGACTTCTCCAGGACGTGACAATCGTCCCCAGGGGGCTGCTAATTCCTACTTTTTTAATTCCAYTCTCATTCCAGCACCTCACTTCTGTTTTCCAAGTTCCCCACAATGAAGGGCTAAACTTGTGCCTTTTGCCTCATTTTGTTACTGAAGCCAAACTACTAAGCCAATATTTGAGAAATTCACCTTCTTTCGGAATTTTTGGAATGTTATTTTTTGCAGGCATGTGCCAACAGATTTGGGAAAACACCCTCAAAACTATTTCCTACATTAACTATTTCAAGCAGTATGGCTGTCTTTTGAAGGGAGGTATCTGAAAGGTGGCTATGATGCCCTCATAAGGTTTGCAAATTGTGCCTTTCTGGGGGAAAGCGGAGGGAGGACAGAAAGACTCGTCTCCCAGCGCTGGCAAGAGGCACCTCGGGGCAAGTCTCTGTCACTCAAGGATTYTGCTGTGTATTTTATTAGTGATTTTTCAGTTTTGTTTCCTACAGAAACAAAATACATGCAAGTGTGCAGCAGTGTCTGCTTGTGCAAGACCATGCAAATGCTATTCCTCTGAGAAAGACTTACCTGGTTCAGTTAATGGCCCATATATTTCAAATTTACAGCTATAGCAAATGCTGGCTTCTGAAAAAAAAAAAAAACCAAAACTGAAAGACTGGAGCTTTAAAAGTGATTCTGTATGGGAAAGGAAAAAATAGATTGCAGCATGTTTTATTTTTCTTATTTTATTTTGGGTTATTTTAACCTAACTTTTTAACCTTTCTTGAAAAGGAAAGTTTTGTTTCACATATTGAAATGCTTTAAAATTCAAGAGTAACAGCCCAGAGATGATAACAAACGGGACTGCCAGGCATAAAACTTGAAACCAAACTGGAAATAAAAGTCCAGTTTACTATGATGAATCATTTTAAAAAATAATGAAAGACTAAAATGAGCGTTATGCAGTTTTTGTGAACACAAAGATTCCTGCCYCCTTTTCTAGAAGTCACTCAATAGCATTTATTTATTATTATTATTATTAGGTAACAATCCTAGTAAGTTTAACCAAGTCGGTTCACTGATACTCGCACACACAGCGGCTTGCAGGAGAGAGCGGAACAGTCGGGCAAGGTTCTCTTYTCTTCAGACCTTTATTAGGCAGACGTCACCGGGTGACACCGTGAAGCCCCGGCCGTGCCGGGCGGCGAGCTCCGCGGTACAAGGGTCCCCACCGCTCACCACCTCCACCCCCCGCGGCGACCCCACGGCACGCGCAGGGCATTCAAACGCCCCCTTCTTGCATTCACCACGAGGAAGCACTTTGTTTTTTCCGTTTCTTAATAGCAGGGGATTAGGATAACAGTGTAGGTGAAAGGCAGGCTGTTCAAAGAAATGACGGACCRTAAGTTCTGACTTATGAACTCCACTCAATACAGACGCCAGGTGCATCTCATAGTCTTTTAAATTAAACTGCCTACCATGAAGACGGTGATTGCATGTAGCAAAGTGAAGCAGTACAGAGACATACCTATTACTGAATACTCGTGAGGTAACATCTTGAAAATAAACTGTTAAAAAATTCACTTAATTTCAAAAGGTCCCGTCCAGCAGGACCAACGTTGGCAGAACATCTTCCCTTGTATCCATGCTTTTGTACATGTGCACACACAACTTGTGTCAACTACAGGTTTTCAAAGAACCTTGATTTTAGTTATACATTCATCAGGACAAGTTTAAAATCAGACACTGCTATGGTAGATTCAACAGAAGACTTCTGTGAACTGTCTCTAGATCACCTAAAATAAAAGGCACTCTGAAGAGGGTAGCAAAAAGTCATCCTTACAAAACACTGACACAGACTGAAGGAGCTATAYAGGGAGCACACTCAACAGCAATTACTGGCATAAATTTAGAATATCAACCTCAACATGGATTACTTTTCAAAATATTGCCCAAGACCACTGAAAATTTTTGCCAGGTTATTATAGCATGAAGACCCTTGTTGCTATGCCGTGCAACAAATAATACAGTKACCAGATAAACACAAGAGAGAGATGGAAAACTTATCAGCATTTTGGTTGTGTGCCTGCTGGTTGTAAGGAGAGAAGAATGCAGCATGAGGAAGTAACTTTTATATGAACACTCTCACCTCTTAAGAGAGTGATGAAATACGTGGTACACGGTGCCTCCTATTCAGCAGAGTTACAGGATGAGCTGGTTAATCTCTAAACTTGGGAGATAAAACTGAAATAAAAGTTATTAAGAGGTCTGAAGGAATAATTCAGTTGAAGCTGTATTGTAGTATGGCTCTCAATTGAATTCTCTATTACTAGAAACTCCAGATTTGAAAGCCGAGTCCTAATAGAGTACTCGGAAGGAAAGTCAAGGAGGACTTGTCAAGAAAGTCAAGAAGGAAAACTCAAGAACTTCAGTAGCAACAAGAAAGGTTCTAAAAGATACTCTTCTCTCTCCCTCCCCTCCTTCTCAAATTTTTAGTGAAGAATAAAAAAACCTTCCGTCCCCTTTTACAAGCTACTGAAGATGGCAAAATGAATTATCTTTTCCTATCATAGCTCCACTACACAATGAAAGGCAGTGCAGAGATCTCAGCTCTCATCCTCAAAGTTCACTTTGCTGACCTACAATCCATCAAGATACCCAGCAGGATTTGCCAAGTTGGTCAGTTTGTTGATTCCAAGTAATATGTGCCCTGCTCCTCAGCGCTCCCATTGCCACGTTAGCACGAGCAGGGCCTCTTTGAGCACTTGCATTTGAGGACAACTTTACTGCAGCTGCGGCCTAAGCTCACTTCTGTTGAATTCTCTTCTCCAAAAAGCTCCATTTCCTTTTGGTGATTAAAAACTTACAGCTGATTATAGCGGAAGACCGAACTCGTTCTGGMAATGCACACAGATGCATTTCTGCAGAAATCGGAAGGCAAATGGGAGGGGATGAACTATTAAACTCAGAAACTAGATTGAGATGATGCGARTTAAAACAGGAATGTCAGATTATCTCTTTTTTTTTAAGGAATGATAAAATATCTTCAGTAACATAACATTCCTCAATGCTTCTGAGCAAACCAGGATTTGGCTTAATACAGTTGTGTGTAGGAGTCTGCTTAACAGAGATTACCATATTGCTTTAGGGACCGAAGGGTGTGTGAGGATGGGGAAAAAAAAATAAAGAATTACTTGTTTCACGCAGTAAGGCACTATGATTTTTAAAATAATTTTCTCAGTATACAAAACAGTGAACACTCGAATTCAAGTGTTAAATACGCGAATATTAATTATCTCCAATTTTCATACCATACCCTTCATTAGTCACAAATAAATATATTACAGAAAGATCCAGTCACTAAAGCATACAGCTTTTATATATTCCAACTGTGGAGTCAGAAACTGCTTTCTTAATGAATCTGCAYTCTGTTCTGTCCAGCCCTTTATCTATGCCAAAAGCACACAGACTGAAAAGGTAAAATCTATTGTTTCACTGCCCTCACATCCTGACATTCACGATAACTGTTTTAAAGGAAATTCTTCACATTAAAATCTAAAAAAAGAGAGGTGGGGGCGGGGCAGGGATTGCTCACTGGACTGTCATGGAGTTAAGATAAGGTTCTGCTTTGACATCCTCCTTAGAAACACACACCACGTTTACTTTTTCTCAGCACCTATTATTCTCATCTCTGCCCTGGGCAAGGAGCCAATTGCTCAGTACTGGGCTCAGGTGGTTAGACGTGTAACAACAACAGTTCTGTTTTCACAGAGTCACAGCACGGTTGAGGTTGGAAGGGACCTCTAGAGATCGTCTCGTCCAACCCCCCTGCTCATGCAGGAACAGTTTAATTATATGAAAAGTAAATTAAAAGCTCTGAAGAAATACAGATGCTAGCATTTTGGATTTAAGTAACTTAAGCAGTAACAGAAATAACCTTTTGCTGGTGTTGCTCAGCAAGGTCTTCCTGAGACCACACACTTACTAGAAGATCACATTTTTTCATCTATTTCCACCAACTGGTTTCAAATAATGAAATTTGCAAAATACAATGTACAGCAAATGGAAATAAGGTAAACATTTTATTACGCGATGGTAAACACAGTGAAAGGTAAATCTATCACTGTCCTTRTAACTTCTGGACACAAGCAGTAGAATGAAAATTGGTCTGGAGAGCTGTTAGTAACAGTGCAATTTTAATGCAGGAAGATAGGCCATGACTACAGACAGAATCCATGGGCTTACCCAGYGCTTAAGACATGGAAGAGTTTAACTGCACCTGCAGTTTTACAAGATTAAACCATGTGGATGGCTTGTTTGCATTCTGTAAGTAGCTTTTCATTGTAAAAATGAGGCAAATGTGGCATTGAGTTAGTATCATCATGCTCAGTGACAGTAGGTTAAGATTTCAAGTAATACCATTTTCATTTCAGTTTGCCAAATCTTCAACAAGATTAACACTGAAGGGGGCCACTATGCAAAGGTACTTAGGCAGAGTATGTGCAAAATCCATTTTTATGAGAAAAATGTTGAATATTTTTAACACGTCTCCTATTCTGACATTGATCTATCCAACACATTTCAGATCTACTTTCCATGTTTTTATATAAGCTCCAAAATGTTTTTTCTTTGACACAGTATGTATTTTTAAATAATCTAATTACTATTATACTTACTCTCCTTTATTTTTATTGTTTTAATACAAAGATACATTTAGTAATAAACAGTTAGAATTATGCTTAGAGATTTATATATATATTATTTTTTACTAGGGGAAAAGTAATTAAAGCTTATATTATAGTTCTACTTTTGAAATCAGGGCATGCACTCTAAGATTAGTATTTCACTGTCAGGCTAAGAGGAGCATCAGTGATTAATGCCYAATAAGAGCAATCCATTCCTTAGTGGAAAGAAACACACAGATCCCGAGTCCTTACGCACAAAATGAAGGAAGAAACAATWAGAAAATTACAGTGCTGTGTCACAGCAACTAACTGCATTTGTGAAGTTTCTTAGAGAAAATAAATAAGTACACGTTTGCAGGTGTTGGGTCATCACTTCAGTAATACATGTGGGAACACACTGCTAAGCCCAGGGTCAGGGGGGGTTTCCATACTAGAGTTGTAGACAAGCCCCCCAGAAGATCAGCAACTTCTTATACATACGGGTGCTCTTCTCAAGCTTGTTTTTATGTTAAATCTGAAAAACATCAAACCCTTCAGRACTCCAAATCTTAAATTCTTCTAAAAAGTGTAGCTTACACTGAGGAGAGTAGAATTTAAAAAAAGTAATTTAACACGGTATATAGATGTTGTTTTTAAAGTTATTGGTGATTCAAAGCTGTAAAAAGTTTATTTAGTGTATTAGAAGATAGTATTTCCTGACAATTTGCTTCAACAAGATTGTCATTTGGAAAACCTTCCCTCTGTCCTACCCTCTCCTGCATCCAYTAAACAGCTGGCACTGCCCTGTTAATGAGAGAAGAGGCTTTACATCAGCTTGTCTCCTTCAGAAATAAACCTGATTTTCAGGTTGCTTTATGACAGTTGTTACATAGTACGCATAGTTGCAAATATTTTAATCAAAGCCAAATTCTCTACTTGCATAAGAATGGGTGGCACTTCTCTGGTTTAATAGGGCTATGACTGAAGCCAGGAATGCAGCTGACCCACCCTATTTATAAGGCTGCAAAATCAGGAGAAACTAAGAAATAATCTAAGAGTTTCTTCATTTTAAATCCTTTCCAGAAAAACAAAAAAACAAAGAAAACCAAAAAAACCAGAGATCTAATATAGATTATAAATGTAACAGTATTCTGTGATTCTCATCCACAACTTGCAGCTACACAATGATCACGCCAAGGATTATAAATGAAACAAATCTCAAGAAACAAACCCCATTTTTCAACATATGTTTACAAAAATTGGAAAAAAAAAAAAAAAGGCTCCAAGTTTGCCCAGCAAACTGTTTGACCACTGAATATGCAGGAGTCTCGCACCCTAACGTGCGAGAGAGGCCGCTCCGTCACCGGGAGCGTCCTCCCACGGGATGCGTGTCCGGCCTCCACGCTGYCCAACATCACGCCAGCCGTGCTGCTCTTCGGGAGGGCGGCAAGCCCGCTGCCTAAAAGGAATACCTGATAGCAAAATTGGCAACAGTCCCTGCAAATCAATAGCTTTACAAAATAAAAATGTAAAACTTAACGATGATCCAAGTTTCAAAACCAATAAATAGATGTAAACTAACACACACMCCCCCCCGAAATAAAAAAATCTATCACACCAGCAAGAGTGATGCAGTCAGCATTAGTTATATCCAAAACATACACAAAATCTTCCCTTCTTTATACGGTTGCACTGCCCCGAAGGAAGATAATAGATCACTGAAAGTGCACTGCATTTTAATGGTATTGGAAAGGTTTCAGCATATCTTTTGTAATAAAGACAGTGAGAATAAGAAGCATGAGAAGTTGCTGCATGAGACCGAAACGGGTGAAGCGGCTGGAGCTCAACGACGCACAGAACTGCCCTGGTGCCCTTCGCTCAGGCTCCCGCTCAGTTTTCCAAGCACAAGAGTCATCGTTTTCCAACCCTGCAGATAAACAGACCCGTGCTCCGAGAAGAGCTGTCCCCAGCAGCTGGACCAGGCACCTTTACAGAGTGCTGTCCCACGCAGGGGGAGTCAGCGGGAAGATGCTCCTCGATAAAAGGCAGCCTCAGCCCAAGGAAAAGCAGCCCCTCGTTTCCAGCCCTCCTGCAGCAGGCAACACACCCAGCTAATGCAGAACGGGTTTAAGGCTCTCTATGCCAAGTGAGCGAGAACTTCTTACGAGCACAAATAATCCTAAAGATACTGAGCACGGTGAAAGCAATCWGTTGATGTTCAGCATATAACAACAAGAAATCTGCCTTGAGCAACTCTGCAAAAAGGTTCATTCCACTGTTTCATGAAGTTTTCTAATAAGAAGGATGGAGTAGAAGAGTCTGACTGTCTCTACGGAGTACAATGAAAAAAAAAAAAGTTGGTGAAAGAGGAAAAAAAAAAATCCTTGAAATTCCTTAGGAAGTTCATTTCACTTCCCCAAAGTTGAGAAAACAACGATTGTAAAGCAAATGACATGACTTTGAGGTATACAAAGTTTTCTTCAATATCAGAAGAAAAGTTAACAAAAAATAGGGCTAAACTACTTTTTGTATTTCCATTACTTCCATTGATTATGCTGCCTAATATTGAGGACAAACTGTATTCTTATGTGCTATTCAAATAAAGTCTTTTTATACTGGAGGGAAAAAGCCTTCCATATGTCTGCTGGCATATTTTACCCAGCTTTAATTTTTTTTTTTTAAATATTTTTCTCATTTTTTTTCCTCCACAGAGAAAGCCAGATGTATCAGACTTTCCCTTCTTCACACAGTCAAAAAAGCCTCTATGTAGAGTACGAAGCATTTTGATTTAATCTGTTCTGATGAAATGAAAATGGCCCTAACGAAACGATAACCTAGGAGCTGAGGACTGTGTGCCTCTCCTTCACCCAGTGACATGCCTTCGGAACATAAAGTGCAGATCTATGATCTTCCCTTTTATGTCCTTTATTCTGGTATCTTGAGATCTGACTGAACTCCCACCACAAACTAGGCACATTTCAAACATCACAGAGTGAAAACAGCCACAAAGACTGTAAAAATATCTCACACATTTATGAAGAACCGAGAAAACAAAGGAAATTAACCCACTGTGTAGCTAATTACAGAGAATCTCATGTACTAAGATATTCTTAAATGGAATAGTTTGACACCATACTACAGACTGCACTGCAAAACCAAATGTACACCTATGTATCTCAGAGGTCTGTAAGTTTCTAAATAATACAAAAATATCTTTGTTATTTGACATTTAACGAAAGGAATAAAAATCCCTGAGTAAGCCAAAGAGAACTGATATGTATGGCCCGGAAAACACTTTCAAAAGCAAGACGGATTTTAAGGCARCTTCCAACCTGCAGAAAGAACAAAAATACACAACTCGTCTCACCGAAGAAGAAATCTAATTAACAGGTGGATTTGCATTGAAAATAGCCTTTGGACTTTACTTCTGAGCGTCACTGCTTCCCAGCTTAACTCGGAAACCCTAGGAAGCTACTGCAGTCATGACAGGGTCAACGTGCCCTTAAACGCAAACGGAAGAATGAAGTTGCGTTGGCTGCTACGGTGTGCTCGGACACGCAGCGTCCGCAAAGCGGGGAAGAAAAGGGAAAGCAAAGCAGGAGCTCCCYGCACACACACGGGCCAGCTCCAGCACGCGCCCGCTTGCCTCCCCAGGTAAACAAAACCCACCAGGTTCTTTCACTGAGGCTCCGTAGTCAAAAATTATGTCATGACTTTCRAAACAGTATTACGGTGAAGGGCAGCACACCAACGACTTAGTTGCTACAACGGGATTCAGGTTTCGTGACAAGTCTCCTAGTGAGTGCCGCAAAGCGCCGCCTTCCAAAAGGCTCTCCTGGGGGGCTCGGTGTGGAAGGCTGTAGGCTCTTCATGTACGGCCTCTCTTCCTCCTCCTCCTCCCATTAACACACTATAAACACACTCACACACACAAATATTACACTGAAAAAGTACCTTTGCCATACAAATCAATTCTTGTTTTAAGATCAGCTTGATTTTTCTTATAAATAGAAAGCAAGTATTTCTCTTCATCTATTCTCTGTGTGTCAGTGTTCAGCATACACAAACTTAGAATAAAATAAGTTTTACTTTTAGGCTATGTTTGCATGATAAATTTATACTAGAACTAAAAAAAGAAAAGGAAAACTCTTAGTAGCTAAAATCTCAGTCCTAACCCTGAATTACATTGCTTTTGTGGTGCTGCACTGAGAAAAGAGTCCAGTAATAGACAGTGATAGTCTGAAGTTAGGAACAGGGAGCAAGAATAGCTGTTCTCTTCAAAGACACTGAGCAACGTGCCAGAAAGAAGACAGACACTGTAAGCATAGAAGAATCAAAGGGTTTCCTAAGAATTCATGCTCCCTCCTGTTATCCAAACTTCATGGGTTTTCTTCATGAGGCATCAGTGGATGCTCTTAGACTCTGGTAATCCACTTAAAAAAAAAAAAAAAAAAAAGGACTTCTAGGTAATAAAATGTCCTCAATTTAATCCTCACATAGCTAGAGTATGTAGTAAGTATATTATATGCCACGTCAGAAGAGAAGTGTGAATACGTTTCCTTGTACATTCGGGATCACGTTTCAGTGAATATCTGGGAACAGAACAGGCCACGGCTACTTCTCAGCAGCTAAACCTCCCCAGTCTTKTATTTTCACTGGGGAAGGTGCAAAACGCTGGGCTCCTAACCAAGTTGCTCCCCCGCCCCAATCTCTATTTATGACAGACTTTAAACACTAAAAGCAGACTCGGGGGGTACTTGTAAGCATCCTGAAGTTTCAATAGGTGTCTTGCACCTCCTCGAGGCACGGTTATTTGGCAGGGGCAATCCACGCTGCAGAAACGCCACCTCCGCTCCGGCTGGCTCGCAGGACGCTCGGGAGAGAACCAGCTGTCACGTCCCGGCGCGTGCTGGGCTTTCGGTATGCTCAGCAGAATGCTGTGYGATGGAAGTTATTTACAGAATTAGCTTTTAATACCAAAAGCAGAGCGCTCGGTGTACAGCAAGAGCCCAAACACTTCCAAGCATTTCCCCCTCGAAGGCCGACGCTGAACTAAACGGAGCACGTGGCAGCAGTCATACGCTTTCTTCACAGGCCAAATCGGTAGGAGAGTCGTGGCTGCAATGCAGACTTTGATTGTCTAAATCAGAAACTTGGATTTAAATTTAAAAAAATAAAACAAACTCCGAAGTTGTAACTAAAAACAAGGACCAAAAACCAAAACCCCCCAAACAAAACCAGAAAAACACCCCCCCAAACAAAACGAACATCCTCGTCCGGAAAGCAGCAGTCGGGGGCCCTTCCTGTCCAGCGTGCAGGGGGTGACGGGGCTCCTGGCTGCGGGAGCTGCTCCCCGGGTGCGGGGCGGCCGCTCCGGTGCGCGGCCCTCGCAGCACCCGCCGGGTCCGCGCAGCGGGTCCATCCTCACCAGGGCATACCTGTCCGTGACCTTTTCCTCTGCTTTTTACAAAGGCAATAGATGGGAAACACAAACAAACCTGCCAAAACAAGAGAAGAAGACAACAGTTAAACCTGGAGCTTTGGGCAGTCATTCTGTTCTCTCGGGGTAAATAGAGCATTCGGCGTTGCCATCTTCGAGAGCACTCRGGCGTTTGGGCAAGCAGACAAAACACGCTGGAGTGCAGGGGCTGCTCTGGTAAACTCTGCTCTGCTTACCTAGAACACACTGCTGCCAAGGCACCCATGCCTGATGGAAATAAATTCCTCACCAAGGCTCTGCTGTTTAAGAGATATGAACTTCTTAAAGTTTTAACTTTGTAAGCTTCATAGTTTTTATGAGTTAGTAAAATTTAAATTTTTACAGCTAAATCCAGGGCTGTTTTAATTAAATCAGTTTTCACAAATGCCTAACGTGTTCATCTAAAAAGCTAAAAAGTACCTGCTTATTGTAACTTTGGAATTCCGAGTTTATTTCTTCCCCAAATCCCACTCCCTCCAAATCCCCTAAACTTTTAATTCAAGACGCTTCACAAGTATTAAAGACAAAATATTGTATCTGTACTATTTTTTACAAGCATCCTTATTGATCATTAAGTAATAAAATGTTTATTCTTAACAGGCAGGTTTTTTTTTTTTTTTAACCTTAAAAGTCTTTTGAGTGAAAGTGTAAAAGGAAAAGAAATATCAGATTTGTCTAAGTGAAAATCATTTTGTCATTAAGAGATACTCTTTCAACACCAAAGCAAAGGTGCATCTTATTTCCCCCCTCCTCCCCACTAGTTGAGATGTCAAAGAACCACTTTTCAGGCACCACCACAGTAACGAACTACAGCAAAATGCTAGTGGGGTTCTTGCTCTGAATCATCTTTTTATTGGTGTAAAATGGYTTTCAGCTCTGCCGTTAAGATGAGTTTTACAAGTGTGCTGGCAGTAACGCACTGCTGTAATTGCTTCAAAAGCAAAGCTTCACTGAAGGGATCGATGCCTCGGAACTGCACACACCGCTCTCGTCTTGACTGCCTCTGTCACCCGGCCAGCCCCAGGCTGGGAGGCTGGTGGCAGAACAGGCGTGATTGCAGCCGCATTCCTGGAAAAGCCTCTCAGATTTAACTTTTAATGTAAGCAAAAGATGCTTTTTTCAGCATAGATTATACCAGTCCGTTGAGAAAAGTAAGCTTTACCAGCTGCATTTTTTTTTTGGCATAAAAAAACCACCAAAACCTCCTCAGCCAACCTGGTTCAGAGTATTATTACAGAAAGTGTATTTTTTATCTAAATACTTTAAATATTCCATATATTCCTTATTACGGCAGGCATACTCTAGAAAAGCTTTATCAGTATGTTGGCTTGTTGTATCAGTACCTGGTTATGTACAATCTYATTGATGCAATTACCCTACTACATGTTGGCTTCATAATATCAGAATAAAGGTCCATCATCCCAATATGCTTCAGAGATGGGCATTCACCATAAAGGTCCAATTGCCTACAGAAATTTGGTGAAGGGCTGCGAAGCAGTAAGACCCAAGATTGGCACATTACTGCCAATATAAATGAACAGCAGCTATGCACTTTCACTGGCAAAACTACATCATTACATCCTGTGGCAGTACATCTTAAAGTTGTGTTCCACTGCAGAAAGGAAGGGTCCAAGCCAGCCAGCCGGTGGCAATAGCTATAAATTATGCAGGTCCTTTTGTTATTGTAACAATAACAGGTAAGGATTTGGGATCAGAAAAGCCTTAACAATTAGAGAATGGGGGCGGGGGGAAAGAGAGAGAGGGAGAAGAGAGGTAGGCATAAACTTAAGGATAATGGTTACAAAGCTTTAATATTCTGAAGACATAAGCCCATTTAGAAAAAAAGGTGTGTATGTTTYACATTAAAAAACTCTGCAGTTTGTCCATCTCAGAGAGGGAAATACTGAAATGATCAAGTCATGCAAAAGTCTGGCAAAATCAGGATCAGACTCATTCCTTTAATTCTTACCTATTACAACAGCTACGGCTCCCAGTGCCAGTCCAAGAACCASTATTAGGGGTGTAATGAGTAGTTTTCCAGCTGAAACACAAAATTCATTAAATAATTGAAATCATGCAGTTTATTTCCCCCTCTCCAGCCATTCATAAATATTTGGACAATCTGACTTCTCAAAAGCTGGTGGGTTGTTTTGAACACTTCCCCAAGGTGCTTATTTGGAAAGTCAGCCTGCCAATCCAGCTAGGAATCACCACCAGCAAGCCGCCTCCTTGACACACGGCTCACTTTACCCACCACAATACCCTGAACACGGCTTGTTCTGGCCATTAACAACTAAGCTCAGCTTCCATTCTGAAATCCTTGGGGCACAGACAGGAACACAAGGATACAGGGTTACMGTCTTCTGGCTTTAGAGAGATACTCCGGAGTCCACTTGTACCACAGCCCCCTGGAACGAGGATGCCAAGCAAGCCACTACCTCTGGGAGGAAAGGTTCACTCAGGGTTCGCTATCCAAATGGGCTTCTCCTCCCTCCAAGAGGCTACGGGAATGTCCTCGTGTATGGCTGCGATGCAGGACTCAATCTAACCACCGCCAAGCCTATTTTGGATGAATGTTTAAAACACCGTGTTGCTGCTCCTACRTGAAGGAGGTGACAGGGTTGTACTGCTTATCAGCTAGAGCACGAGGCTCTGAGACTAAASGAAACCCACTCTCATTCTTTACTTTCCTCTTTTCCTCCCCCARGTTTATCATCTGTATATTGGCGAGGAAGGAGGGCGGAGCTCCTTTTGAAGTGCTGAACTTGGATGCATTTGACTTTGTTTCAAAGTTCAGTTCCAGCTAACCTGGGCAGGTTCCTTCTCACTGTGTTGGCCAAGTCACTCAGAGCTGCTGCTTTTCTCAGCTCTCTGAAAATGCAGCGTTCTCCAGCACTTTTACTCACACACCAGCAGTCTGAATGGAGATCTGCAATTCAACAGTTCTCTATGTCAAGCATGAGCTTGAAAGATTACCTCTAGAAGGGGAGGAAGAGCCAGTTCATTCCCTTTCCCTTCCCTCTCCTAAGTCACTTGAATCAGATTTCAGTACATGGATTACTTCASTCAACAATGATGTAAACCTCTCCATAACCTGAAACACTAATTTGGGCAGTCTGAAGGAAAAATGAGATATTTTGGAAATATTTACAGCAGTCAATGAATTGGTCCTTTCCACACTTCTGTTTTGATAGCTTTTAAATTTCTCAGGAGTGCTGTGATTGGGAAATATCAATTCCTAGAATAAAAAAACCCTGGCAAATACTATTGGTATGACCCTATTTGCTAGGCATCCTCATGGTAGACCTTTAGGGAGTCCACTGGGTTACATTATACATACACATGAGCTGTCATTGCCTTAAAGAAGTTATTCAAGCATAGACAGGAGAATGAATGCCAAGGGATGGAAAATTCAAGTAAGCACTGAGAAAATCAGTGATTAAAAAAAATGTAAAACACTAGGAACACCTTCAACAATTTTAAAGTAAAACTTATAAAATACTGTTTTAAGCTGTAAGCTCTCTATAATTTATTAATAACAATATAMCACACACCATTCACATAATTTGAATGATAGATGTTTCATACCAAAATTATTAAGAACTTAAACAGAAAACTAAAGCACACAGAATCCAAATTCTATAGAAGGRCTAAGCTAGCTTTGACGCAAGTAATTTYTTTCCAGATACAAATCATATTTCCTACGATAATCCTATCTAATATCTTGTTGACTCATATTCAACAAASTAACTCGGAGCTGAAATAAGGYATTCATGTTTGCCTTTTTCCTCCTGCTTGTGAATAGGATTAGTTCCATGATCCAAAAGGATGGAATGGCCTTTCATTGTCATGTGACAACCAATGCGCTAACTGTATCTTTGTTTAACCAAGGCATTCTTTCTAAATGTTAAGCTTTAAAAATAMAATTATTATATAAGTATTATATCCTTGTATATCTACACAATATCCCCTGTATACAATGCCCTTATAAAAGGTAGCCAAGACCTTCAACTTTCTTCACTTTTATCGTATAATATTAAGCAACAAGTTATCACGATGCGTCCAAAACAGCTTTACCCAAGTGGTTTGTCACAGTGTGACTCTGGGGGATCAGCCCAGCTCAGCACCACGTTATCGCACACACCTCGGCTACGGGGTAACCGAGTCAGTTTTTTAAGGGTAACTACAAGCACTGTAGTAAATTGGTCAAGCCCAAAAGGGAACATTTTTGGAATTCTACACAGATCAATGGCAAAAGATTTGCTTTTGTCTACAAGTACTCAATAGGAAGATAAAGACCTCTGTAGCAACATAATATTTACATTTACATTTTGAGGACTTTCAGATCATTTCAGAGAAGTTTCACTGCTGTTGATATACCAAACCAATATTGTTCTGCAAAAGGAGGAATCATTTTAGAAAACATGAGGGAATATTTTCCCCTTGCATAACTTTCTATATATTTCCTTAAAAGTACACCAAAAAAAAAATCCTTTGAGATTTCTTTTCCACATAAAAACCTAATATACCAGTTTTGGAGGACAAATTTAATCACCAGCACACGAAAAATGGAAAGTTCAGTCTTCCAAGTCTAAACATCAGTCTACGTTTACCTAAAGTGACTAAGTATATAAGTGTATATTCAAAAATCAGKATAGTCATATCTTGCTAGAATTAAGTTCTAGTTTCCATCACAATTTTAACATCAAATTAATCAAATGCATAAATCAATGCATAATCAAATGAATAAAACAATCAAATGCATAAAGGACATTCTTACAAATCAGACTGAATTAAGCAATAAAATTCCTTTTGCAGTGCTCCCAAATGTGCACACATAAAGCAAACCACATACTCCGCTTTTCTGGACAGCATCTCAGTGACTTGAAAACATGTTGTCTTCAGATTGATATTTGAAATGCTAAACATCATGCATAAAAAAACTTCAGTTGTTTTAATGGCATCCATTACATGTTCTGCCCTGTTCTATCCACATCATTAGCAAATGATTTTGAACATAATTCACCCAACTAAATGCAGGGGACACTGAAGTGGCATCTAAAATACACTGAAGGCAGTTAAAAGTAAGTGTCTCCTTTCTGTGTTCAACAGGAATGTAACTCACACCAAACTCAAGTTATAATCAAATACTCTGTCTTCAACAACTTAGCTAAGCAGAGTCCAACTAGCACGAGGATGAAGCCTCCAAGCCCCCTGGAAATGTAGGATAAAAGCTATTTCATTTTCCTGTTCAGCATGGTCACGGGAAAATGCTCCTTCAAAAAAACACGCAGGCTAAGGTGGGGAGAGAAATGCCACCAAATTAAACAGAGATCATTTTTATTKTATTTCCATCAGTTTATTTCCTTCTTTTCCTTCTTACTTCTATTTTCCTTACAAAGCCACTGGTTTATGAAGAACAGGATGTTTGAATTTAATGCTATTAATTTATGTTGCCATAAATGGTTTTCCCTTCCTTTTATTACAGAACAGTCTGTGATTGCAGGCACATACTTCTACTTCTAAACAGAAAAYATGACCGCAAGCCAGAGTTTGCCATAAAATGTTCTTTCTTTTTTATACACTCTATCCACCCAGATTAAGTTAAAAAAAAAATTCTTAAAAAGCCAAAGAATCTCTACCGTACACAATCACCACACTTACTCCAACAAGTACGTTTCTTTTCCATAGCAGAAGCACAAAAACCTCACAGGATA
This sequence comes from Eudromia elegans, assembly GCA_003342815.1. NCBI lineage: Eukaryota > Metazoa > Chordata > Aves > Tinamiformes > Tinamidae > Eudromia > Eudromia elegans. The sequence continues at coordinate 2,110,377 of PTEX01000033.1, forward strand.
AAACATATCTAGCAGCACCTCATTGGTCTCCCGCTTGCAGCTAGAAGTGAAGTTCTCTAGGTAGGAGCACATTTTACTATAGTAAATCCTACTTTTTTCCCTCTCTCGGTTACCTATTACTGAAATTTAGAGACTGTGCTTCATGGTGACCCTTTCCTCAGTGTTCTGCTCCAGTCTCCTCTTCCCAACACGCTCTGAGCTTGTGTTTTGTTAAGAACAAAAACAAAATCTAAGATGATTACAAAGATTCGGAAGGAGGGTCTATAACTCAAGAGAGCAGACAATGAGCAAATTGTTAATATTTACTATGCTTCATGATAGAAGGAATAAAAAATAAAATTAGCTAGAGACAGTTTAAAAAAACAAGTGAGGAAGGAAGTGTTTTCTCTGCRCAATGCATAATAAAATCTTACAGCAAAACGCCAACAGATATCGTGGAGAGCAAAACTGTAAGCCATTAAAGAAGAACTGCATAAGCCGGTGAAGGATACATCTATCAGCAGTTATAAAGCAACAATGCAGATGGAAACCTCAACCAAGGAAGACCCTAAAGCAGTGATTACTGGGAATAGAGTGACTGGGATCTTGTCTCCACTTCCCCTTCATTGGAGGCACACTCTGCTACACAGGACTTCGCACTTGCCCGGTTAATGAAAAAAAGATCAACTCTGCTGAAGAAGTTAAGAGCTTTACACGGAAAGCTGCTCTTGCCGAGCCTGCACCCCTCGAGCGGCAGCATCACAAGCTGCACTCACATTACTCGGAGCTGGGAATGGCTTCGGAGGAGGATGTCGGGAGAACACCTACGGTACATGTAAGGCCAGCGCACGGCCTGCTTAGGAACATAAAGGCCCRTGTAAGTCAAGGACCATGAGGAACGCACAATAAGTTAATCACAGCAAAAATCTTATCCAACAGAGGAGAAGCAGGTGCCTAAATTCTTGATTCCCACACAAATACAGGTTGCTATACCTTTACTTTTCTGATTTCAGATGTGAACATCAATAGAGCCCTAGAGTATTTTAGCAGTTATTTATGCAATCAAACATAGTTTTTATATAAAAACACACATAAATACATATATATGTACACACATATACATATATACACATACTTGTGTGTGTATACATATGTACACATATATATGTACACATATATATGTACGCATATGTACACATATATATGTACGCATATGTACACATATATATGTACGCATATATATGTATACATATATACACATATACACACACACATATACATATAAAAGAAACAATCTAATTTCTCTGTAGAGAAGCCTGATGGACTTAGGGCCCTGGATATCAACAGAGAACTCTGGTTYATTGTGAATTTGGGTTTAAACAAGCTGTTCTAGAAATCATGGCAATCGTTACGTTTTTTTGGCAGAAGCAGCTGGCTTCCTCTCTATTAACATGAACATTCCTGAGGAAAATAACACATTAAAACAGATGAGAGGAGTCTTGTAGAGAAAGTTTTAACAGCAAACTCTAGAAGAAATTTAGGCTGAGGTTTGGAACTTTGCTAGCCTTTCTTGGCTTACTACTTAAAGCAAGCCACAAATATACTTACAAACAGTGATTATTCACATACAAACTAATTTTATTTCTTGTTAATAAAATCTTTTTTTTCCTCTTTTCTCTCAGAGGAAGACATTGTGTACAACATTTTCTAAAAAAAAGCAGAAACAAGTAACATAAAACTGATGTATTTTAAAATCATGCATACACAGTTTCTGACATTAATCAGCAAACTGCAAGTTCCTATACTACAAGTATAAACCAGTGGAAAACTTAAAACTTAATGTAACTGCTGGCAGAACTAGTTTTGTGATAGAAGACTGTGCTTATAGGAGACGGTGTTTATTTATATGTGTATTTCCATGACACAAGGAAGGTTTAATCTTRAAGTGACATTACCTACCATTCTGCATGTGAGCAGCACAGTATTTGTAATGTCTGAGTACAATCCTTTGCCATCACCCATCGTAACTYCACCAAATGTACCTTTTTAAAATAATTTACATTGATTGCCATGTCGCTTTTACTGAAATCTCTTCTGAAACCTTACCAAGTGCTTAGAAACAGCCTTTGAATCTTAAGCCTAAATTTATTCAKGAACAGTTTACTTCCATTTGTTCCAGTGCCAGTATTGTCTTTAATCTTTAATAGATCTTCTCAAGTGTTGGAATTTCTCTCTATAAAATATATAGCAGAGTAAACATATACAATTATTTTCAATTTTTATCCTCTTTCCCATTTATTTCTGCCTCTTTAATTTACCTCTATTTTAAAGTTTGTTTTACAGCCTTGCAAACCACTGGGGTCAAGCTAATAGGCCTCTATTACTTATCATCATTTGTTTAACATGCACTCCGTGTTTGCTAGTCTCCCACAACTTTGTGGATCAGCTAACAATTCTTATTACCAGGCCTATGAATTTCTGTGCCAGCTTCTGTATTACTCTAAAATGGAAATCACCTGGGTTTCTTCCTGGAACATATTTGACTCAGGAGTATTGTTTTCACCTCAAGGCTACTGGCAACTGCTTCTACTCATTCAATCTCTATATTCAACATCATCCAATTGAAAAACTCAAAGCATTTCCTTATCCTAGGTAAATTCCTAATTCTCTCTTAATTTCTTTGCCTTGTTTCAAAGCACAAAAAAACCTTTCCATAATAGGTCCCCAGTTCTTAATATGGGTCCCCATACTTAATACAACCTTTTCCTATAATGTTTGAGATTGATAACAATTCCTAGCTTACAYGACACTTTCTATCTGTACTAATTTAATATGTTGTAGTATGTTATACAAGGTACAATGATTGTTGTGCTTCTTTAAGGTTGAGATGGATATACACCKTGTTCAAAAGCAAATTAAGAGTCAAGCTTTTGGAGTTATAGTCTTATGAGTGATTTTACATGTATATACATATATATATATATATGGTTGTGGTTTTAAGCTGGTTTTTATCTGGACAGAATGATCAAAGTCACGAACATGTACTATGGCAGYTTTGCTATCTTCTCATGCAAGTCTATTAATTAGATCTCCCTCAGTTGACAGTCCTCAACTAAGAGCAAGGACCAAAAAAGCCMACAGAGGAGGACAGTTAACTACCTCCTTTACAAATAGGGTATTTCAGATGCTTCCTTCTCTCCGCTTTCCTACTGGGTAGCTCAGATATCCTYGGTTCAACAGGGAAGTCCCACTCTTGGGGACAAGTATTTCCCTAGGTGTTATATGGGGTCAGTTCCCCTGCAAGCACTTCACTTGGTGACCAGACTCTGCTCAGACTTAGCCAAATTTCCTTATGCCATGACCTACACTTTGGCAACAGTCAAATCGTCCTGTAGGTCCTTCTGTAGACCTAGGTTTCAGCTGCTATGAGATGGGGCACAGCTTTTACAGTGTGCCTGTGTAAACGCTTCTTCATTCGTATGCTAGTGGAGGGATATAAAGAWCAAATAGCAGCAGTTACACAGCCGTATATAAAAAGAAAAAGATACAAAATACAATGAGAAATTTCCCACGTCACAAGTCTGAGCACTGCACAAAGGATTTTCCCCAAAAGTTATTCTGTGAAACCACTGCACAATAAAAGGTCCTTTCAAAATAGCTGGGGTCACTATGGAACCTAAGGTAAATAAATTATAAAGTGAATTTAATGRTCTCTGAAACAAACTAAAATACTTTTTTTTTTTTTTTTGTGACTGGCTTATGCTGCAATTAGGGCTTTTCTTTTCAAGTTTGCTTGCTGTCATTACATGAGAAAAGGGTAGGAAACGTTATCAGAATAGAGGACCCAATACTTATTCATGCAGAGTCCATTGAAAAACAGTGTTCAAATGCCACATCTTTTAATATCTTTAGAAAACCACCTTCTATACAACTAAACAGCAGTCTGTGCATCCTCTGCTTTAAAGCAATGTTTATTTAGCATTTCCCCCACCACCACCAGCTGCACCATCGTGCAGCTCTCTCCAAGGTACGTTYATCCACTCACCACAGACAGAGCCTCGCACTAATCTCCTTAAATGTGGTCTCTCGGGGAGGTAGCGGTATTTGCATCCAAAGATACTGAGGTTTGACGTGTGGTCTCCGAAGAACCGGAGCTGGCGGTATCTCTCCCCACACCGGTAACAGAAATTAGTGTTACACTGGGAACAGGTCATGTGGTCACACCCCTCCGTTCTCTGGATGTGGATCTTTATGAGCAGAACAAAAGAGAAAAGATTACTTTTTTCCCCCCCCTAAGCACAAGAAGTAGACACTATCTCCCCCCTGTATATACTGCATATACCATGCGCCAAACGGGTGGACACTGCGAGCAACCCCTGGCTTAACTCAGTGTTTACATTAACCGATGCTGCAGCTCTCCTCTAAGACAACAATTTTCTATGGTGTGTTTACAGAGAAACAAACATGAAAGTTCTATTTGTTTCCAGACTTTCACTGAAGAAGTGCTTTCTAATTATTTCTTGGTGTTAAAACCACTTCTTTGCCTTGGATGAGGATCCAAATGCCCTTTTCTCTTACTGAATGATTTGAAAGGTGAAAAGCTGTGTTATTGCTCAGGGAGTCACATCAGGAGCAACTGTTATTAGCAGTAGTACAGTAAATATAGCCCGTGAACTCTGCCTGACCCACCAAATACGGGTTTCCCTCCTGTAGCACCTGTGGCCCCACTCCCTTTTCCATTACACACTGGTTTGGCATTTTGCAACTAGGACAACTGTGCTGTTTGCATGAATGAGAAGAGTAGTAATGGATTCTTTCTTTTTAAAGAAACTATCTACAAAATGTATTTAAAAAAATGGCAGCCAGCTCTTATGTTTGCCCATTAAGCAGAGCTGTCTTTGGTTCTGCTTTCATCTTTCCACTGACTGCCTGTATGAATTAACTCATTTACCATTCCTAAGCTTCCATGCATTCTTCTTCTGCAAAACTGGTACATTTACTTACTTTGCACAGATTCTGTAAGGCTGCACTCTTAGTTAATAATTCAGAGAATCTTACAAGAAAGGATGCCCTGGGGCTGAATGTTTCACTAAATCATATTACGTACTGCAACTATGATTACACAGCTACTTTATATCTCGACAACTAAGAACACAGTTACAGCAGTAAGCATTTTTTTCTTTTCACAAAGCTGATGAAAACCAACATCCTATTAAAATTTTACTTGTTAAAACTTGTGATGAACACCTCCGTAACCCCTTACTCRTGTCAGCAAGTACTTATTTTGAGGGGAGGCGAAGGTGAAGACACAACATCACTACTGAAAATGGCCTCGCCAGCAACAGAGCACTTACCCGCGACGTGGAAAGCTCAGGAAGTGCCTCTCACCTCAGGAGAGGCTCGCAACTTCTGGGCATTGGACACTCATGAGAGAGACAAGCGTGTCTGCACTGGTAAAGTCTGAAAGCCTTGCCCGCTCGACACGCTACTGAAACTGGTGCTTCACATTCACAGATGTATATAAATGAAATATACGGGTGCTTTCCAGTAACAGTACTTGGGGAAAAAGAATCCAGAGCACAGGAGTTGAGAGTGACTCTAGGTACGCCTGCCAACAGGTGAAATGCAGAGAACTGTACAGGATTTTGTGGCTTTGGGGGAACCTCTCCTCATCTGCTGATTCACAGCAATGCATTTCCATCTTAAATGTGGAAATGAGGAAATCAAATCTTCTGACACTAATGAGAAATATCTGGTTTTGTTCCTTTCTCCTCTCCAACTTACTGATCCATTACATGAAGTTACCCATTGAGCCMAATTAGGAATCTGTACAAGCTTGGAGCCTAGCTGTCCCTTGATGCAAGTGCTCATTCCAAAAACATTTCATTCATTCATTAAAATAACRTTCTTTGGTAGATGGAAACTCAAGGACCAACTGGAAATGGCTCTGTGCATTCAACCCTCAACATCTTTCGTAAACACCCATCCTCTCTTCCCTGCTGTGTGCCATCCTTCTAACCACAGTGTCCGAGCAGTATGCAATATGCAAACTCCAGTTTGCAATCCCCATCACTCCTCAAGGTTGGCTTTTGAAACTCATTGTTTCTATGCCTTCCAAAACAAAGCACGAGAAATCCCACAAAACAAGCAGAATGCGTTTCTGCCACCCTCTGACCTTTCTGTCCACTACCCACTTGCTCGACACAGAAGTAAAATTTTCTCTTTAAGCATAAAGAAGTTGACAAACCGTTTTGTTTTCTTACAAATGCACAGTGCAATTATAGGAAYTTTACTTTTTTGAAGATGCAGATATAAAAYACTACAAAAGTTTTGGAAAATGTCRAAACTTTTATGCATAATACTCYAAAAGCTGAAACTCTGAAACAACTCATTTTACCAGATTTTTGCAGTTATACTTTCTGTTGCCAAATCTTTGCCTTTTGATAAGGACAGGATTCCTTAAAAACACTTAATCGTGGAGCGTGGAGAGCGTGCAGGTGCGCACAGACTGACAGCGCCAGATGAGCTCCGCGTCGCCCAGGCAGGCGCCCTCCAAGGCTAACAAGCCGCGTTTCATCGGAGGAACTTCAGTCCTGCTTCACACGGGTATTCCCCTCTCCCCTCCGCATAATCCGCTGACAGAGACGGATGGCAAATCCATAGGATGGGAACGCGATGGCCAGTGGGTCAGGTGTCACACGAACGCTCCCACTCGGTTGGCCGAAGCAGCAGGAATGTGCGGAGCGGAGCGCGCGGCGCCGGGAATGCGGCTCGCTATAGTTAGCGGGGTCGGTGAGGGCTTCACCAGCTGGAGCTTCCCAGCAACACGGCAGGGGACGGAGGCGGCGAGATGAGAGGCAAGAGCTGCCAGCAGCCTGGCGTTATTACCAGCTTAATCCTGCACAGCAACAGCACCCGGAGCCTGTTCCCATCCCAGGCCAAACCTACCCTTCCACAGGCAGGTAAGTCCCCTCAGGAACTCGAGAAGGGCCCCTGAACAAGAGGGGTAAAAAATACAATAATAAAAAARAAGCACCAACTGTGAAGTGCACAGAGCTACATGACCTAAGGTAACAGCTGGATTAGCAGGTTGGTTCTTGAAGACAGTTTGGGAGCCCTAGCAGATACACCTCACTTTGCAGCTGCACAATGACGTGTACAGATGACTGGAGTGAGAACAATCAACTGAGATCAAGTTGCCTCCAAATCCTGCAAATACCCTCTGTAAAGGAAGATCCATTCACAGAAATCTTTCCAAAGAAATCCGTTCAAGAGATCTACCACTCCCATTGAACAAGGCACAGAGCAGTCATTTCTTTCCCCATCCTTTGGGAGACGGCTTGATGCTCAGCTGAATGGCTTCCTGCACAAGCACAGATTCTCTTCGGGCAATGGAAAAGAATTCAAAGAACATCTTAAAAAGTACGCCCTGAGTTATCTGAGAACACTCCTTTCAATCAGATGAGCAAATCCACGTATAAGAAGTATATACTCTTTGATTGGTTTTCTCTTGTTTTCTCACTCTTGTTTTCTGAATTTTCTGCTGTTGCTCAAAGCTTTCCAAGTAAGCACCACCACTTTGAGCTTCCTGCCAGTGCTCACTTTTGAAGTCTGTAGTAAGATAATACCAATAATAATACCAAGCACTTCCTTGTTTTGCTGTACTGTAAAAACACTGACATTTTGTTGGAAATCCATTGTTTAAAAAATTGTCATATATATATATACACACATACACAAATAAAGCAAAATCCCTAGAAGCAGTGAGAAAGGCAGATAAATTTTACATATTTTATGAAAAAGTACTTAATGTGCAGTACTTTCCCCCACCCATCAACCAACTCCATCCAAAACAATACCACATAGCTTTGCTGGACAAATCGTGAGAAAAGAAGGTCTATGTTGAGTATCTCAAATCAATATATAATGAATTTTGGAAGGGTTCTATAAAAAAAAAACCAAACAAAAAACTCCAAGAAGTGTCATAATTCTTTTAAAATATATAAAAGAATACCAACTTATTATTAATATACTGRCATATATTCACAAATTAACAGTAGTGTATTTTGAATATATGCAATTTTTTTTTATGGCTAAAAATAATCTCTTCCTGTTAGGTGCACTAAAGCTGTGTCTACCTATGGAAAAACATAATTAAATTTAATGCTATTTAACAGTGCTCATTAGTATCAGCATTCCCAAGGATTACATTCTTTTGCAAACACCTACCAAAACCCACTGAAAAACGTGTGAATACTTGCTTAAGGATCTGCCTATATACTCGCTATAAGATCACCAGCACTTACAATCTCCCATTTTCCCACCTGCAAGCCCAGACAAAACATGAATTGTGCATTCTACTTCTCAGTAACATAGCTACTCAGAAAAAAAAAGATCTGTGTATATTATTGTTTATATGGGTATGTAAAATTCTCCAAAAGATCTGGAGATCTTTTTCTCCCAAAGTYTGGAGTTTACTAGGAATTTTGCAGGTCATGTCAGGAAAGAAAAGTCTGCCTCTGCTAGACTTTCTACTTCCAGTTTCTGTTTGCTTCCATTTTAGTGTAAAGATCAAATACTAATACATTGACACTCAAAATTGTATCTTTTCCTCAATTTGTTAGTCAGTTAAGACTACTGCATTTTTTAAGCAAAGCATGAAAGATTCTTGTAAATGGAACATAAGCACATACTAAACTAATGTAGTCATCACCTGAAACACTCCTACGTGGTTCTAGAAAAAGGACAGATCAAACCCTGCGCTAACACCCCTGTTTTCTCCTTCACTCTTTTTGAATTGGAAATGTGACAATTGCCTGGTTCAGGATAGACCATTATCTCATCTACAGGGTATTTTGGGGAATAACTTTCCATATAACTTTCCATATTGCATCCCACCATGCAAGTGGTTCTATTTTCTTTTACCTTAAGGAAAAAAAAATAAGAGAAACACACAAAAAACCCACAGCCTTAAAGTCTTTTCTGGAATTAATACCCAAACTCACCCAGCTTTAGGGCTCAAAAAGAGTTGGTTAGTGCAAAAGTTTTTAGTGTCCAGCCTTTTCTTTCAAGGTCAGTGAAAACAGCTGTACACTGAATATTTCAGAAAATTACATCATTTTTTTAAAGAGTATTAAACATATTAGCTTTGCAACTTTTCTTCCCTGCTTTTATCTCCCTCTTCCCCGCTCCCTGACAGCAAGGCTCTTACCCCTGCTTTTCCACATTCATATGTTTTGGTTTAGCACCTTTCTTTTCTTTTTTTGCCACCATTTATTTTTGACAAGACTGATGAGCACTTATCATTATGTACTCATTTCTCCCAGTTACATTATTCACATTGCCATGAAGTCTGAATCTGGACACCAGCCAAAGAATTAAAAACAAACGGATACTTCTTTCCACTCCAACGGGAACAAAGTTTGTAAAAGCACTCGATGGTGGAGACTTCCCAGAAAGTGAACGTTTTTAGAACTGGCTCAAACCTATCAACTCTTACCCAGTGCCAAGTCGTTAAAACTCTGCTCCAACGTCACGTGTACGTGGGAGGCAGGGTAAACAAGTGACTGCTCATTTAAGAGCTTCAGGAATTTTGGTTCATGTTTTGAAATCTCTCAATTTCAAGCTACAGCATCAGAGGCATTTCTTTCCTCTGAGCAGAATAAGATACTTAGTGAACTGATAAATGTTATCCTGCTTGCTCAGGACAAGGTTTGAAGTGCGACTAAAGTATATTTATGGTCAAAAAAATAAACCTTCCTATTCAATATTTATTTCTTACGACACACTCCAGATTCGTACAGTGTCCTCTGCTTGAGCTAGAGCAATAGGTGGGTTCAAATTCATCCCTTGCAAAAAAGCCACAGACCCCCCCACCACATTGCTCTCAGGGTTGTTACTTACTAYCCCCTCCAATTGCTAGGGATGAAGAACTAGTGAGTAAACTTAAGGGCCCCCTTCAGTAAGGGCAGCTGGTGAGGTGCCCGTGCCTGCTCAGTCTCACTTGACTGGTGGGAAATACTGCCTGTCCTAGAGAAAACAATGAGTTTTAGCATGGGGGGGACACAGCCTCTTYGTCTGCTGAAAACCAAACTAATTTACAAGAAGGACTTGTGAAGGGCTGACCTTTAATCATAAAAAGCTTTTCTAGTTTTGTCAAATCTTAAGTCTCTCAGAGCTGCCYTGCCAACAGAGTGCTTTGTGGTATTCGGCTACCCAATTCACTCAAGATTTTTTGAGGTAAAAAAACCCAAAAACCAGCAAACAAAAAAACAMGACAGAGGGCATTGCATTTCTTCAAAGCTTTATTTCAGGAATAATTTGGACTGCCACACACACATACATCACGAGTATAAAATGAAGCCTTTTCTTAGAATTTCCATAATGTTTATTTTACGTGCAAGGAGTCTGCAGAATCATTTCAGGAATCGGTAAGTAAAATATTTGATTCTTTTCTCCATGGGCCTGTGCTGAGGATCTGCACAGCAAGTGTGATTTTTAAACCCAGAGCAGAAGCTAAGTGTTTACTTTGGATAAGTATTTAAAAAAAAATAAAAAATACACATTTGCAAAGACAACCTGCGAGCCAACACAAAGTAACTTACCTTGCATTTTGGACACTTCTGGGCATTCCTTTGCCCATGCTCAATTTCGTTGGCCCAGTGACGCAACAGCTTGTCTCCCTTTTTGTATTCTTTACAGTTAACACCTTCATGCCAGGGAGAGTGGCACTTAAAACACCAGACAAATTGGCAAGACGGACACTGGATCTGTGTAAAGGAGAAAACACCACACTCATTTGCAAGCTGTGCTCTGACCCAGCTCTAACACCCACTTGAAAAATGCCACCCTTAAATTAAGGCACTAACTGCAAYAGCAATGAAAGCTTAAAACTGCTTACAAAAATACAGGTTACCACAGAAGCTAACATTGTTTTCTCATTTTGAAATAGAAAAGCCAAAGAATTAATTGTTAAAGCCAGTGAAAGCTCAGTCAAACAAAGCACAAATAATTTGTTTTAAATATAGGAACTGTTTACTAATTCACCGAGTGGCTCATATGCCAAAAGGCGAAATCCAGAAAACACACTAAGTGCCCCTCAGGACACATGAGGCACCAGCTAAAACTGAGCAGCCAAGTTTCTCTTTGCTGGGTCTCTTTCACTCATAAATTGCACCCATTAGGTTGTCACCAGGGAGCATGCGGCCTTCTGAAGGACATCTAGGAAACCCTAAATACCTTATGAAACTTGTATGATGAAGAGCCCTGAGGAAAAGGACCAAGAACAAGAGTATTCCTGCCTCTCAATCACATGCACCAATTACCACCTTAGTGCCAAGCACCTGCTCCTCTTCTCTTCATTACATAATGGTGAGCAGAGGGTGAGCAAAGCTCAGTCTGTGTGCTAAAAAACACCGTTAAGTGGCAGAAAATGCAAGCTAAGCTCCTTAAATTGGGGGCAGGGGAATAAAAAAGCTCCTTTGGCTTCAAACCACTATGTAAAACACAAGKACCATCATCATTATCTCTTTTTCCAGATTCCCCCTTTTTATAATAAATAGAAAAAATCCTCCTGTAGCTGCTCTGCCTATGGAAGCCTTAAGAAATCAGGGCAGGTTCCAGGTGCTCACGCAGCCAAAGCCAGTCCCCACACCTGGATCATGACTAAATACAGTGAGTGCTATAAGCCCCACTGCACGGAGGCACATCCGAACCTCAGCTGTGCATGGCAGCTGAACTCTCCAAGCCCAGCTGAGACAGCGAGGGAGGATGGGGACGGGCAGATTTCCTCAGCATCTGCTGAGCGCTCCCCAGCACGCGCAGCTTCAGGCTCCGCTCTGCACTGCCCTTCCTCCGCCCCGGTGCCAGCCTTTCCCGAGCGCCCGTTCCCGGGCTCCCTGCCTTACCACGCCACACTGCAAGGCTTGTGCCCGGGTGCCGCTCAGGAACCGACCTCCACGGGCACAGTGCGACGCCGAGACCCGAAAGGGGCTCCTCAAACAAGGCCTCTCCTCCCTCCCGCTGCCTCCGCTCTGCCACGGCGCGCGGAGCTCCCTCAAGTATTTTGCTGGGAAGCAGCCAAAACCATTATTTATACGTGCAGCTCCCACATCCGTTACTAGCCGCGTGCTAAYACAAAGCTGATCTGCTCTCTAATGCACGACCGAGTGACCARGCTCTCTGCTTCCTCCTTAATGCTGCTTCCCAAGTGCTATACGGATGGGTAGCATTTTTTTATTCCTGCCCTTGATATTTTTACATTCCAAGGAGCTAATTGACACAATGCATGAAGCCGAGTTCGGCTCTGCGTGACCGCTGCCAAGGGCTTGGCTTCAGCTTCTGACGTGCAAAGCAGAAGCTCTTGCGTTGCAGCAGCGCCGAGCAAGCRCGGCCTCGCGTGCAGCAAGGGGAATGCTTCTGTTGGTGCAAAATGCRTGGCTGAAGAGCACTGCCTTTAAACAACGCACTCCGTGATGTGCTGAAGCGTTAGAAAACACTTTCCTGTATATCAAGGGGACTCAAGGAGAGTGTAAAGTTCAAGTGGATGAAATTGATATTCACATCCTGTTTAAGGATCATTTACTGCTTTCCATATGTACACAATATCAGTTTTGATACACTGTAAGATATGCTTATAAGAAAATCACATTTTTCACATGCTTCCTGTCAATGAAGAGGGTTACCAAGGACCTAGGTAGGTGGTACAAAAACAGGGTAGATTCCACAGTACTTAAGAACAAAATGAAGCTTGTTTGCAGTGAAGCAGCACATTAAAGCTGCAATACGTGGTTACAAACATTACTACTTTTTCATGAGAACACAGTAATTTCCRAACAAATTTCTAAGGCCAAGACAAGGAAGAAAGAAAAGCAATATAAAATGCAATTCATATACTGTCTCTGATCTGGTGGTCTACTGGTAGCTCCTAAATTTAAGAAATTGACAAATTCTTGACACCACAAGAATATGCTGTATTTTTCCTGTTGCCTAAATTACAGAAGAGTTCAAACCCCAGTTTTAGAAGAGATTTTMGCACTTGCAACACATTTCAGTGAAAGTTAACACCACTTTTCTCTCCTTCAGAAGACTTCTATACGGTCTAATGTCTTTGACCTGCAAAAGAAGTCTGTCACTCCCAAACCTTTGAATTTATATTGGACAGAAAAAAAATAATCCATCCATACAATTCAATGTAGAGTAAGCACAGACTTAGGAAACAGGAGGAAGTTTTGAGTAAGCCTCACAGATTTTAGGAGGCTGCTCCTCCAGAGGTGTAGCCTCMCTGAATCAGTGTTTAGGGTTAAAAAGAAAGCAAGAGGGATCCTTATGCTTACACTTGATTAAAAATAATCCAACCAATCAACCAACAAAAAAAAGAAAGCCCAGAACTCTAATGCCCCCKTGCTCTTCTAGTTGTGCTAATCCTTTTCTTCAGGAGAGCCATTCTACAGAGATGCCACCAAGTCAGACAGAATTACGTCTCTGTGGGAGTATCCCASTGCCAAGGTGCCAAACAAAAGGAAATGTCCCATCCTGCTTCTCTGCTTGTCAGGTGGATTCTCCTAAAAAAMCAGCTTAACGTGAAACAGAAAAATCCCCACTCTGAAGAAAAGCCTATTCACTGCTACTAATCTACTCAGAACACCAATTTATGGTTTTGTAGTCCTATAGAAACCGATACGTATGCACAGCAGACAGCTTCGATCACCAGCTTATTATCCCACCCCGTGTCCCCAGTACCTTGCTTTGGAGCCTGGAGCTTGGSCTTTTCGATAGCACGTGTCAGCGTGCCGCGCTGCAGCCAAGGCGCACGGCACGCACCGCGCCGCACCGCTCCCGATCTGCAGCGCCGCAGGCACACGTCCAGTCTGCAGCCACACCGGAGTGTTTTACAGCCTGGCACTTTCGCCAGTTGCAGTGTTCGAACATTTAAGACTGAAAATAAATGTTAAAGAAGCCTGGGGGGCTGAAAATTGAAGCTCATTTTTTAAGTAAAATGCCAATATAAAGCAAGAGTACTGTTTTTATTCTTCCTGACAAATTAATTTCTAAGTCTGCCCTTCTATTCTAACATTATACAGAACCACAAGAAATACAGAAGCCACAGGGATACATATTTTTAAGCTTATACCTGCACAGTGACATCAAATGTTTCCAAATACTTTCATTATGTAGAAGAGGCTGAAATATGGGATGAGACTACAGTCCCATGAATACAAAGAGCCTTTTGCTCTCACAAGAGGCCCTGACCAACTGAGGTAAACTAATGGGAGCTCTATATATTACAAGACTCGGACTTCCTAATGGCCTTTTTCCACTTTCCAGCCCTGACAGCCCCTTACACAAGGCTGAATTAGTAAGCAGGTTTAAATTTTGATGGGCCACTCAACATCACTCTCTTTTATGGCACTTTCTAATTCTGTTCTAGTTGAACATACACAGAGGAGGCAAAAGAAAAGTATGTCCCTTTAAGTAATAACCTTATTTTTCTTGGACCTAGTGACTGCAAGACAGCCCTCAAACCTATCCAAACTTGGACGCAGGGTGTGACGTGCCATGGCATGTGCTGCAGAAGCAGGAACACAACAGGGCAATTATGGCAGCGTGTCACATTCTTACTCCCTCCCTCCTCCGCTCTTCCGAAAAAAACAAAACACATCACACATGATCTGCTTCATGCTTAAGCACCAGCGCGAGGCATCAGCACAACATGGACACAGAAAGGTTATTTTTGTGCAACCTGAAGCAGTAAAAATATCACCGCCCAGCAAAGCAGACAAACTGCATCTAGAGGTTTTTTGTTTGTTTCAARTATATTTTTCTCATAGAAATATTTTCCTTTTCTTTCATGGCTTTCATTTCACTCCATCAGGACCGAGAGGCTACATACACAAACTTTCCTGCCATGCGGAGGTCAGTTTCCCTGGAAATAGAAAAGATGGCACAAGGTCTCATGCTAGCCCTCCTGCCTCTCCGCTTTCCGTGGCGCTGCCCTTTGGGGCTGGCATTTTCCATTGTCTTAGTTTACAGCCGGGACTCCAGCTACCACTCTCCTCCCCTCCCAGAGGCAGGCCTCTCGGAGCCGCCGGGCAAGGAGAACGCACGCCGCTGCTCGCTGTGACGCGAGCGGAGCCCACTTCCCGTCCAAAACAACTCCGAGAACCCGAGGCTGCAGGAAGATTAATGGGATGTTCCTCCTGCTTAATGGGAGGGTAGCTGCGGAACAGGCACGCGGAATTAACTGCGCAGCTCACTCATTATATAAATTACAAGCTCTACCTACACAGTCTTTCTATCCCCAAATAACTATGGGCTCCTGCCAAAACAGCTGTCCCTTGCTCATCACCAGCTCACTCCTCTCTTTCATACCAGCTGAAAATAAGCACCAGGACAAACAAATAGTGTTTCCCGTCGGGGCTGATCCTTCGTCCAGGCTCCAGGGCGATACTGAAACATCCTCGTGAACAAAAAGCAAGTKGGCAGGCATGAAGAGCCCTGAGCAAAGAGGGAAGCAGGGCAAAAACTCTATGCTCAAAGCAGCCGAGGCTTAAGGCAGACTGRAGCCATGCAGAGCCTCAGCCACGAGGATATCCTCGATTCAAAGGCAAAATTTGATCCCCCCAAGAAAGGTGGATCTCCTTGATACGAACTACAGAGATCTGTTCTATCACAGCATCTTTGCAGATACTATATTCTACTAGATCTAGAACAGCTTGTTTGAGAAATTCTTCAGTACTTGAAAATAAGGCAGCTTAAAAACTGCATTGAARAAGCATTTACACATCAGAAGCTGAGCACTTAAATTCAGATTTACTTTTACTTTTTACCGTGTGTTTCTCTCAGCTAAAGTAAAGGAAACAAATTTATTAGAAACCTCACAATCTGACAAGGCAGTGATGTTGCCTAAGGATCAAACACTGTTTCTTCATGGCAGGTCAGAGAGTCAACATGCAAACAAGTGAAACCCAGGGCTTGGAGAAGATAAAACAAATGATACAGAAAATCTCACTGAACAAGGAAACATGTAGTCACTCACTCTACTGAAACCAGTATATGCTTCACATGTATGAGCTGAACCACTAATTTTCAAATTTTTTGCCCGTTCTTGTACTTGGGCATACCAGCTTTGGTATTTATCACGATTTTGCCAATGACCAAGRCATACACTCCCAGTTTAGATCATGYTATGGAGGGATGGGCTGAATCYGCTTGTAACACCAATACTTCAGGCAGGAAGCTGAATAGCCACACAATTGTATTGTACTGTACTAAGGGCTACCAACAGCAGAGGGAAATTTGGACAGTAAAGAGGTTACAGCTTCCCCTTCTTTCCCCTCCATYTCTTCTAACTACTACGCACTGGCTAACTTTCCAGGCTCAGCACAATAAGGTTTTGATCTTAAAAACGGAAAGCAACATTARCAAACYRACATGTAGCAGTTASATCARTTTAGATGGCAACTACAKYAAGGAAAACTAAACAAGCTAATAAGCTCAACATCCAAATTTAAAGAGGTAAGGACAGATATTTGTAAAATGTACAGTATTGTATCAACTTCTGCAGAACCATTAATCACATTTTAAAAATACCTGTTCAAATGCACTCTTGGATTTGAAGCAAGTCTTTCTGTGTTCTGTACAGAAGAACAAGGGTACTGGTACTGAGTCTTTCTGTGCAGTGAACCCACTAGGCCATTTCTATGTACACTTTCCCACATATGACTCTGTTTTTCCTTTTGGCGTTGATGCTTAGTTCAGAATTCCCCAATGCAATTATAATTTATATTGCTTGCATGTAAATACACAAGTCTCTCAGCCTCCAGWCAGGTCTCCTATGCTATCTGCGGAAGAAAATGAGTCCTTATCTCCCAAAGTTCTTATAATTCAAGGTACAGTGCAAGATGCTATTAAAAAAAATCATGTGAGAATATGCAAAAACTATGAGATAATAATGGTCAACAGGAATTTGTGTATGTAATTACTCACACACGTCCAATCCGAGATTGTCACATGTCCTATCTGGCAGATAGAGGCTTTTTTTTTTTTTTGGAACCTCATCCCAGCTGCAAAACTTAAAATTAGTCACTCAAACTGTATCTATGCTAGCAAACAACACAGGCCAGGAAGCAGGTCGGAGCCCTGACCTACGAGCATCCCTACTGCCTGCGAGCACGTTCCTGGTTACACCTTTGGGTAGGTCAGCTCGGTGTTTGTCCACACAACACTCAGGCACAGCTCAAAGGCAGCATCTTACCATCCTCTGTTCCCAGGGGGAAACTTAGCTCAGTGGGTAAGAGACACCACATTTCACCACAGAACCAGAAAGCTACTTCCGACCCTTTCTATTTAATGCACCAGACAGAGCCTGAAATTCCTTCTTTGCTTATGTAGGGCAGTGCTGGGAACATTTTAACTACAGTGTTTTAATTGGTAAGAGAACCTTGCTGGGCAGCATGACCCACTGTTTGACCAGAAGAATATCTACAAACACTGGAAGCTGGCACGTCCATTACACAACAGCTGTACAAACCCTAACAGGTATCAACGTGACAGTAACAGCCTCTGACACCCTAACGGGGGCTACAGCAGATTTATCACAACAATTCACTACCTACCGCAGACTATACATCCTATACATCTATATACTCACCTGAGTGAACATTGAATGGATGGGATGGGTGAAGGGAGATGGCTGCAGGCAGAGGGAATTTGGAGTTTCTCCAGCTCTATGCAAGAGGTTAAATATCCACAACAGGAAGTCCAATAGACTTGGTGGCTGCTTGTGTATAATTTATACAYGGCACAGATGTACCAGAGAAGCTCATGACTCAGGGTTAGCTCCAACAAGGTTTCAACCCCACTGGATACACAACCTTCTACCTTTTAATCTCTGTACAAGGTTGATTCTTACGCTGTAATTAGGGCTATCTAAACAATCATCTAAATTCCTATTGAGGAAAACTGGTTTGTCAAGGGAAGGCCAGCACAGTTCTGAAATTAACCAAAATAGATCTAATAAGTGGACTGAAAACTAATACAGACCCATGAAACAGGAATCAAAATGCATAAAGAAGGGGCTAAATGACTCACTCTGACTGTGATCATGATGTTGCCGATAGATCCTGGCTGCAACCGAGAGACCTCCAGAAGTTCAAAGCTTCTGTCAGGAACCTCTTGTGCATTCAATCTTTCATTTAAAGCATGATGTAAGCAAATCTTATAGAAAAGCTGTGGAAAAGGGTTTTATTGCTCTTTTTCTCGAGTTTTCTGTGCCAAGCTGTAAACTACAGTAAGACCTAAGCTGGAATAAGTGACTGAAGAAATCCAAACCAAAGAGTGAGACAGCTGTACTTCAAGGAAGGAGTGTATTAACTTAGGAGATAAGAGGAGTGTATCTCCTCACACAGAAACATTCAGAACTCATTTACTTGCAGTCTCAGAGAAAGCTTTTCTTTGCTGGGGTTGTGTCTAAAATTACCAATTACAGTCACAATTTCCCTTCCCTATCTCTTCTAATCTGACTGCACTGACTGCATTTTGAAGAGGAAAGTAATTTCACATGGGCAAGTGGCACAATTTTGGCCTGCCACAAGAAATAAGGAATAAAATTCGACTATTCAAATTATTAGAAACGAATTAACTAGTTAACTAGTGATTCATATTACAGATTCTTAATCACAGCTTACATTAGGTCTCARTAATGGAAGAAAGGTCATTCAATGCCCACCAAATGCTGACCTATTTTTGCTGCGCTACCTAATCCATAGCTCTGGCAAGCATGCTCACTTTGTATTTGTTCTCCAATTTGGCAGGGGTAGGAATGTGGCCTCTCCTCCGGAAGGTAGTAAAGTGCTTGCACTGAGGGCATGGCTTGGTGCTGGAGTCAATGCGGCTGAGTTCCAGGAAATATTTATACTTGATGATGTCATCATGGGGCAGGTTATAGAGGACAGTTGTTTCATCCAGGTGTTCGCTGCACTCTGTGATCGGGCATTTTATGTCTGCTTGTCCCAGCTGCACCTGCATATAAATAATAACAAAAATAAATTATTGAAGAACCGCATGATCCCTTGCTTGGGAGATATTCTGGGTGTAGGGGTAATATTCTGCAAGTACTGCAGACGCAAGCATTTGTGCATTTTGCAAGAAAACCCATTTAAAGTACTCTAACAATTCACCAACGCTATTATGAAGCTTATCATCTTAAAATCACTTGATTACTCCAGCGCTCCATAGTTTTTCCAGAAGATACTGTTACATCAATGCAGAAAAGCTAGTTACCCCTATTACAGCAGGAACTGTTAAACAGTATAGTGCCAGCATACGTATAGCCAGGRTGTCCTCCAAGAAACCAAAACACGAGCCCCAGCCAGCAGCACCCCTTCAGCACTCCACTCTCCAGGTGCAATGGTCACCTCTTCATGCCCTGGCTCGCATGGGTCGTGAGCAGGCACACAGTGGAAACACCCGTTTCACTACAAAACACGCTGTGGACTACAGCCTGGAAAACTGAAGTACATTCGGGATCATCAGGGAGTTTCTGACCCAGGGCTAGCCCTGAGCTGGTTCCTGCTAAGCCCAACCAGCGTCTCTGCAGTCGAGTTGCTGGGAAGCTCATGGCAGGCCATGCTGCATGAGCAGAAAAAAGGAAAAAAAGAAACTGGGGAATGACCTCATTTTACTGCTTTACCTGTAGCAGTATATGAAAACTGAGCTCAACTGACATCGCTAGTGATTTGCTGCAGAAATACATGACATTATCRGCATGATCCTTGTCAGAAATTAAAAGTGAGTTACAGTCGGGCCACAAGAAACACCCAGCTTCACGACTCGGCACACGTGCCCGGTTTGACAGGGAAGCCACCATCCGAGAGACGCAATCTGCAATTTTGCCACACGATCCTAAACAAACTCGCTAGGAACTGTTGCATGGTCAAATCAACCACGGTCAGCTTATTATCAAGCTAYTTTGATTAGGGAYGGAGCTCCCCTGGACAATCCAGTCRTGCTACTAAAAGTCCTAGCATAAGCACAGAAGGATACTGCAGACTTTGAAGCACCCATATCCTGCACTCCAACCTAGGTCCTTTTTACGTATATGATAAACCACACACACAAAAAAAAACCAATCATCACACCTGCACAACCTAAAACGCCACAAAGGAACCATCCACCAAGAAGTGCTGCACTAAACCAGGAAACCAGTTTGTAGCACTAGGAAAACAGTTTTTAACAGAGTGATGAAAAGCTAGTGCAGCTCTTCCAATGTAACGATGATCAGTAGAAGCTCCATTTAAGAAAGCGGAGGCACAACAATCAGAAAAGGAATAGTCAAATGAATCCCACCTATGCCTGCTTTGCTTTGGTTTTTTAATATTAGAAGAATACTAAGAGAGGTAAACCGTTTTGCTAGAAGTAAACTGGAGCCACAACGGAATGACACCTCACGCCACTTCTGGCATTTAAGCCGGTACTTACGAAACACTGTTTATATGAAATGCTGGTCAGGGTTGGAACAAACCTGCATTTACAGAATGAAGAAACACCAAGTGGAACACTTTCTAGTTTTCATGCCCACACAGCATACGATTATRTACGTGGCAAGAGTCAAGTGTGGTTCCAGTGTTTATTTTGAAAATATGTTTTACACCCACTTGAAGTAAATMATTTTTATCCTCTGTAATAGTTTCAGGCTTTCAAGTTTGGCAAAGCCTGATTCTTTCCCTATGTTTTGAATGGGACTGAACAGAGGCGTTTTACATATGAGCAGCAGCTTCAATGGAGCCTTGTCTTCCCCAAACAGTCCATCTTTGTTAGTGCACCAGCACTGGCAAGCGATGCAAGCACCGCTTCAGAAGCGGCTTGTTGGGCTACCTGCTGCTGTGGACCCAGGAGGTGCTAGGGAACGAGAGMGAAAAACCTGTCTTAGCATTGATGAAAATAACAGGTTTTATTCTTTCCTTGATTTTTTTAAGAAGTTCTGAAGCGTCTTATCCTGCAATAWCAGCCTAGCGTGATGTCAAAACCTCACGTTTGAAGAAGCCTTTGAATTTTGCGAGGCTGCCGCGCACCGAGAGCCTCCTCCCAACGCGCTCCCCAGCCTGGTGTGTTTCCACCGCACCAGGAGTCACCGGCACACGGCCGAGGGCGGCCGAGCTGCTCCCGGCGTTCAACGCCCGGCACCGCCGGCCCGCGGCACCCAGMCGCCCTCCGCCTCCCTGCGGCCCCTCCGCAGGTGCCGACGCTGCCCAGCAAACCCGCCAGGAGAGCAATCCCACCCCCAGACTCCTGCCATCGTCGTACGTGGAAAGCCTGTTCCGGCTGGGAGCGGGGAGCAGACTCCGGAGCAGCCTCTCCATYGCCCAAGGACACAGCAAAGCCGAGGGCAGGACACGGAAACAGGCAGCACGTTATTTTTAACCCCAAAATTCAAAGAAAGCTGAGGAGGGAAAAAATAAAGGAAAACTTATTTGCCTACATAGAAAGTCAAGTTCAGACTACATCAGGAGCACYGGTTTATACCTGCCATTTAGCTTGGCCAAAATTGGATATGAAGTAACCARTTTAGGATGTATTTGGGAGGGAAACCACCTTCCTTAAATAAAGGGCTATTCTACTTTAAAACACATACAAACTAGCATTTGCTTACTCAAAATTTACTTCTMTCTCAGAGATGCACACGCTCTTCAGATGAGCCATCATGTTTAACAGTGGCATTTCTACCAATTTCTGCCCTTGAAGCTATCGAGGATAAAGAACAGAGAAGGCTTTTTGTTCTGTATTTTTCTTCATGCAAAAAGACTTCCTTTGGAACTGCACAGAGGCAAGTAGAGGCCATATTCTGGCCTGCAAGAATTACTACATTATGAAGAAACAAGTGTAAGTAAATTGCCTTTGTTTATAAGCAAAACTCTAGTGCCCTTCAGGCCACTGGAAACGCTGTTCATTGAAAGTTCAGTTGGGGCTGTTTTGACTTTGTTTTCCTAAGAAGGACAAAGCAAACCAAACAAATATACCAAAAAAGCAAGCAGCTCCCCCCAATATCCTCAGGGAGCAATTCAGAGGCTCGCCATGGCGCAGGATTCTACAGTGGTAGGTGCTCTATGATTGAAATCCAAATATACATAACGGAACAAGTGCAGACAGGAGAAGAATAAATAAATAGGGATTGTGCAACCTTCCCRTGAACGTTTCCCATCCGTATTTAAGGTTGTGTTTCCACGATCATTTCTGTGGTTTAAACCCTAAATTACGCAGTCCATATGCCCTGTCTCTGGTTTGTGCCAGGGCTGTCCAGCTATCTGGTTTTTATTGCCAAAAAACAGCCAAACAAAAAACCCMACTCAATGAAACAGTTTTTCTGTCTGCCTTCCCCTCTTAACTGCTTAACTGCCAAACAAGKGAGAACGAGCAGATAAAAGAGGGTAAAGGCAGATTAGGGGCAGCCTATGCTGTGTTACAACCAAATAGGAAACCGCAGCACAAGTTTCTCCGGCGTCGTCGGACGTCTTGGCAAGTTCTCRTCCGTACTTTGCTATTCCACATAGCGTACTCCACTGCCCAAGTTTCATTTTCACTTCCCTTTTATTCCTTTCTCTCTACAGAGCAGAATTGTATTCAAAATACCCTCCGAATGCCCCTTTCAGCACGTCACTGCACTGCRGTCTTCTCTGCCAAGGGCCACTTGCAGCCTCTCTCTCTGGCAGAGCCAGGGAGCRCTTTCAGCAAAAGATACTAGATCCAGGGGACGAAGATGCCCTGAATACTGGCGCTACATTTATAATGTGTATTTCATCCTATATAAAATTACCATTTTCTGCTGGGGTAGGAAATAGGAGACTGACCCTCAAAAGAACGAGGAAAATTAGTCTTTCTTAGTAGTAGAGAAAGAGGAACTTTCAAAGGAATTCAGAGCAAAAGAAAAAAAGAGTTCCAGAAGTGGCCCTAAAGAAGAACCCTACTCTCCCTCTTCAACAATTAAAAGCAGTTCAGAAAAATTAAACTTTACTAAAGAGAGTTAGTTGGTGTTAGAAAACACCAAAGTTRGAGAGGAACTCAAAGTCTTCTCATCTAACAGCAGCACAACAAAAATACAACATAAAATGGAGATCTGTCACAAAATAACACAAATCCTTTTCATTTAAAACGGACACTTTCTTTCTCCTATTAACAGAAGTTCAGCCTAAGATTTGCACCAAAATCAAAACAAAATAAGAAACCCTCAGACTTGTACTGCGTAAGTGCAGGCAGACCCATCCAGAAAGGTCCATGAGGACAACACCCTTCACGGGCCTTCTCCGAGGGCACATCATACTTGCTCTCCTTTCACACGCTTACCTCACACCTGAATAACGCAACGGAAAGGGCTTTATTTAAGTGATTCTTGCTCCATGTAACATTTGGAAAGAGAAAAGCCGCTTGGGCTCAGGTGCCTGAGGCGTTAGCAGAGGCCTGTGGTTTGCATTAGCTGTCACACTGAGCGCAGATACAAGGCAAAATGTGGGGCCTCTGAAAGCCTTTTTACGTATCATCCCTCACAAGAAGGGCATGCAAAAGCAGGATGCTGAGAATGAACTAATGCATGCATAACGGCAAGCCAGTCGCCACCAGGACATCTAAGGTTTGACTTTTCTGCTCCAAAAACATGTCTTCTAAAAGCTTTACAATGCACATTTAAACGCAGCATCCATTAAACTCTCAAAGCTCATCTAGCATTTAAAACTTCAGTTATAAACCGGGATTCAACAGTGAGCTGCATTAGTCCGAGGAACACTTAAAAGAGGGCAATCACAAAATTAAATTAAATTAAATTAAAACAAACAAAAAACCCCACAGCACACCAGAGGGCAGCAGCTGCCCGGGCCACCTCAGCCAGCAGCCCAAGGGTTAACAAGCAAGGCTGGCCTGCACAGCCTGCAGGAAAACCATAAACCACAGCGTGCTTCCCATTCAATAACTCCTCTTTTTCTTCACGGTTAGATTCAGCATTAGTCTCAAAACCAGCGTGGAAAAGCTGCAAGTTATTCTCCGGACTATACCTAAACTCAACTAAAAGAGTTTTCCCGGAGGCCTCTCAAATTTGCTTCCTCATTTGACCACATGCTGGCATGAAGCCTTGTCCCTTCCTGCTACAGGATCAGGTTCTACCAGTTCAAATCGATTTGGAAGCAGCACCAAGATTTAGGTCCCATTATTCCTATAGAACTAGTATGTATGGTGAATAAAAAAAAGCATGTATAGAGGGAGAAAAACAAATAAAGGAAAAAAAAGATCTACGCTAAAATTTTCCTTYCCAAGATACAAGCACTGATATCAAGCTGCATGAGATCTCCTCTTGCTGGCACCTTCTCTATTACTTTCTTAGGCAGCAAACTGAGGCTTCAACTCAGTAATACTATTAAAACAACAACCACTTGGCAAAAAGGTCATTTTTCTGCTTCCAGTCAGTAAACACGGAGCATGTGGTCAGAAGCTACGGCAGTTTGTCCTGCCATAATAAGGCCAAAATACAGGCCTTTTGTCCTGTACTTTTGGCTCCCACAGTGAGGTAGGTGAACCCATAGCACAGGAAATGTTTAGTCCYGTGTCCAGACAAAAACAGAGCTGTTAAGCTTGGACTGTTGTCTGCTTCAATAGGAGGGAGAGAAAAAAACCCCAGTTTTGCTGAACTCCAGCAGAGTCATCCTAAGTGATGAGCGGGCAGGAAGCCTTCCTGATCTCACCAAGCTCCGGAGTTTCCGAGATAAAGCAATCGCCCATCTCATCTTAGGGTGTGCACAGAGGGAAAGCGAGAGGGAAAATCCGTGCTGTGCAGTGTAGAAGTGTAACGCTAGAGGTAACGGAGAAGATCTGGATCACAGGAACCTAACCCAACCCAAAAGATTTCTCTGCCTTCATTAAGGGAAGGCAAGAATACACACAAGAGCTTTCCTGTTTTGCCCAGGTTATCTTTGGATGCCTCTTCCAACTTCAACCATTCTGTGACTACCAGTGCTAACTAAATAAGTTAAGAATGATCATTTTTCTAAATTTCCGTAGAAAGCGCATTCACTTTTGGGTTATCTATGACTGAAAGACTGGAAGACCCACGTGAAATATGGGCATTGAGGGCGGCAGAGCGAGCAAGGCTCACTTGGGCGTGGAAACCAGGGGCAAGTGCAGCCGAACCCTCGCCGTGCTCGCTCCTTCCTAGCAGCGGGACGGAAAACGCAGTGCACCGAGAACCAAGGTGCAGGATGCGCTGCCACGAGGCAGCCCCGCTCACCAGCTCGCAGAAGAGCCCGCGGGGAGGAGGCWCAAGCGGCGCCGCGCGATGGCACCGGCACCCGGCGCGGCAGCACTGCAGCGCCCCGAGACAGCTCCTCTCGCCTCCAGCACGCGGGGACCCAGCCTCCCAAAGGCAGAGAAGGCACCTGCGAGGGTTTACCGTCACACAGGGACCCAGCCTCCCAAAGGCAGAGAAGGCACCTGCGAGGGTTTACCGTCACACGTTTAGGTGTACTTGTCAGAGAGAACAACTACCTCCCTCCCATTCAAAAAGTAACAAAATTTTTCTCTTTCCTTTTTCAGTTAAAAAGATTAAAACAAAMCATGGCCAGTTACTCGAGTTGGTCGTGTTATTTATGCTCCAATCTTTCTGCAGGGGCAGCACTTAAAAAGGAACATTGTTGTTCCCTGATCTCACTTAGAGCAGAAAATTGAATGGTTAAAGGCTGAACTGCATCGAGTCCAGACTGGATTAACCTAGCTTCACATCAAGTCCAGGGGAACGATGCTGTTAACTATTAACAGCAGCACAACTCCCTGCCCACCAGAACAGGCAGGAAACACGATGTCGTAGAAGTACCAAGCCGTGGAGCGCTACGGTACTGTGGCAGCACTCCAGCTAGTGCTAGCGCAAGGCACCTGCTTACGGATTTGAGCAGCACATTAACCCCACGGCTGGAAAAACGACAGCAATGTTTTATGCAAAGCATAAACGAAAGCCAAGCTCCCCTATGAACCTGGTGGTCACAAGGCAGCACGGCATACACCATGAGTAAAGGGCAACCAGACCAGCGCTCCCTTCTCCTGGTCCCATCCTGGGCTTGTTCCAAGGAAGGAATGAAGAAGGTGTCTCCGTTCCGTGAACAGCGGCCGAGACGCACGAGTCTTCACACGGGGCCAGCCAACGACCCCCAGCACCCGTGGCCATTTATTTGACGACTGCTTGTTTTGAGAAAGAGGCATCAGCAGCTCCTTCCCCAACTGTTTAGTCCAAACCAGACAGAAAAGGAAAAAAACACCAAGTTCTCATTTGCCAACCAGCAATTCCTCGTTCAGATAAAAAGAAAGGCCCCAACACCACAAATCTGCCAAACTGCTCACCGAGCCTGGCAGCCCATGTGGCGATGCAGCCAGGGGCACCAACAACAGTTGATCAAACCCAAGGTTCAGTTAACAACAACCCTTCCTATGTTCTACCTTCATATTTACTGAAGCATCTTGTGGTGCTTGATACCACCTGAAATACTGATATTTAACAAATAAGTAAATAAAAACTCTGCTACTTGGAAGAAAGGTAGGAGCATTTTTCTCCTTYCCTCCTCTTATCTCAATATTCCACTATAAAATGTGATTATAAACCAAAGAAAAACAGAGTACTGCTATGGGTTTAAGAGACAGCTTAAATATCCYGAGAACTTCAACATAAATCTCTCCACTATTCTCTATCCACTCGTGGTCTGTAGCAGGAAAGATGGATTATTCATAGCTGCTCTTAAATTGTTCTGCTTGCCTTCAGGAATCCCTCTAAACTATATAGCTCCAGCATCAGTGCTAGATCGGAGGCTGTACGTAGCTTTTCCTGTGCATGTACTGCCAGTCAAAACATTCTGGCTATCTGATACCAGGCCAAATTCCAYCCACCTTTACCTGAGAAAATTAACACAAAAGCAGTGGAGTTGCACAGGTATAAATCAAAGCAAAATAAAGCCTGAAAATTTGCCTGAAAGCAAACAAAGCCTGGAAAATAAAGCCTGGTACTTTCTACCCAGCACGTGACTGTCAGGAGTGATAACTGCTATCTCCTTCCTAAGGTCCCAGGAGGAACGTGCAAGATTAAAATACCACTGCTTGGTTTCCCTTGCAAACACCACAACTTAAGGAGATCTGCTYATGCAATAAAGGAATTGCTACGATTTGCAATATAGTTATTTTGCTCTGCCTCCCAAAAYGAGACCCAAGTCACCCTAACAGCTCCTACCCGCAATAAACAGAGCTGCTTCTGCTGAAACGCCGCTCTGTGAAAGCCATTATGAAGCAAAGCAAAAYAGCGATTTAACCAGCGGGAGTCGTAAACCTCCCAAGCAGGGCAGCCTGCAGCACCCTGACACGCTTTTGCGGATCAGTATTTCCTGGGAAAGGCCCACGGTGGGAAAAGCTTCTCYCCACCTGCCGCTGCATTTGGGTAAGC
This sequence comes from Eudromia elegans, assembly GCA_003342815.1. Lineage (NCBI taxonomy): Eukaryota > Metazoa > Chordata > Aves > Tinamiformes > Tinamidae > Eudromia > Eudromia elegans. Next base: position 2,137,810 of record PTEX01000033.1, read on the forward strand.
CCCAGGGACAGCACGCGAGCCCCCCGCTCCACCCTGCTTCGTGAAGCCGCTTCTCAGAACACGCTGCATATTTTGAAGGCCGTTTTAATTGYAGTGACAGATGCAGCCACAAAAGGGAGCAAAAGTCCAAGACCAAGACGGGCRAACGAAACAGCCTTCTCCAGGGAGCTGCCACAGGCAAGAGCCTGAACAGCAGCTTCCAGCAGCACTTCAGAGTAGCGAAAAGCAAAAGCGAAAGGAAACCAAACGGGAGCAACAATAAACCACCCACCAGCAAACAGTTAAATACAGGTACCTTGCGCTGAGATCTCTCATTAGAGGATTTTGGCCCCAAAGAAGAATGCAGAAGGGACAACTTTGCACCAGAACTGATCTAATCCAGCTGAGAATCGCACAGGTCTAATGTGCATTGGCTGCTMAACAGCCTATTTAACAGCCCCAGTATCAGGTTTAATTCTTCTGCTGCTAAAGTGCCCCCTAAAAGTGGGGTGTTTTCCCGTATCAGTTCAGCCCTCCTGAGCATCAGCCTGAATTGGGTCCCAACCAAAGCTGTCAGGCGACAATGAAAATCTTTTTCATATCAATTTTGCCATGAGAAAGGAATTCTCATTTATTCTTAAGTCTGAAATGAGACAATGAGTCTTTTTCAAAACAAAACAAACACATTATTTCTCACTCTTTTCTTGTTTAAATATATTAAAAACCAAACACCGTTAACTTAATGCATCACGGTCTTCACTTTGCCGATGTGGATTTAACAAACCTGTTGCACACGGTGTTGTGCTCRGAGAACYCGCTTTCGCCTCTSTGAGGCACAGATAGGGAACAGGGCRGGCAGAACAAGCCAAAGCATCCCAGGTCATAGCCCTGGCTAAAATTTTAGAATTGACAGTGAGGAAGAKATTTGATTCTTGCAAGAATATCGCTGCGAACAGGTAAGGCTGTGGAAGCTCTTGCACAGAAGAACGTGATTCTTGCATTGAATGATCTTGGGGGGCACACACCCAGACGTACCAGCAGGCGTAGGGACCCTGCTCCCGCCTCATTCCCGTGAGGCCATGGCGCGGCCGCAAGTGGAGAGGATGCAGCCGGCAGCACCGTCGCACACCGAGGCGTTTTAACGTCAGTTTTCACACCCATCGGGCCGAGGAATAGACTCCCCACCATACACGATCAGTTCGCGATCCGACAGAAACCAGACTTTCTGAGAAAAGGCAYGCAATACTTGTGATAGAACAACTGCATCAATACGGATTCTCGGCCACTTCTGAGCAAGATGCAAGGAGGATTTCTACTGACTGCCACATACACTGAAGAACAYTGTGAAGGTGTGGACTACAAGAATAAAAAGAGATTTAATACGTGAAGTCCCTTTCACTGATTCAACACACTTTTCAAAGAATTTCACCGTATCCATTTCATTAGTCCATTCTGAGAATAAAGATATTGGCTCCAGAGATTCTAATTAAGAGAGAAAGGAGAAAAAAAGAAAAAAAATACACACAACTGGAGGGAAACCCCCCCCCCAAAATTGCATCTTCCATTACTGTAGATACAGCCCATTCATTTACAAACAAAATTAGCTCACACTTTCCACCCTCCCATCAAAAAAATGCATGAAGGACTGACTATGAGGTTGTGGGGTTTTGTTTGTTTGTGTTTTTTTCTTTCTTTAAAAGGTGCTAAGTAAGTTGATAGAAACCTTGAAGCACCACTTCAGGCTGCATTAAACCTTTACAAGGCTTGGGAAACTAGGCTGCCATTTCACTCACACTGAATATTTAAAGCAGCAGCTTTGTTGCTAACAGGAGGCATCAGGGTTTCAAAAGTGCCACCAGGAAGAACTGGCACTCTGGGAGCAGGTGAAGAAGGTATCAAACCACTTCGGAAAACACAGACTTCAACAGTAATCAAATTCAACACTAGCTGAGGAAATACCAGTTTCATTAATTAGTTCCAAAGAATACATAGTCCTTAGCTGGAGAAAACTAACAGGCAGGAATTGAAGAGGTGTMAGGGAAATTAATTGTCATAAAATACGGCAACAAAAACGCAAGAGAACTTGCAGGTAAAGGGCATGCAACTCCAGGCTTTGCAAGAGCAGAAAGAAATGATGGACAACTTCAGAGGCAAAAAGCCAGGAGGATAAATAAGTATTAATCAACAGAAAAACTTCCAAAAGTATCCGATTTAGCATTTCATTATCCTCACGTACCTCACGTGACATTAAACRCCCGTGCCTTACCTATCCACATACTGCAAAGGCCTTCTCCAAATGTTAGTTTTGTTTCTGCTCCTGTCACCCCATTTCCATCCAGGAAATATTCTGTGCTTGTCAAGTCTCCTCCTACCCCCGGTCCGTGCCAAGACAGGAGCCGTAACTCAGAGCTGCCACTGCTGCTACCCAGGAACTTGCTGCCCAAAGCACAATTGATTGCTGTGCACAGAAGAGAGGCAGCAATATTCATACTTGTGAATTTTGTGGGCTTGGGGGCAGGCCAAAATACCAAGATAAGCGTAGTGTTTGCTATGCAAGCCTCACCAGAATGCTGCCTACAGTCTGGAAAATCCATATCATCCTGCACRAAAGTAAGATTTGAGTTGTCCTGATGATTTTCTAGAGGGATCAGAAAATTGTTTCATTAAAAATGTGCTGTGTTCATATTGCAATTAATCCAACAACAGGCAAATTTTGTATTTTTTTTTCCACATGTACTTCATTCAGACTCCCCCTTCCCCCAGTATGGTATATGTTTTTTTGAACCAGTAACACTAGGCTGTAAAGAAATACCATAAAGGAAAGCTGAGAATTTCAGGCAGCACCAGCAGGACAAAATACAGCTTTTATGGCAATCACCCCSCTATGGCTAAGATTTCTGGTATTTGTTAAAAGAAACCCTTGTGGAGAGAGACAAGGCTCAGTAACCTTCCCACCCCCCTATTCCCAGCGGGATGGGGAGGGGTGGCAGCAGTGATCCCATCCCTATGTAGCCCTTGGAACTCTTCCCTGCCCAGAGTGATCCGTGGGTGTCCTGTGAAGGGGCTCCATCCTTCCCTACCAGAACTCAACTTCAGTATCAGAGAAACCAATGATGTTTAAGATGGCACCTCTGAAATTCCTCCCASCCCTACGCCATGTATTCCCTGCTTCTGCTGAGGCTGACAGAGTTGAAACAACTATAAAAAATGGATCTGCTGTCATATTGTGTTTGGGAACAGGATAGAGTAAATTGCCATGAACAGGGGAGAGGAAAAAAAAAGGAATTTGTATTAAAATGTAATTACTTAAAACTCTGGGTCACTCGGGGAAAAGGAAAAAAAAAAAAATATAAAGACAACTATGAGAAAGCCAAAGGACGCTAAGGATGCTTCCACTCAAACCCACAGGCCACTCGCTGCCAAAAAATGGTAAGCCAGCAACAAGGGAAAGTTTAAGAACATTTTATAGAATCATTTAGATTTAATGAAACATCTTTTATTAAAGGTAAAATGGATCTTTCGTTGTATTCTAGTGCATAGGATACCCTAATTATAAAGCCATTTTTAGTAATGAGGTCTCTGGAGTCTACTTTTCGCTTCTAATGAAAAATATATTTTATATAAATATTTTAATGCAAGTATGGTAAGTATTACAGAAGAATGAAGAAGATTCTTCTAAGTAGTTCAACTGGTATGAAAAACTGCTCTTGTCATTCAGCTAACTACTTCTCTCACTGATCTCTATCTCATGCCTTCACACGCAGAACAACTGTACAAGTTTTGCAAACTGAACAACGGATCAAGAAGCCCCATCAAATTACCCATGTTAAGAGTATGATAAACATTAATAAAGTTAGGAAATGAGTTTTAAAAACACACTAGTATTAATTTCCTTGTTTGCTACACAATTTTTGTGCTAGAATATAAACAGGTATGTTTAAGCACACAATACTGTTCTATTTGATTTCTTATTTGCACAATTTGCAAAACTGGAATCAGCAACAAACAAAAAAATCCTATAGGCTAAAAAGCCTTTTGACGCACAAGAAAAATGATGCTGCACCAGGAGAATAAATAAAGCTTCATAAAAGCATTTTTTCAAAGTGCATCCTCAGCTAGTTCTGCACACAAACCAACCTCYGAGGAGACAGTTATTAATTTCTTGCAACAGCATACGGATGTTTTGCAGAATGAATGTGTTTTTCCCTAATATTACCTTGATTTATCTCGAGGTGCAGCCGACTCCGAGGGCCAAAGCYGGGCTCACCAACCAAGTCACGGTGGGCGATGCAGGGAGGTTTGGGGGAAGAGGCCTTGGAGGCTCTACCACAGGCAAGGGGAGCAGCCCATTCYGTGGCCTTTGCCAGGGCACCGCTCTGCTGGCTCAAGCTCCCAGGCTCCAGAAAGCTCAGGGCTGCAGGACACGGGCTACAACACACAGGAGGGACAAGCAGAGGATGCCGCTCCGGTGCCGCGAGCCTGGGAGGGCTCAGGGCTGGCAGGTTGCATTAAGCCACCCCGTGAGGAAGTCTGTACGTGTTAAAYTGCAGCTTTTCAATGCTTGCTGTTTGCTCTCATAGTCGTTTTCCACAATCAGTATTTGACTGATGAGGCAGATAGTATCTCCAAACACAAAAAACAGGCACCTTGAAAAATGCTGAAGCTCCATCTCATCCCCCAAATCACCAAAACAATGAAGATTTTCAATAAAGTGGCCCAGGCACAACACTTTAAAAATGTTATTATATTGSCAGGACAAAAATAAATGGGCTTCTCCAAAACTCACTTCCGGATCTACCTAAACCAACTCCTTGCTAAAGTTTTCCCCACAAATCCAAAGGGGCCAGAATGTTTCYAYYTGGAAGAAATCTAGACCTACAGGCAAGTTTTGRTCTGCTCGAGACTAAGAGCTGACCCTGCTGTCAGCTGCATGGGAGACACTTTCACCCAAGGAAAACCGGCCCGGTGGAATTCGCTGGGAGTTCACCCACGGCCCTCACTAACTACGGCCRCAGGTGAACACGACAGGGTGAAAGGTGGCTGGTTCTTCTCCTAMGTGACCGACAGGCAGGACAAACCACACGCATCCAGTACTGTGCAACAGCAACWCTGTTGAAGGGCCCTTGGGAAGTAAATCTCGTTGAGCTGCAAACATGACAGAGTGCAGCAGAGAGAAGCTAGCCACACAGCAATTCATTATTTAAAAATAGAAGAGTTCTGGGCTGTTTTATTTGTCTTTGTCCTCAATTTCAGTCCCACCCCCAATTTACAGATTTAGGTGATGAGAACAACTCTGCTACAATTTTACAAGTTTGCAATCACTACCAGTTGAAAGCCTATCAACAACAACAAAATCCTTCCCTTGAAAAGCTAGAGGCAAAATTGACTTTACAGACAGCTTAACCTGGAGTTACAAACAGGCATGGTTCTAAGACTCTTTCACTGCGATCCCTATAGCACAGCTGAGGCTGACTAGCTGTCCTAATTCTGTATTTTCCAGGTAAAACATTAAGCTAGGAAAATTGCATTTGCAACGTATAGCACTAGAGTCAACATCTGTAGTGCAGCAGGAAAAAATAAAAGGATGTATGAGGGCAAATACTCTTAATCCTAAACTCAAAGAACATCATTTCTGAAATGCAAATAGGTGGGCGAAGCTTTAATATGCTAAATCAGMATTAAAACTTCTCACTGACATTTGATATGCTCTCTAATAGATACCTWTTTTTTTGTTATCATTATGATGATGCAGCCCATTTTCTGTCTGGYCTTCTTAATGCTGACCTACCTGGCCACTTAAACACATAAGTACTTGACCACTTGGSCTGAATTAAAGAAATCCTTTATTAAAGCCAACACAGTATATGGATTTAACCAAAAGAGTAAACCTGCAATAGAGCACATCTGCCACACATGTCATCACATAATGTTGTCACRTGTTAAACACTGCCTAGGAATTTGCTCTAATCTTCCTTCAGAGCAAGATTAATTCCTTTTCCTAACTCCACACATCAAGATGTRTTGCAAGAGAAGGACGAGACGAGAAAAACAGGAGGAAAAAGCAGGGCAGTGGGAAGGAAAAGTCATTTCAATCTCATAGTTACTYCCTCTCATTTCTGGAGCTTAGGAAAAGACAGAACAAAAAATCAACTCTTCTGCTATTTGAGGAGAGCTTTAAATAAATAAATAAAAGCCAACACTTTAGCAATGATCAGTACAATAGTTAGACAGTCTTCCTGTTACAGGCATCTGTGATGCTATTCTTCCCAAATTTCACAACTGAAAGATATCTCTGCAGAACAGAAACACTAGACAAAGCAGAACCATCAAAATTTGCAAGCTAAAAGTCACAGGCAGTTGAGTAGTGTATGCAGTAACATGCGAAGACRCAGTAACATAAGAAGATGCACGAGTCCTCCCTCTGCAGAGGAGTCAGCGCCCGTGCCCACCGCTACCGCGGGGCACCACCAGCAGAGCGTGGCCACGTCCTGCTGCTCCCATCCTATTTGTTTGCCCCAAAGCAGCTGCAGAGGCAGKAGATGCCACCTCTCATTACAGAGGGTCTCCTGCGAGGGGGTCTCTCTCTCTCGTTCAATTATACATTGATGGGAGGAAAAACAGGGCAAAGACTCCAGTGAAAACAGAGCTAAGGAGAATTCTGAGCTGAAGAGCAATTTCTTCACCCAAAGTCACACTGTACACAACAGATGCTTGACTTCTAATACACAGCTAGCTCATTTAAAGGCACTTATAAAAAACATATAAAGTGGCCAAGTTGGTTTTAACTTGTATAACCTGCTCAACCTTTTCCAGTGCATGACTCCAAATACTACAGCAAAAAGAAAACCCTGTTATGCTGGGGATGCCACTCTAATGAATAAGCTACTGGCAGCTGAAGGGAAACACATCCAGGGAAGCAAAGGAGAAGAGGAAGCAAAAGCTGGGAAGGGGAGGAGCAGAGGTCACTCTCCAGGATCCTCAGAGCACTTAGCAGATAAGCATTACGCGCTTTGAAAATGAAGTAGCTCTGCTTCCTGCCATAAATGAAGGTTCTATAGCCCACTCAAAATACAAATCAGCCAGCCAGGCACTTCGTTTCATTTGTCTTTTCTTATTCCTTAGTAACATGCCCATTTTCCACACGTATCAATAGACCATTACACAGCATATACTATTACCTCATGTATTCTAGTGTCTCATCACTTTTTCCACCATGGCTTAAGAATACGAAGTAACCCATTAAAGATCACAAGCCTGTATCTTCCAGAAGCAGTTTTAAAATGTTTAAACACTTACTGGTCTCCACATAAATCAAGCTTCATTTTTTTTAATAATGCTTCGTTCAAATGCACAGATAGGTTCATCATCAGTGTATTAGCCCCCAATGCATCTCCCAGGTCAGGAAATAAATCAGCACTTCCATAAAAATTATCTTCCCGGACAAGTATCACTGCTCAACTCATCTCCACTACACGAAACCAAAGTCCCGCAGGAACCAATTTAGTCTGGTCTAATCTAGCCTGATTTAACCAGTACTGAATGAAGGGATCTTTTAGCTATTACACAACCTCCGAAGTTGCAGCAGACTAGAGGTGCAGGCACACACAGGACATTAAAGATGCAAGACATACACTTGGCTACCCAGTCTCTATCTCCACTCAAAAATTGCTGATTTTAATGTTCGTCTAGCTTCTACATATAGCAACCGTAAAGGGCATGACAGCTTCAGCAATTCTGTTCGGGTGGCTTGTGGATATATTTTGGAACGAATACAGAAAGTTGGCATTACTGAACCTCAGCCTCCGCAGCAGCAAAGCCCTCTATGCACACTGGGCCTGGCACAGAGCCAGGATGGATTCCTCCCACATCCCAAGCAAGTCACCTTGCAGCCACCCCCGGTCTATCAAAAGACTATCTGGAGGCCAATATCAGTACTTTAAGAATGCTAAAATCCCTTCCACCAACCCCGTTAGATACTGGTACCAGTAACCGGAAGGAGGGAAAAACAACTACCACCATCACCTTTGAATGATGAGACATTAGGAGATAAATGAAGAAAATAGGAGAGGGGTGGAAGAACCCACCCCCTCCACAGAAGGTTTTTTCAATGCTATGCTGCAATTCTTTTGATACTTTAATCATCTGTCAAGTTCATTGTTTCCATGTAATAACAAACTATGTAAACTGGAACAATCACTTTTTTTTTTTTTTCATTCTCTCATATGGTTCGTTATACAACAGCTTGCATGAAACTCCCTTGGAAAGTCATTTCAAAGGCATCCTCTACACTCTAGTTCAAGTCGGGTGACAGCCAAGCAGCTTCTCCTCAGAGACTGGGAAAACTTGAACATTTTTCCTATTCAGCCCTATTGGTGTAATTAAAAGCTTGGTTAGATGTTTTGAAATTAAGCTGAAAGTCATTTTTTTTTTTTGCTTAAAAACAGCTTAAGCCATCCAACTTGAGATTCCTTACAGACGAGCGAGGAGGCACGACAAGAGAGGACAGTTGTAGGTAAGGATGATGAAAATTCTTGGGTCATTTCCTCCTTTAACTCAGGTTTCCCCACAGCAGAGCTCACTCTCAGAAACACAGAACGCCTCCCCATCAAAACAGGCCAAATACTGGGTCTGACAGCCCCACGTAACCAGCACATGTTCACAGGACCACAGGGACTATCTTTGAGAACCATTCAGACTCTGAACTTGTCCTCCTTAACTCCAGGAGGCTGGAAAGGATGCCAGAGATCTCTCCCTGATACCTCAAATACAGAGCCTCGCTCYGGTTTTTAGGCTAACTGAATTCATTACAAGTTTCTATAATTTGTGTGCTGCTAAAATTTAGGAAGCCACTTTCCACCTTACCCCATCTTGGATTTAGGGGGAAGAGMCATTTCTCCTCTCAATTCTCATTATCCTAGAAAAACCATTTGCATCTGGACAACGGAGTCTTCTCTCTACAACCACCTTTCTTGGTCCCTGCCACCTTTCTCCAACACACGTGCTCGAGATCCAAATTCAGCCTCACCAGACACCCAGTGTAACTCTCTTCTCCCTACTACGCCCTAGACTTACAYCCAATTTCTTTAGGATTTCCATCATACGAGCTGTCATATACTGTCATTACTCAAAATCTCTGCCTCTTACTAATGTTCCAAAAGTCAGGCTCCCGTCTGAAAAAGAGAAAATGCTGGGTTTGGTCTAACTGCATGCCCTGGCACGTCGCTGTACTGGCTTTCCTTCTAATTCTGGAAAACCTCATCTCAGTGATCAACACTCACGACCACTGGCTCCTCTCTTCCCATCCCTTCCCAGTAATCCCTTCCCAGCTGTGATATCAGACAATCCTTATCTCCTGGTGCCAGTTCATCATTGAGGAATGGAGAGGAGGCCCTTCCCTCCCCCTTCCCCTAAAACAACAAACATCCCGTTGCTTCCAAGAAGCACACTTTCAGCTTGTAGAGGTCACAGCTACAGCCCATTCATGTCACTGCAAATATCAGAAGGGCAGCTTTTCTTTTTTTTTTCTTTTTTTTTTAAAAAAAAAATAAAAACTCTGAGAAGTCTACTCCTGTTTTAGTCAGAGACTTGAAATTTTATGTGTTGGAAACCTAACCTGTATACCGATAGAAATCAAGCAATGGGCTTCAAATGCAACAAGGGAAAAAAAGCAAGCAACCCCCCTAGATGCCCTCCCACACTCCCCTCTAATGCCAAAGCTCATTTATCCAAACAGTTACCTCCTTTGCTAACAGGTTATCTTTAGTCTGACTCCAGACATTAGAAGTCAATTAGCATGCATAATAACACGCAGAAAAGGTAATTAATTGCTTTTGGTTATTTTCTTTAAAAAGAGTGCATCTTTTTATTTTTTCTCTCTCTGTACTTAAATGAACAGATGGTATGACCAAGCTCAAAAGCAACCTTCATCAACAAAGAGTTTCTTAAGCTGAGATCTCAAGATGATGCATACACTGCCATGGAAGCACTGGCTACACCTTGTCTCTGCTGTGCATTTGCAGAATAAAATCAGCTTTAACAGCAACCTCCAGACATTTTGTCTTTGAGGGTAAATAAAATAAAACAAAATAAAAAGGACAACCAAACCCCAAAATCTCCCTTTCATCCTGAGCTCTGCATCTCTACTCATTTGTTATTCTAATAGATAGGGATCTCAATGAACTTCTTCGAAAGCTGCCCAGTACAGGAAAATCTTCTTTTACTCACACGAATATAATGAGCACACTTGGCACTTCTTGCCAAACTAAAGCTGTTGAAACAAGCAAGATGTGAAAAGAGGCCTCTGATTTGCAGAGAATACTCACACCAAAAGCTTCACTTTTAAAATGCCTTAGGGAGAATCTGTTCTGTATTATAAAATGTTGAGGATGCTTACAAATTCCTGCCCATCAAAAGCTGCTGACCGAAGAAGGCCCTGGATGTGCCAAGCTCGTCCAGAGAGCTGTGAATGCAGATGCATCTACAGGAGCTGGACAAGCCATGACTTCCTCTGGACTATGAAAGAGGAAGTGATGCGGCAACAGGACTAAATTTCAGCTCTGATTTCATCAAGCTCCAATGAAAACCTCCATGTGCATTTATTTGCATAGGTTCCTTCCTAGGTACTGTCTTTTCAGTCATTTTATTTCAACTAACTGTCACTCTTGGCAGAATAAGTGGCCATGGACACTTGATTCTCTACCACTTTGTGGTGGAATAAATATTTGCATGGCTGCAGCATGAGAATGAAGAACTTGACGATAAGAGGTCAGAATGGATGATAAATATTAATTTCAGTTCTCCCAGTAGGTCTGGGAAAAGGATGTTGCAGGAACAGCAATGAACAAGTTAAACCAGCAATGCTTTATATCCTTAACTGACTGCAAACCTTTGGTCTTGGACTAGACGCAGTCCTACCTGCTCTTCCTCACACAGAAAGGAAAAGAATGAGAGCCAGAACTCATTTCAGATCCACAATTTACCTGGCCTTGTCTGGCCAGGACTCCACCTGCCTTGGTTTGGAGGGGGTCCTCATGAAGCCMAATCTTCCACACCACTTCATGCAGGATTTGCCTGCCTGAGGGCCGAGTTGTGAGCTACTCTCACAAAAAGGGCCACAAACCAGGCCTCCGCATGGAATATCTGCTCCATGGAGGCGAAAGCACCCAGCAACAGCCATGAGTAAACAGGAACCCTCACATCACAGCACACAGCAAACGCAGCCTAAATCTTAGAAATTGGGAAGCTGACAGCAATTTAAAATAGYCATACAACTCCAGAAGGCATCCTTAAAAGTCTGAAAATTATTCTGCAGTGTTACTGAGAAACACAATAGAAGCAAGACTGTATTTTCCATCATATAAATGGGTGAGAATTTCTGAGGTTGCTTAAATTTTCATCGCCCAACTGCCAGGAAAATAAGGGCTGTACATCAAGCTGCTCTTGATAACCGTGTATACATCAATACCTGGAAGGCTCCAACAGYAAGAATATCTTGGCAGAAGTCCAGTGTTTTACAACTGATATTCTAACCTCAATCCAAGTGTAGGACTAAATGACGACAACAAAATACACTATCACCCCCATAATTCYCCCTGGAGTACTAACATCTATGTTTTGTAGCTGGTACGCAACACTTGGAGTCCTGTTACTACTGAGCATGTTTGCCCTTTTGTGGATCCATCCACTCCACAAAACTTTTAAGTTGTGCATTCTTTCCCCTTTTTAAGCTGCACGCTAATACCATAAAGTTAACTAAGCAGAGTTTCCAAGCTATTACACAACTGAGCTGCATATGCACTTGAAAAAGCACTGAATAGTTTACATGCTTGTTTCTATAAATCTTTTAAAGGAATACTTCTAGCTAGACAAATTATACCTGGCACTGCACAGGTGCACTGGAATGGAAAGGCTCAAGGCGTCCTCTCCCCAAAGCACATTCTTACAGCAAACCTCAGCATAGCTGAAGAGTTAAGAATCTCTCTTCTCCCACTTTTGTGACCATGCGTAGCAGTATCAGTAATAAAAATAGCAAAGTACTTCTTAGCTGCTCAGGGAAGCAGCACTTCTCACAGCACCTCTGAAACTGTACCACTCATGTCACAGGACATCTCCTTTCTCCATCCTCCTTGGCTGCCTGCAGGGGAGTACAGTGATCACACGACAACCATCTCCCCAAATGCTCTGCACTGSAGCTATCTGCTTTAAACTATGTTAAAGGCTATCACTTTTTTTTTTTTAAATTAAAGTTAACTGTATTCTCCCTGCCTGCCCCACGCCATAGGAAAACAGAAGTAAGTCCCTGCTAGTTATCATTTACCAGAAGTGGCCTGTATTCAGCTGCAAGTTTAAACAGAGACCAAGGATSCACCTTATATATTGAGGCCAACACTTTTCATAATTCCCTTTTGTTTTAGGAAAGTTCAATTGAGTGAGCCTACCTTCTGGGTCAAACCGAGGCTTACAACATCATCAAGCCCTTCCCATCCGGGCAACCTTCTTCTCATTCTTCTTCCTTCCTTGTATTGTACGACCAACCTCACAGAACCACATCCCAGCTGAAATCAGTTGGATAGGACTTCCCTTTCCGTAAAAGCTAACGGGACAGAGCCCCATCCTACCCCTAAGCTGGCACATCACTCCTATAGAAACAGTGCAGCCAAATCAATTAAGTGACAGATGAACTTGTCTCTGCTGCCATTCGTATCACACCACAGGCAGAAAGCAGCAAACAGCAGCATCAACAGCACTAGACTCGCCAGTGTCCAACTTTGCCCCTTACCACTGCTTTATCCAATATATTCTGACTTCTGCCCTTCAGTAAAAACCCCAGGGTAGGGAAACAAAGGAGTCATCTACATAAAGATACTTTCACTTTTATTGTATCCATCTGATACTCCTAATAACTTAAAAGGAGACCTTTTGAGTTTACAAACGTATTACACAATTATATGCATACACACAGCCAACACGTAAGCTAAAGCGCATGTTATGGAATTTCTGTGTCTCTTCATTCAATTGCAGTCTACAAAGGGCACAGACTTTCTAATAATTCCCTAAATTAGAAGCAGCAACTGTGTGGCCTCCCAACAAGCTTGTATTGAAAACATACACTAACCTTAAAATGATGCAGAAGGGAAGATTAAGGCCAACATAGATGCTAAGCCACTTCAATTTCATTTCCAAAACTGTTTTAAACTAACAATAAACTTCAAATCTTCTGCATTGTTAAACCTAAAATTTTCTTCTAAAATTTTCATCTGATTTTATCCAATACCACTCACATCAGTCACCTTCAGCAACCATTTCCATAAAGTTTTTATTTGCACTATAAATGGATGTAGGCCACAGTAGAAAATCATATCTTCAAGAAAAAAATTCAACAGAAATTCTGCAGTGTCTATGCTCACACTAACTTCCAAATAAAATCATTTTATTTGCCTTACCTAAAGTTCTTCAAATGCATAAAAAAATGGCTCACAAGTTAAAGGGCCTCTTTGTCACTAGACCAATTGCTCACTTTTTCTACTTTAGAAAAGCCAGTGTTTTTTTCAGATAGAAGACCTAGATACGTATTTTTTTGAGCAGGAGGGCAATATAGCTCCTACAAGAAGTATTAAAAAAGAATAAAAAAGGCAAGAGAGGTGAAAGAAAGGTAAGGGCAAGCAGCTGAGACAGGCTAAAAGGTAGAGAAGCCAACGTAACTGGGTGGGTAATTAACACCCTTCTCCACTAGCCTGACCTCTTTTGGAAAAAACCAACACCCCTTAGAGCTCTTTTATCATTTTGACAACTTTGTACTTGCATCCTGCCCAATTAAGAGACGTGCTTTTCTTGAGCCCAGCTGGTGCATTCAGCAGGAAGCAAGATATTTGTACAAAAAGAGAGGACTGAAGGGCCAAGAGGCCCCGGAGCACTTGGAAGACCAGTTGCTCTGAGTGGARAACCAGAAGAACGAGGCAGAGGTGGCTGCAGGCTGCCCAAACCCCATCCAACTCCTTCCCATCTCCCTGTCTGGGGCAGTTATGGCTAAGAGAGGATGGTCGCTCATTCCACTGACATGACTGGTGGAGGCTTATCGAAACAAAGGGATGTCATTGTGATCCATACAGCATAAGTTAGGAGCTGCTTCTRTACTGAAAATGAACAAAATTAGTGTGCTGGAGGATCTAGGTCTACACGCACTAGAGCAACTAGGCAGCATTAAGACACCAGAATATTACTCAAAAAAGATTTTTCTTAAAGATTATATAATTATATACAGAATACATACATATATATTCTTGTATGAGTGTGCAATAGACATTCCTAGCAGTGATTGATTTTGTAAGGGTTTGCTTGAAATCAAAGATTTGGCTCGAACTGGATCCAGCAACAAACATCCAGGGAACTGAAGGCATTCATAGGCCTAAACAACCTTAAGGACTAACAACCTTGAACTAGTAAAGACTATTCAAGACAAGTAAAGAATAACCTTGGACTAGAAAGGACTATAACCCATCACGCTTCTCTCCCTTTGCTTTCTATCAACCCTTCCCTTYCTGTTCTCTTAGAGCTTCAGCTGGCGGGTGCCTGCTGATCCTGCCGTCACCTCCTGAGAGGTGGCTGGTGGTCAGGCTGCTTGCATGGCATGGCGAGGGAAAATTTGAAAAAATTGAAAATTGGGGGAAAAAGCAAAATGGGGGGGGAAAAGCAAAATGGGGGGGAAAAAGCAAAATGGGGAAATATGAATCTGACCACAAGATCTCAAGTAAGCAATAGAAAAAAAAAATGGTAAGGGATCCCAGGCAGGGGGAAGACGACAGATTATTTTGCTCAAGYAAATTAAGGAGGATCCAAACTTCACCAAAGGCAACTGCACACAAGATGCGGTCAGGTGCAACCCCCCCCCACCCAACAGTCCCTTCTGATTCAGTCACGTCCACCGAGCTGATTTATGCTCCTACAATTAAAGCTGTATCTGATTGGGAATATAGCATGCTGCGTAAGTTAACTCCAYCTAAAGCCCTTTAATAAAAGGATGCCTGCTCCAAGAAAATTACAAAATTTACAAAATAGAGCATTGCTAATGAGCACAGGATCAAAACTGGATTATCAAGTTTCCTAATTTGCAAGTGGAAAAGGCAGGCAGTAAAATCTCCAAGGTTCATATAAGACATTTGTAACCTTATAGTAAAAGTTCTTCAAACGTTTATTAGAGAGAATACTGTAATTTATAGATGTTAGGAAACAGCATATGTTATTTTGGTCTATGGAAAYAGCATATGTTAATTTGGTCTATGTAGGACTTGTTAAAAAGTGAGGGATGAGATTTTTTTTCTGAACAGCACTTGTCAGATTTACAGATTGGAGAGATGTAAAAACACATACAAACCTTTGCCTCTTTACTAGGCAAAGTTAAGCTGAATATAAAAATCTCAGTTAAACAGTTGCTCTCTCTTTCTCTCTTCTTATGTCCAATTTCTCACTATGTGTTTGTTTTTCTAAAGAGAATTTCCAAACAAAAACCCCATGGACACACACACGCGCACAAAGAGCAGAACAAGGCGCAAATACTCCCCTCTGAGTCAGATTTACAAGCAGCCAGGAGAGGTTAGGAAGTGATTCACTCATTTAGCCAACCTATGCGTGCACACAGCTGCTAGAACAGGCCACGTCTGATGCGACGCTAAATGGCGAGGGAGATGCAGAGCGCAGGAAACGCAAACGCAACACTATTTTATAGCTCTTTTTGTGTGTGTGCGTGAACAGAAACAGCTCCTTTGCGAGTGCTACCCCTCCGCCACCCCGCAATGGGTAGATGGAGGCAGGGCCACGCCGTGCCCGTACCAAATGCGAGGCTTTTGACGAGCCCTGGGCTTGCTCACTGGCTCCTGCTAAATCTCTGGAAGGGATTAGGCAGCAAGGCGCAGGTGATAAGAGACACTGGATTTCACCTCTGAGGCCCTTCCAATCCTACATTCCTAAACCAATTAGCCTCATTTCTCCATGCCTGTAAAACCAGGAGGGAACCTGGTGGCACTCGGGGCATTTTTACCCGGATAATCTTCTTTTCAGCAATACCTAAAACTTGAGTTCATTTTCTAATCTATAAGGYGTAGTAAGGCACAAGTTTTTTGGTGCAGTGTCTTACTTGTATAGACGAGAGTAAAGAACATCAGCAGGGAGTTTATTTTGATAYCCCATTAAGCATGATTTCAGAAATTATAATTAAACTACCATGGGAGACTCCATCYTTCCTCAGCTGAAAGACAAACATTAAAGAAAATAGAGTTTTCTTCAGTGTTCTGTCAACGTACTCTAAATCTAAGCATATTGCTTGGCATACACCCTGCTCCAGGTACTCAGAGTCAATGTCCTCTAACCAAGGACACAGATTGCTTCTTCCTTGACAGAGTCCAAATCCAAACTAGATGTATTACTCCCCTGCTCTGTTCCTAGACTAATGTAACTCTATGGAAACTGAAAAAAAAAAAAGTTTAAATTTGTTAAAATTTTCAGATAGACCCAACTTATCAACATTACTCTTTTTTAAACTTTTGACATGTTTATTTTTCTTGCAATATGATGTTAASTCTCAGAAATCATAAACAATTTTACCTCTATTCTATGCTGCCTTTCCACTTATTCCCTACCCCCTTCCCCCCATATCCCTCCAATAGAWACAACACAGTTTTGGAAAGAAGTCTTTTTCTCCTCCTCAGGATGAGTCACAGGGTCCTTCAACAGCACAAGGGCAAGGTGCATCATTTATCGGTCCTTGCAAAGGAATATCCCTCTCAGAGAATCAGCACGGATGAAGAACACACTGGACYGCATTTTGAGAGTGTTTAAGTTTTTTCTTTTTCCTAAAGCAGTATAATCAAGCGGGTAGAACTATGTCTGCCATAACAGCGCTCACAACCCCGTGCCCACAGCCCCGCTCTGTGAACCTCAGTCCTTGAGGACGGTATTCCTGCCTGCACACACTCCAGGACACGCGTCAGAGTGCCAGGGTGCCTCTCTGCCCTAGAGGCCCTTTCACAGCTTCCAGGGCGGGCGTTCCGGAGGGCTCGGCCGCAGCAGYGGCCTCCCTGCAGAGAGCCCCTCCGTTACCACAGGCGGGCTGCAGCGAGCCCCGTTCCGTGYGCCCGGCCGCGCTGCAGACACCGACGTTTGACCAGCACAGGTTACTGCTGAGGACCCCGACTGGCCCTGCCTTGGTGTGAGACCCCCACCCCGTCGGGGCTGCAGAGGCAGCAGTGGGCCCGCACAGCGTCAGCCCACASGTTTAATAAGCGCTGCCCACCCATCGCTTAACTAAAAACCAAACCAAGCACTACGGGCTCCGTGCAAGAAGGCTCAAGCACCAGATGCCCCCAAATTTTAGTACTGCAGTGGACATTCATGAACACAATTCCGGTTTCTCTCATCCCATCCGTTCCCACATTATGGCCATCSTTATCTATGAAGGACTGAAGCGCTTCAGCAAAACCCGAGTGAGCTCTACATCAGTGAGGACAGACCCCACCAACGCAAGCAACGGGGGGCCAGACCATACACGTGCCCGCCCGGGCAGCGCAGGGCCCCGGCCAGAACAACCTCCATGCTGCGGTTCGCAGGGCAGGGGCAGCCGCAGCTCCCTGCTCGCCCGCTCCCGTGGCTCCCAGCAGGTGTAAAAGCACCTTCTGCCCCCCAAGGGGCCATCGCCGCCGCATGCCTYGTGAGCGCTACAGAGAGGGGCTCCTTGGGGTTCGCTTTCCCCCACTTCTGCCCCCGCTCCGCCKGCGCGGGGCATGCCTACCCCGGGARCACYGCAGAAACGCCTTGCGATGCCAAGCCAGCGCCCAAAACACTCGTGGAGACGAGCGCTTAGCTTTTGATCCCACTACTTCAGTTTGAAACAGCAGTTCTGCCTAGCAAGTCAAACTACCACGCAGAGGTAAGCAGCTTATACATGMGGAGCTATTCAGCCAGGCAGCTGTTTTAATAAAGTTCTTATTTCTGTTGTATCTCTTCAAGAAGAGCTACACACGTGCCCCCACGCACACTATCCCGATCTTCCACAACGGCAYGATCCCCGCTAACACAGCGTATCCCCACGGGAGCACGGGGGGCCGCCCAGCCCGCGGGAGCGCGCGCTTCCCGGCGAGGGCCGCACGTGCAGCACGAGCAGTCACCTCGC